>CAJNDT010000076.1:0-137500 GCA_905221615.1 Symbiodinium sp. CCMP2592
GATGAAAATTACGAAAATTATTGAATTGTTAAATTAGAATCATTTTTAAAACGATCTCTTTAAAAAGAATTTAATTTTTATTATTAGACAAAATTTGTATATTTTTATATTTGATCCAATATTAATATTATTTTTTGAAGAATAATATTCTAATAATATGAGTATAGATAATATTTCGTATTCAAGGATATTAATATGAATATATGAAGACCGCAAAAATTCTTTATTTTTTTCGTAATATCTCTCATATTTCGATATGATATCTGTATTAATTTTGCTCGTATATCTTATATATAGAATATCTTTCGTAATCCCAAATCTCCCCCCATCCAAATAATATCAATGACTACCAAAATTTATAAGAATATTCTATAAATACCTCCAAATTTTCCGGAAATGTTCGGGATTCCGCTATATAAGGCGAACGAAGATCCAGAAGGTTCGGAAGAGAACGGCCCCAAAATGTAATATGACACGCACGAGGTTATGAAGAGTTTCTGTAGAAATTAAATTTACCAATAATTCCAACTAAATGGCATCCCCTTCCTCACATTTATATGTTGATGCCATAGAAACGAGGTTGGAGCCCTATCTCGTGCCCCTATTGCCACGAGTTCCGACTGAAAGTTGTGTTTTACAGGATGTTCTCGTATCAGACAACTGTAGTATAATGCAAACAAAGGCCGTCGCTCAATTTGTCTTATATTTTGAGAAGATTACAGAACGAAGAACATGATAAACATATGCTTGAACACAAGTATTCCAATTCTGTTTTGAGATCTGAAAATCTCGGCCACAGTCCTGCAAGGGTTCTCGCAACCACTGACAATTGACTTGGCGTCAATTCTCTTGATCGGCAACGTAAGGCAACAACCAATGCTGGGAACGGGCTTTCCCGTGCACCAAGCATACCACATGTCCAGATGAGCAGGCAAAGGCTCGCGTTCGGGAAAGAATGCAAGTTCTTCAAGTTCAACCCTGAATTGCCCAGCAAAGGCAAAGCAGCGTGCCTGTGACCCAACACTGCCAGTGCCCATACCGTGATAGACAAACTTTGCTCGTCCAGTCGAGCGAAAGATGATATTCTAGCACAAACTCTGCAAACAAACCTCTGCGGATCCCCAGTCCAGCGACTTCTCGCAATCGCCCACAAGGAGTTCGCACACTCCTGTGCCTAAGCTGTTCTGTCTTCTTGAGCTGAACGACACTTGCCCTGAGACCCGCATGACGCAAGTGCGCCAAGAGACAGAAAAGAGGTGCACGGGAATCGCATCGGGATCTTCTGCGATCCGGTCAAAGAGCGAGATTGCAGACGGTCCCAGGTATCCAATGTTTGCGACAGCCCAAAGCGAATTGGCGATATCCTGCAACAAGATCGAGATGCAGACATGTGCATCCAAACATATTCAGAACGGCGCAGTCCCTCTGGGCACCTGCCCGTTGCAACTCGAAAGCTTTCTGACGATCTCCTCACACAGGCTGCACACACCGTACTCGCTGCAGGGCGCTGCACGGAGACATTGCTACACCTAGAACAATGCAGGTTGCAAGTCTAAAACGAGAAGCCTCCAGCAGGGCCTCGATGACGGCATTGTTCTCTTGCAGCCCTGCGGAGATGCTTCCGCACTGACACTCGAATACCAAGACTTGAATGAAGATCTTGGCCTGCATTCGGAGATGATGACACTGACCCGACGTCCTTTGATTCAATTCGCGTCTCATGTCTGCAACACCGAAGACGGCACCGAAGCGGGCTTGATACTTGGTGTCCGGCACTGAGCTCTTCGATGCTCTTCGCTGCGACATCTTGATTTATCTTTGCCAGAGTGGACAACGACCAAAGGATGTTTGCCGCACCCTGCGGTGTAAGCCTTCTGGCATTACTAAGCACGTGGGGAGCGCACGCTGCTGTGAGTGCAGTGCTCGGCATGTCAATTCCCTTCGAGGCCAGAGTTGCTGTTCCCCAGAACAGCATGGACAAACCCTGCGGAGAAAACTCCGAGGACCGCTCGGCTGCATGAGCTGCAATGCTCTTCAGAAAGAGCCTTCCCTTTTCCCTGGGCATCAAGTGAGTTGCCAAAGTTGCTCCAGCCCATACCGTCGCGGCTATGTCATGGTCACCAAATGTGGGGAGCATGTGCGGAGTAGCGTGGTAACTGGCCAGGTTTTCCAAGACTTCCACACCAAGCTGAAAGTGCGAAGAGCGCGCAAATGCCCACAATAGCTGTGAGATGTCCCGAGGGTTTAAGCACCGACTCTGCTCCCGCCCCGACGGCGCTTCGTCGGCTGTGACTTCAAAGAGCCTGCGAGCCTGCACCTTCGCAGCGGCAGCAGACCAAGCCAGGTTTGCAAGGTGACGAACAGACATGCTCTGGTCCCTTGCGTTCATGAGCAAAGCGGTCCGAAAAACTGCATGCAAGAAATGGCTCCTCCCACCCGGATCTTTCTTTAACTTCGAGATGGCGACGGCAACAACTGCCAGCTCCCTATATCCGAGGTCTTGGAGGTGCGAGTCAGTCATGCCAAGGAGCAATGCCCAGCCTTCGCGGCTGGGCTTTCCTCGCATCTCGAGGAGGCTCAAGCGCTGAATTGCAGCTGCCCACAATACACCGTCCATCATCTGCTTTTCGATTGCTGTATTTACGAGGTCGATGACATCGGATGCGTTGTGACAACGACGCAAAGTTGCAGTGAGTTGACCGGCCGAGGATTGCAGTTGTCTTCTGCAAATCAGCATGCAGTAACCTTCTCGGCGCATGAATAATGATCGCAAGACAACGGCAATGCGCAGCATGTCAAGGAGTGAAACGAAGCCACATGAAGCTAAGGTCAGATCAGCATCCAAAGATCCAACAGTAGGATCTGCTGAAGTGCCCTGCTGATGCTTTGAGACACCATGACGGCGGAGCTCCCACCAAGCCAAGTGCTCTGAAAAGACTTACCTGCTTCCCCTTGCTCCAGCCTCTAGGTGCCTTGTCCTCGGAGGTTCGAGGTTCGAATCAGCAGTCGAGACTGAAGTCAACACTGGCCACAATCAGGTAGAAAAAGTGAGACTCGCAAATTTCAGTTCTCAAGGTTGTGCGTCTAGAATTACTACTCGGCTTTACTGGGCAGCTGTTCAGTCGATTCTGTCGCTGGGATTTGTGGCAACAGATGGGGGCAATTTAAAGGAAAGTCAAGAGTGGCTTCTAACTCCGCTTGATGTCAGAACGCAATTTTCACGAGGCCAAAACGACTGCTTTCGGAAAGATGCTCAGACAAGTCTAAATCAAACGGACTTCGAGAACCGGATTTTCCTCTCCAGGCAAACCAATAACTTTGCATGCTTCGTCGTTCCTGACCCGTGGGTGTAAGCGTCGGCCGGTACTCCAGGTCCAGGCTGTGTGGTGGATGCTTGTCTCTGGATGGACGGACGAAAGACGCGTGACGAAGGCTATCAAGTCCCGGGCAGTCGAAGCAGTCTCAGGGAATAATGCGAGACACTCTAGCAGCAATCTTGGTCTTCTCGAGGCTGCCATTGTTCCACATGTTGTTGGTCTCTGCTTCTGAAGCTTCAACAACGCTCACCAGAAGCTGCACAATGACGGACGACGATGCAGGTGCCGCTGGGGAAGTCTTGGCCATGCCGCATGTTTGTCCAGACGGAAGACGGAATGGAAAACACTGCTGCGCACTGGTGTTATCGAGCAGTAGTGTTGATGCAATCACCGTCATCACTCACCGTGGGCAGCGACACGGTCAACTCGCGGGCATCACTGCTTCCTGCAAACGAGGCGACAGCACAACCCTATCGCGATGCATCTGTCCGTCTCTGTCCTGAATGCAAAGCTCGGACTCGGAACAAGTAGGCTGCCAGGATCAAGAAAGTCGTGGCAAGCAGCCGAATCCACGCCTGCCAGTGGCCTGAGCCCGAGCATCGCTTCTCAGATTCCAAATGCACCTTCGAGGATGTCCTAACCGAGGCCACTGCACTGGGACAGCATGTAACCGTTGATCGTCAGTCCAAGTAGAGGCACCCAAGGGCAGCCGGGGCAAGCAAATGTTTCTGGTCTGGAATAGCTTTGCCGGAAAAACGGAATCCAACACAAAGCGACCTCAGTTTGCGAAATGCGAGGAGGCTCTGGGAGATAGGCACTCTTCCGAAGTGAAGGCTGGTTGCTGCGACTGCGAAGACGGCGGTGCTGATGAGAGCCCACCAACTCTGCGAACTGTCATGAGCATCGCCGGCAGAGCTGTGACACTGTGACATCAAGACACCAAAATACATCAAACCAAGCAAGACGTAAGCGAGCTCCAAAGGACATAAAAGTGGAGCTCGCAGATGCGACAATAGCAGCGCAGGTCCTGGGCTTTCGTATGCTGCATGCAAGGTCCTGGTTCGCTGGACTGGTTCTGTTAGTGCCACACGAGGTTGACATTATGGTTTTTGCCACACTACCAGCCCTGCGGAGAAAAACCTGCCTGGGAAGAAAGTCTCGCTGGAGAAGGCTGAAACAGAAACAGCTCACGAAATTTAGGACTGGGCAAGCGTCATCATAGCGGCCCACTGGGCTGTTTTTTCTGGAGCGTCCGCGCGAAGCACGAGAACTCCAGCACAAACCTCATCGACAAACACACGCCTTGGGCCGACTGTTTTCCTCGAACCTCTTTGGCATTCCTGAATAAACGTCTGGAACTCCAAGCAGCGATGGTGTAGGAGAACAACACGCCGATGTTTAGGAAGAGGACCAGGCGTTGCACCTCGTGAGCCAGGACTGCCAAGAGGTTCGATGTCCCGTCGTGTCGGTCAAAATCTTGTACTCAGTGGAACCAAAGTTGAAAGCGAATCAGACGAGGCTCGGGGAGGAACGCTGCCAGCAGTGCTGCTATGACCCCACATAGGACTTGAGAATTGATAGGAGTCCCAAAGTTCGACACTCGACCTCAGACTTTGAATCTCATTTTCACAAACCTTGACTGAAACTTCTGGTTTCTGTCAGAGGTGTGGACATCTCTAGAATCCTTTGCAGTCGAGCTGCCGAAAGGCGAGAAGAAAAGACCCTGCTTGCAATCTACGATGGAATGCGGCAGGAACGGAGGCATTCTGTTTAGCCAGGGCGCATCTCGTGCCATAGCAAGATACATGCGAGCCTTCACTGGCACAACATCGGTATCTTGTTCAGACTTGCTCACCATGCACTGTATTCGCTTTTTCAACTGACATTACAAAGGCTGGAAAGACAAGTCTATAGCAGGATGTCACTTCGACTCTTCCGTGTGGTTTCCGAGTCCCCCGAGTCCCACCAGTGTGGTGGGCTTTGGCTGTTTAGTAGTGCTTGTGTCTAAATCCCTGCCAGTGCCACACAATGCGGCTTCTAGGTCTCTAGGTCTCTTTCTACTATGGAGTGTTGGAGTGTTGGAGTCTTGGGATGGTGGAGGATCATGGATCTATGCTGCCATAATGTGGACTCTGCACAGGCCTGCGAATACATTCCTGTCACCAGTGTTGTGAACAAGCCGATGACTGCGCCCCAGTTGACAAGCATGGACACCTCAGAAATAGCAAAAGGAGGCAACTAAGGCTTGTTCAGAGGTGAGGCTCCAACCCAGGGGATGTTGGCATACTGTGGGCTGAAGGCTGCTTCCACCGGCGCCGCCTAGTGGAGAAAGACATACACACCCAACACGAGTCTTTGCCACCGGGTCGCAAACTACACGGACGCAGCATTTGCGGTAGGAAAACCCTTGCGCAGGCGCACCACCTGCCTCATCTATTTCTGTGTAAGGAATGATGCCCACCTCAGTAGCAGTTCCAGGCCCCTTAGCGTCCGTCCACGTGCACACCCGCACAACTCAAAATAAGGACAGCACCAGCACTAGCGAGAAGAAGATATACCTCACACAGCGTCCCTAACTGGTCACCAGCTGCCCTCGAAGGACTGGATGCTTCCGAGGATCAGGAGGGCGCCTGAGCTCACGGCAAACAGTACTTGGCATGCACTTCTGTCTTTTTGTACACAAATGCCTGCAAGGTGCAGATGAGAAGGGAAGCCGTTATGCCGATCGGAAGATCTCGCTGAGGATTTTGGCACTCTTCGGCAGCATTTGTTACAGTTCCAAATCCTGCCGACCCAAAACAAGAACGTAGCGCCAGGAAGCTCCCAGGTTTGACGCTGTGGGAGAACGACATTGAACGGCGGATCAATCGCGGCACAGTGAAGCGCCTGTCCTATGAAGGAGAATGAGCATGTCGCAGACCTGCTGGCATGCACAAACCATCAACGTAAGCTTGAAGTCGGACCGTCTTTTCTCAAACAGTCTCCTCGCAGATTCTTCTCTGCTTTGGCTCCGACTGAGGGCACGACATACTGGCAACTGGCCCAAACCCACACCTTGGTGCAAAGAAACGGAACAGTCGTAAATCCGAAACTGCCCTTCGTAAGCCATCTGCGGGAAGAACGGGCTCAGATTGTCTGCTTGAACCTGTGCAGACGCTGCAAAACGACCAAGACGCATGAAAGCAGCTCTTTCGACACCTTGGTCGAGCCAATGCCGATGATCAGCAACACAATGACCATCTTACCTGCTTCGCAGGGGCACTAGACAGCAGCCGCATAAGTTACCCAGCACCTGTCATGATGTCTCATGCTGGACGACAAACTGCAGTCAGGCTGGGCACTGCACACTACCATTAGACCACAATGGAGCTGCTATAGCTGCTATCGAGGCGCTGAAAACCAGCAAGCCATTCACTCGCTTCAACCCGCTTTCCACGCCAACTGATAAGATGCCTCAGTTCAGAAAGAATCCAGGCGTCAAAGCACTGCCCGATGCAGCAGAGCCACCTGTCAGGACTACCACCAGAACAAGTGAAAGCACCTGACAAAGCCCAAAGGTGGAAGAGCCGCAGGGCAGCTGAGCGAAACATGGACGTCATGTCGAGCCTGTGTGTCTGGCAGCCACATTGCCGGGAACATCAGCAGAAGCCTGTGTAAATACGACTTCTCACTCCGAAGACACTCATTGGTCTCTCGTTTTTGGCGTAAGAGCCCTTCGACGATACAAGCCGGCCAAAGAAATGAGGAATCCGTCGTTGTTCGCGGGTGTCGCATGAAGAGTACTGGGGATACTCAGCAAAGCCGCAGCAGCTTGAATGAGGAGTGTTGGTGGCAGCTGGAAGGGCGGATGCAACTCGTAATAGTTTTTATGACTCAACAGTCGTGTTGCGCAGCTCAACTTGTCAAGCGATGCACGCTGGGGACAGTAAACTGCGAGACGAGCCACGGGTGAGCGCATGCAACCTTGAAGACTCCAGCTCCATGCCAAGCACCATCCGCGAGCCAAGATCGGCAAAAACATTCGTAAAGCTTTGCTGGATCGCAAACTAGCAGCGTCTTGCGAAGGTAAGAAGAACAAGAAGACACGGCAATTGCCGCACCAACATGGTAATCGACCAGCACATTCCTGTGCACATG
This sequence comes from Symbiodinium sp. CCMP2592, assembly GCA_905221615.1. Taxonomy (NCBI): domain Eukaryota; class Dinophyceae; order Suessiales; family Symbiodiniaceae; genus Symbiodinium; species Symbiodinium sp. CCMP2592. Next base: position 7,455 of record CAJNDT010000076.1, read on the forward strand.
CAAAGAGAGAACAGAGCGATGAACTCTCCACGAAAGCAGTTGAAACCAAGTCGCAAGCCAAAGAGCACGGCCAAGAACTCACCAAACGCAACGTACGCATAGAGGTAGACGGAGCCCGACCTACGGCCACGGTGCTCAAAAGTCATTTCGCATTCTCTGGCTTCCCCATGCAGTGCTGCCAAGCAGCACAGGTATGCGTGCAGCCAGCTCTGCATAACACAACGCACTGAAGATGCCTCCATCTTGTGTGGTGATACGCTCCTGTGTGGTCTGAAATTTTTTACCAAGGAGCAACTGACTGCAGCGATGAGGAACGAAAAGCCTCAGGGAAGTCAATTTCGGCGAGCCAACTCTCGAGTCGCATGCTTTTCCGCAAGGACGACAGGTCTGGTGCAGCACAGCTGCACACGGCGGGCCCTGTGGGTTTTGCAGCAATGCCGGTAATCACGAAGATGCCTGGACCAAAGCAGCTTAATCCCGCTTCTAGAAAAGCGCAGGCTGCTCACAGGCTCTGCCTGAACCAATGCTGGAACCGATTCCTGAGAAGACACAGGAGAAAATGTTTACCTTTCAACCCTAAAAATGGCCACTGTGGCCTACAGGATGCAAAGGGAGCTCACTGCAGCTGGGGTGCCTATCATCGTCAGATCCACGCTAGTTAAGCGACGGCTGAGAGAGCCCGCATCAGACCTGGGTACTCGATGTTGCTTGTTTGATCACGTTCCAAGTGCCAGCGACAGATCCCGCCTCAACTGGCTTTCAACGGGCCGCTGACGAAAGGCAACCGCCCAGAAGCCTGGCAGCCGAACTCGCCAAACAAGGCCTGCCTGAGAAACCAAGCCCTGCCTGGCATGAGATCGCGGCAAGACATAGCTCAAGATGGACAGAATGAACGTAAACAGAGCCATGCATTCGGCGAACTTCGTGGCTTCATGCGTGTGCGCATGTGTGCACGTGTGAATTGCTGGTACACTTGCTGCAGCTGATTTCTGCTTCAGAAGCCTGCTGTGGATGCATTTACTTGACGGCGTCCATATACCTCTGTATGGCTGTTCCTGATGGAAAAGAACATGTCCATCCGATCTTCACGAGGTGGTCTCTGAAGTTGAACTCGGAAGACACAGGCCAAGGGAACTTCGTGTTTCCACGTAAGTCTAACCCGCAATACCTGACAGTGGGTATCGACCTGAGCCCGCTCCGATGCAGACTTTGAATTTGGCCAGTAGCTCCCAACCGCATCGATGTCGTGATGCTGAGTGCCACCAGTCCCTCAATGTCAACAGGTTCGTCTTCCTTGACCTGGCTTTGATTCATGTCGGACAATCTTGAAGGTCGAGCATCTTGCAAGGGAGGCTAGTGATGAGATCATGACGTGCACTGTCCAGATTTTTCGCCATATGCTCTTGCACTGTACGAAAGCTGCTGCCGGGGTCAAACCCGCAGCAAACGGGGTGAAATCGTGACATCTAGACCTAGAAACTATCTTACAGTGGACAGGCCGCAAGATCCGCCCACCAGACTCGGCATCACACCTGACTTGTGGAAGAGCTTTCCGAAGTTACACTCTGAATTTCTACTGCTACCTCATGCCTTGCAACTTCAACACCGATGACTCTGCTTGCCACCGCATAACATTCGGCATCAGATGGCCGAGCTCAGACCTTTGCATGCACGTTTAAGTTTTGACAGCAGCTGAGAAATCAAACACCATTGGCAGGCTGGGCTGCCAAGCCGGCAAGGCTTCAAGGCGAATGCTTGGAGAGTGAATCATGACTGGCCCTTCAAGAACTTGACGATCCTGCCAAAGTCTGAATACTGGTCGCGAACTTGCACAGGTCACAGGACCATCGAACCTAAGCACTCTCTCTCCCCAGTGAGAAAGAAGCCAACTCAGTCTGCGCCTTTTTTTCATCTCCTGATCTGGTTGACATTCCTCCAAACGCAAAGGCTTTTGCGTGATCGGACACACCTGGGCCGGCGGAGCTCAAGCGAAGGTGGCACACCTGTACAGCACCGTACAGTAGTACAGTAGAGCCTCATCTGAGCCCACTACAGATCCGCAGTTTCCAAACCACTTCTCCAGTGTCTTCCTCTCGAAATGATGTCCATAACGAGACAGCACCTGCCATGCTCCAAGAGTGCCGTACATGGCGCCAGAGATGAGGACAGGTCGGCGGACCGGATTGACCATGACCTTCCCGTCTATGGCACATCGCATGTCCTGGCGGACAGATGCTCAGTGATGTGGCGGGTGCGGGCTACAAGCAGCTGCTTCGCTTTGCACCTCTGGACAGTCAACAACAGATCTGGATTCTATCCGGATCTTGGCCTTGTCCTGCAACGAGTCGGAACGTGCAGAACGTGCAAAGCAGCTGCTTGTAGCATTCGATGGCCTTTCTTTTACTCTCCGTCATATCAGTCTTGGAGAGCGCAGGCAAGTCCTTGAAGGATCGGCTGGTGTCGGGTTAAACAGACAAGGTCCAAAGCAAAGACGTACAAGGCACACAAGGCACCCACAAGTCACATAAACTCAGACTCTAGCTCCCAGCAAGGAAGGTCCCGTCTCGACCTCACCAGATCTAGAGGCTCAGGGCTCAGGGCTCTGCTCCGCTGCAAAGAGCTGCCTGGGACCCTGGCAGGTTTTGTGGGAGGTGGTGCCGGCACATCGGGGTCAGGAGCGGCCCGGACCTTTCAAGACGAGAAGCACGGCCCAACACGCAAGGACGTGTGGCAAAGAACAAACAGTTCAAGATGCTCAGGGATGCCTCTGGCCCTGCTCCATCAATGGCTTCGGGAGCCACTTGGGTGACTGACAGCATCTGCAGCTGGTATCCCTGCCACAAGCTCGCACAGAGCTGGCAAAGAGCATATCAATCGGCTTGCTGCACTCCTGGATAAAGTTAGCTATATCTTCGCGATCCACCACCTCATCCATGGCCTTGGAAAGCAGAAGCTCGCAAGCTCCCAGCCAGGACGACACGGGGTCCGGACCAAAGGCGCTCCGGTGAGAGGATTCGAGCCATGCTGGCTCGTCCAGTCCTCGAAACGACGAAGGAAATGCAAACCAACGCCGCTTTTGCATCCCAAGTCCTCCAAGGCAGCCCTCTCAAAGAGATATCCATCTGGAGTGCTAACGGGATCGTGCATCAAGGCACCTCACATCATAGAGAGAGGAAGCGGAACTTGCAGGACTGGGAAGCTTCAAACAGACCATGTAGTGCTGCTGACGAACGCAGACTGTAAGGGCCACATGGTCGCGCTACACTGGGAATGAGAAGGAGCGAAGAGAATCCAGGAGCCCTGCCACTTAGCTGGCAGACCGCTTTCTGCGGAACGCCGGCCTGAACCGTCAGCCGGTTGGCTGGGACAGGTTGGGACAGAGTCGGACACAGACTGTCGTGTGCTTTCTACAACTCGGGGACCTCGTCCGCTGTGCCAAGACTCGCTTCCCATCCATCGCCAGGAATCTGGCCGCACACACTATTCTGCAGCTGCGTCTCTTCCCAAGACGATGGAACTCAGTCAGCGACCAGCGGAGGCATGTCGTCTTCGGACTCCTTTGAGAATGCAGGAGGCTCACCAATTCCTGTTTCCGGCGAATCGCGGCTCCTCGCCCTGCTCGTCGTCGGCTTCGGGCTCTTCCCCATTCTTGCTCGATGCCTCCAGACTCCGGTGCCGGGAGATGAATGCAACGAATATGCCCGAGACGAGCAAGCGTTCGCTCGCTGCCGCACTGCCTGCATGGAGAAGAGCTTCTTCCTCCTTCTCGCCTTCCAGAGCCACCCCGACTGTAACGAGAACTCACACTTCAGCTGCACTCCTGGAAAAAGTTTCATCACTGCTGTCTACGTCTCCTTGTTCTTGGCATTCCGCCATTTGCGCTGCTTGGTGGAATGATTAGCAGCTGCCGCTTCTGGTGACGCCTGGCAAGGCGATTTTAACGCACGCATGTAGTAAGACACAAAGGCGGAAGGCCGTTGGCGTGGGGGGCCTCTGGGGCACCAAAAGCAAACGAGAGCAGCTCGACAGCCTGCCGGAGAGCTTGTGGCACAGTGCGGCGAAAGCATGATTGGCTCAGTTCCCCCGCCTTGACAGACGATCTCGAGAAGGGCAAGCGCATGCTCTGCTCGCAAGTCATCCGTCTTTGCAGTCGAGCCTGCGGCTTGCCCCGCATGCTGCTCCCCGATGCACACAAAGTAAGCCAAAACATTGCGTGGAATGCACACGCCGTCGTGCCTGACTCTCTGCCGGTAATTGATCGAAGGCTGCCTGCACGCATCTGGTACTCGCGCGAATTTCATGCATTGACATGCAGGAGAGATTCCGCCCGCATGGCTCGCACCTGGAAAGTCTCCGTGAGCTTGTCGCAAAACCTTATCCAAGGCTGATTCCTATGCCTAACAGCCAGACCAGTGTGGCAAAGACTTGCAGCTGGGGGCAAGACGGTCCCTTTGGATAGTCCACGTTGATCGCCGTTTTTACCTCACAAGCCCAGAGATGCTCTATGCTTCAACATGGCGGAAGGCAGAGAAGGCAGAGACCAGAAGCTCCAGCATGGAGATATGAGTCAGGATGCGAGGCACCTTCGCAAGCAGGATGCACTGCGGATGCAGGCCGCCATGCAGCACTGCAAGACGGCCTCGCAGATCTTTGGGATCATGTCCGAGTCCCGCAGGTGGGGTCGAAAGACCTGCATCAAGAGACAGCGCAGCCACGTTCTAGAGGCTACTCTCAGCAGAATCGCCGCTGTGGGTCGAACATTGATGTTGAAGGTGACGACAACAAACGTCTGCAGCGTTGCCTGCAGCCCACCCCGGAATGCGGAGGCTTCACACGGAGGCCGAAGCTCCTAGTACTAAGAAGCATTTCCCAGCGCCTTCAGGTTCTGCCACTCGATGAGCGCAGGGCCACACTGACAGGCAAAGCCATCTGCAAGAACAACGATGCCGACTATTGACAGTTCCTGCAGTACATCTGAGCGCAGGACTGCAGGATTGTCAAACAGCGCCGGCAGAATGTTGTATACATAGGGGATCATAATATCCTTGTTTCTTCGGCTCTCTATCAGCACAGCACGCCCGCACCAATCCGCCTGAACGATGGTGCTCTGCGTCGCAAGGTGCTGCCTTGCAGTTTCAGAGGCTCTGGGGTATCCGCGGGATCCGCCGAAACAAGTTGCAAGATCCCAACCTGAGCTTCTTCTGGTTGGCAGAGCAGTAGAGGAGGCAGTTGTGGATCTCGGTGCAACGATCCGAGCCGCTCAGCCGGCACTTCGTCCAGACAGCAGTCGAGCTGGAGCAGGCAGTCCGCGGCACCGGCCCGCCCAAGATTTTCAACTCTTGCGCTTAAAATGCTGGGTCGATGTCGCAAGCCGCGACGCGGCTGCGCCCGAAAAGCCTGTGTACACGACCAGAGCCAGAAGACTCCGGCAAGATGGACCTGTCCTTTAAGTTCCTCCCTACAAAGAGACTGGTCCTCTCCTCTCACATAAACAAGCCTTTCCAGTGCTCCAGACCGTCGTGGAACAGCGATGCTCACCAAACTGTGGCGGAGAAACCGCCGCAGCTTGTTCTTAGACTACAAGTACGGCACAGGGACAGCCACGGCCACGGGAAGGGCAACGACTCAGTGGCCCACGAGCTTGTCACACTGTTGGCCAAGCTCGACTGGCACCTCTTCCTTTCTCGGACTCGATAGCCAGGGCCTGCTATATACAGGCTTCTGAGGGTAAGAAGCTCCCAACAGAAGCGAACCAGTGAGACTTCATCAACGTAACTTCACTTTGGCGCATGCTTATGGAACGTGCACCGCTCTGTTGCGGTGCACTGTGCAGTTGGCCAGTGATCTAGCCACAACTCATGCCTTCGACTGCATAGCTTCTGGCAGTCAATCAGGCGGAGATAACAATGCAACGACTCTGTAGGATTTTGTATACGATGGACATGAGTAGCAGATCCTGAACTTAGCGCATGTGATGCAATGCTTTCAAGAAGCAACGGAGCTGTAAACTTCATTCTTCTTGGCTTCTAAACGAAGCGAAAGAACTTGCAGCAAGCTGAAACAACTGCCGATATCCAGTCTATTGGCGCAACTTGCTTGCTTGAAGGTCGTCTTCGCCGTGTGCGAAGTTGCAAGAGTCGCCAAACCTCAGCAGCTGTCTGCGCCGTCTACGCATGCCAAACGCTACAAACACAATGGCTGAAGGTGGTCTGATAGCTATTATATACCTACAGTAGTCTTTTTTCCTCTCTTGCCAAGCTCATGGCCACTTGCAGAATCTTGCAGAAGAGCAGCCAGCAAACCCCTGTCCCCATGAAGTGTCGGCAAAGCTGCGACTTGCGCAGGAGGACCTGTGACAGGGGTGCGTGAAGCCGGTGATGCCCGCAATTTCTCTGATGCCTCCGGAGGCAGATAGAGCTTCTTGTCCCTCAGCTCGCCCTCCCCGTGCGCGAACATGCAGCTGTCACCACGCCAACCTTGCGCGTTTGCACCAAGGCTCGCACATTCCTAAGCCCTTTTGCTTCTCCTTCCGGGCCAAACTCCGGCAGATTTGAGCTCCAGGCAGTGGCCCTGCTCGAAATGCCGGCACAGCATGGTCTTGCGCAGTCCCTTGCAATTCGGTTGGGTCTGCAACTCCTCCTTGCCATGAGCAAAGGTACACCTGAGCAGCGAGAAGTGCCAAGAAAAAGCACAATTTGGCTGTTGAGTCTACAAAACCCGTTTGAGTTGCACAATCACAAACTCGAAACAACTCTCGGTTTCGCTCTCTGCTTGTGTAGTGCCCCGGCACTTGGCACCCAGTCTGCAGGTGCCAAGCCTCTCGAAGTGTCGGCAGAGGACGACTTTTGTGATCGCTTGTGGCGCTAGCTTTGCAGCATCAGTCTGTGCATCTTGTTGCCACTTCTGCGCATCCTTCACATGCTTAGGAGCTTTGCCGCCTGTTTCTCTGCCAGAGCAGGCTTGCTTCGCAGGTACTGGCTGGAGATCGGCCTGCGGATTCGGGGGATTCGACTTGGAACAAGACTTGGATATGTCCTTCGATGGCTCTGGCGCGATGGAGGAGCAAAATAGCGTCACTGGCATCGGCTCTAGGCGAGCCTTGATAAAGGCAGCTGCTCCATCCACGCACTTATGCATGTGCTCCTTGTATTCCAGGAGAGGACCGACCCACACGCACGCTCCACCATGCTCCTCAGTATTCTTAGAGCAGGCAATTACACAACAGAGGTCCAGCTACTGCTAGTAACATGGGCAGTCTTGGACTAGAGTTTTCGGGGTGTTGTCAAGCTCCGTGCAGTCCAGGCTCCAGGTGGTTGGCACATCGCACTTTCTGGGTACTGTAGAGGCGCCAAAGGATGCTTCCGGAGCCTTCGGGCTCCAAGGCCTTCACGTCCTCACGCTTCAAAGGCCTCATGCAAGCTGGGCATGGCACCTCGGAAGACTTCGCTCCACTCAGGTATCGAATGCATCTTGCCAGGTCATAAGCCCAAGGTGCTGAGGGCAAGGGCTTCTCTGCGCCGTCTCGCTGGTATTCTACCCATTGGGAAAAACATGGCCCGCAAAACAAGTGCGAGCAACAGGTCACGACCTTAGCCGATCAGCAAGTCCGCAGTCTGCGGTACATCACCGGCAGTCATGTCAGAAGCACAGACAGCTGAGCTGAGAGCTGGCTGGTGCATAACTTCTGTACCTAAACGCAAACAAAACACCCATGCAAAATGTCATGCGACGCATTGCAGCAGGTATCTGCATCCAAGTCGCAAATCTTACCTCGATGTCAGGCAAAAAGCTAGCAGCTAGCGGATATTGCAAAGCAGGCCCAAACGCACCAGTGAGTTAAAACTGCTGCGGGAACTGGTTTCTGCCACTGCCCCCTGCCCCCGACCCCTCTGGACACCAAACTGGTGTCTGCCATCTGCACCTCTCCAACAACTGCAGCAAGTTCGTGCCAGCAGTTTCGGCGAAAAGACCCCACACACACACACACACAGCACCCATCTAAGTCGGTGTTCGGCTCGTGCCAAAGCCATCGCCGTGCGCATCCCCATGCACATGCCCATGACCATCACCATAATCATCCATGATCTATTCGTCGTCACCACCATCCACATAATGTGTGGTCATTGCTGAGACTGTGAGACTCATAAGCTGCCCCGTGTCGGACACCAAGTTCAAGTGGTGTAGGACCAATCAGTTACATCAATTCTTCAAGAACGACACGGAGGGCAAACTATTAAGCCGCACAAATCTCCTTTCAGGTCTGATGACAGTGCTGCACAACAAACGGTCTGAATTGACAGCCCAGGCACAAACGAAATCATCTCCTTCACTTACCAGCTGCTCTGCTGAAATCTGGAATCGAAGCTGCTGCAGCTGCATGGACACCCGCCGGCCGTCAGCCATCGAAATCAGCAGCTGCTCTATTTCGTTGGCCTACTGGCTTTGCCTCATACCCTGCACAGTCATCACCTTCAGTCTGCATTATCATTGTCAATTTCCTGCTTGAGCCAGCAAGGCAAACCGAAGTAGCAGCTTGGAGCAATCGCACGTACGTGCAAGACTTCCTGGACATCCTCGGGCTGCCACCGTTGTGAGGAAGTATTTGACTATGATGTCCGTCCGCGCATGACCTTGGGGTACGTGGAACCGAATCGAATGCACACACTTACGGTACTTACATTGTTTTAAAATCTTGGTTCCAAGCTCATCTGGTGCTGGCAAATACATCGGCCGAAAGCTTCTACGATGTCGAACTGGATGATGCCCTTCGGGTGTGCTGCTTTCTGCAGACAGCAACCTTGTGTATCTTGACCAGTAGATGCTATATGTACATTGACATGCCCGCTTCTTGGTGTTTGCTTAACCCCCATACTCTAAGATCAGCTTAGCAAAGGCTTGGATCATAACGGCTTACGAAAACGTCGGCAGGGATGAAAAGTCCCCCAAACTCTTGAAGCTTGAATGTCGAAACCTCGGCAGGGATCAAGATATCCGAAATACCCAAACTCTGAATCATTGTTGCCCTGCACACCGCATGGCTGCCAGGATACTTGCATGAGTTTCTTGATAAATGTATGTTCCGTCCTTCAACCGCTGTTTCTTTTCTTTCTGCCCTCGATTCTGTGTTTCCGTCTCTCCTTTCTGCCTTCCTTCCTTCGCTCTTTCCCTTGGCTTTCCTGACCTACAACTTCGGTTTTTGTTGGCCCACATTCTGCTGTATTGGTCCCGATTTGCTCGCTGGATACTTCCAGAGTAGGGAGCTGCACCAAACGTCTTGTACCGACATGCTATTCGTGCCTGAATCAGACCATTGACATGACCTGAGCGAGCAAGTCATGCATGGCATAGCGGCAGTAGCTTCAGTTTGCTTGAGGCTGATGAGGCAGGCGCGATTAAGCATGTTGGTGAGCTTGGTAATTTGCTCGTTCTGCCAGTCCTCACCGCCTGCCGTCTGAGGGGTCTTACAGTTACACATCTCTGCTTCTGTGACACAGCCTGCATCGGTCTTCGACAGGAACACGGAGTCTGCCGTCGTCAGCTGAACCAGACATTGCCCTGCTGCCGACTGCATCTCGAAGGGCGCCTCACAACGGGACGCAAAGACATCTGCAGGAGCACCGAACCGCAACCGCAAGGGGCTTCCAAGCCTGGTCACAGCGGACGATGAAGGAGATGAGGCTCACGGCACCTGGCCGGTCTCGCGGCAGAGCCCTCTGCAACAGAGCACGGATCCCAAAAAACAGAGCGGAAGTTGCCAGCGACATCATTGTCCGTCAGCTCCATGAGCATGAGTCCTTCATGCAAAGCTCGCTTCGACCGTCGGACGACCAGAACTGCATTTCGTTTAACTGCACCGACTCTTATTACCTGCCCACCCCCTGCACCCAGGCCTGTCAAACTGTCGCCGAAGATGGCGAAAAGCACCTGCTATTGGTCGATGACAGCTGCACATGCTGTCGAAGCAGCGAGCATGCCCACCCATCAAAACACGCTTTTTATTTCTCATGTCGGAACGGGTGAAGCAAAATCAGTTCGTTAACGGTAATGGGCCTGCCCTCGCAGGTCCTCGGATGCTGGGCCCTAGCGGCCCGGCTCTTTGCACTAACACAGGCAGACTATGTCTAAGCCCGGTAAACGGGCGCGGGATTCCTTGCAGAGCTGTGTCTTATGACGTCTTCGCCCGCTTCTCAGGAGGCGAAGAGCTCTTCAAGGCCCAGTCCTTAGCTGAGCCACCGGCATGCACCGGCCAGGGCACTGGAGCACTGCCGGGGCCCGGACGTAGTAGCGGCGGAAGGTTGACCCTAGGAAGTCACCGAAGTTTTGTCCCGGCCTGAGACGATGCTCGCTTGCGATAGGGGGCTATCTGAAGCGCTCCAAGCTTGTGCCGAGCTACTCCCACCGTTCTCCCAGAGGAGGTACTTTGGAGGAGAGGCCTTTCCAGCACCGACGTATTGAAAGCAAGATCCTGCAAGAAACTCCGACATGGTGCGCAGTGCGCTGCGGCCTCTCGCAAGGACCTCCTCGCGAGACACACCCTCCGGTATCCTGAGGCGGAGGAGCTTGCGGGACGTACGGAAAAGCTGCCGAAAATGCTCGTGTGCCATGCCTCAGCTCGAAAGATGGATGCGTGTCCACGAAGCACGGACAGCTGATTCTTGCAACCTTCGGCAGGCTCACAACAGGGAACCCGGTGGGGTCTCCACAGCCAGCCTTGCGGCCATTCGCATACTCTGGACGACAACCTCGTACACAGTGCGGAGTCGCCACAAATTCTCCGGCAGTGACGACCTCAAAGGTCTCTGGAGAGATGCAGCCCCGAGGTAACACGAGGCTGTAAAGATGCAACATTCTCTTGAGCTGTGGCCCGGGGTCCAGACCTGTGTACACTCCCCCACTTGGATTGCCATGCAGTCCCGGGGAATGTGCACACGTATTGCCTGCGACACTGTTTTTTGCACGAATTGAGTGTCTGTAGTCTGCGACAAGACCAAGGTCTCAGGCGAGCACGCTGCCGTCGCGATCGACAACCCACAATCCAGCTCCTTCTGGATCAGGGTTCGGAATGATCTCTCCCTCGGACAGCAAGGCGTGCGCTTCCGATGGATGCAGTGTAGCTGAGTGCCACACATCTTTGTCATCTACCTCAGACTTGCTGATGCTGCTGCTGCTATGCCATGGAGACACCACAATCGTCAAACTCCGGGGACCTCTCTGCAAGTACCACTCTCAGACTATCTGTGTATCGGCTTCAATCAAGGTGTCTTGCCCGTGTGGCCAGAGTTTGGCCAGGTCGCGAATATGTCAGGGGTCAGGCCCGTCATGAAGCCTGAGTCATTGTGCCTTAGCTCGAGATCAGAGCCAGGCCACGGCGTCTATTCGGGCGCAGCTGAGAAGATGACCAGCCAATCCATCCATCCTCCAAGACCAAGGGCTCAACCCGAGATTCCAGGAGTACACCTAGCCGCAGCCAGTCCTCTGGCACGGCTTCCTGAGCTGCGCCAGTTTCCTGGAACGCGGCTTGCAAGACTGCACTCAGGTCTCCAACCCTTAATCCTGGACCTGGCCTGGCCTTGGGGGGAAAGTAGTAGAGCAGCCGGCCTTTGCATTTCTGCGTCTCACCTGCGCGCGCAGAAAACTCTCCCGGTGCCCTGGGACGGACCAGGCTCCCGGCTCAGAGTCTTTCCAAGGTTGGCGGTGTAGCTTTGCACCTCAAACCAACAAATGTTGCGGCGTAACTGACTCAATTGACTGCGACTCGCACCAATAGTAGTAGGTCTGGCCAGTATTTTGGGCTTTTCAGCATGCTCAACCCAGTGTAATCTGCAGTCAGTTTGGTTGGTTGCCAGAAGGGCTGAATGCAGCAGTCAAACCTCTGTGACGCCCGAAACTGGCGCATGGCATTAGGTCTCGACTCATGCCAAATCCCCTGTGCTCCTGTGCTTCTGCTTATCCTCGGGGGACATTCTGAATTTCGATTTCTGAACTTCCAAAGTATTGCGAGCTGGCAAACTCTGGCATCGTAACAGCTGCAGCTGGAGAATACACTCTTTAGTCGCGTCGTAAAGTGCAAAACACACGGAACCTTGCCGGCCATGACCCGATCGACTTGCTTTCCAAGCTGGCCGATCACCTGATGACGTGATGGGCCGCACACCAGTTGCGACGGCGCTCGCCGGCACCTCCTGCATGACGCGGCCCAAGGCTTTGCAGTGCGTCTCCAGCTCGGGAATCTCCTGCAATCTGCTCAACTGCCGGCGTCGCAGGCTGCCGTGTCGTAAATCCGTGTCCTTTGGCCAAAGATTCTTCGGCAATGCCCACGGGAACTTTGCGCGATCCTCCTGGAGGGTGATGGGAGCATGCAGACATGATGCAGGGCAAGTGGCCGGAGCCTCTGTGCCAGGAGCGTCGGCCAAGGGATTGAAATAGAACCTCGAGAGTGTGCTCGACGCCGACTGCACTACTGACAAGCTGGATGCAGCTGCGTTCTGGATACAAAGCCTCTTGGGTTGCTAAGGTTCGTGCGACCCTTTCGCCAGGTCCGGTTTGTCCCCCAGCTTCTCCTTCCCGTGCGACCTGAGGGCACATGATGCAATGAGCCATTGCACATGTTCTGCTTATGCACGTGGCCAGCCAGCATTGTACATAGAGGCCTCGCAGAGGGCAGGCAGCAACAGCACACACCAGTACGTTTGAAAACATTTGAGCCCTACCTCGTCCTCGATTGCTCGCAAACTCTCGGGCGACAAGTGTGCGAGCTTGTGCGATAGCCTAGGGCACATCACACGCGCGTCGGGCTGCAGGTTCGGATCCTACACCCCATCATGCCAGGTCCTGGATGCTAGTAAACCTGGGTGGCCCGCTTCAGCACCGACATGTACAGCTCCTCTCGTTCCACTCGTGAACTTCAGGAAACTCCCTTCCCTTCGGCTTCTCTCTCCTCCCAGCGCGGGACTCCTCGCACCGCCACGACGCCGAGGCTGCCCGGCCCCCAGGCCTGGCAGTGGAGCAGTGGAGCTCCGCGGGGTTCCGCGAGGTTCCGCCCGAGTGTTCTACGGAGCTTCTGCGGGCCTCGAGGAGTTGAGACCCGAGGTCCGCACCTGCCACAAGGTCGTCATACCTCGCGAGAGCGAGCTTCACACTTCTCACAACGTCAGCTCTGAGACGAAGCGTAATGCGTGAAAATTGGGGCACTCGACGACAACCACCTCTCGAGGCATGGAGAGGAGTCGACCGGTCCTTCAGGCGTGAGAGGAGCAACCCGGCGATGCCCTGCTGAGCCCTGCTCTTCTCGGGCCCGGGCGAGTCGAAAGAGTTCACAAAACAGCTCCAGACATCCCACTGCCCACTGCTAAAGCTGAGCCAAACGGCGAGAACCCGATTGCGTCGGCGTCAAAGAGCGTTTGCCGAAACGCGAGGCACCTGAAGCATCCAGAGCCTCAAGAGGCCCGTGGCGCCAGGCTGGACCTTCGATGTGCCATCCTCCAAAAGGCTTTGCCCGGGCCCATGGGGGCCCGGCCCACTCGTAGGTCTCTACGCACGACAAGAGGACGTCGTAGACCTGCAGCTGAAACAGTAAACTCCTTCCCACCACGTCAGATGGGGATCTTCTGCTTGGATTATCGCCCTGCTTCCCACGGAGCAGAGCTATCGTCGCCGCTCACATCTCATGCTCCGGTGTAGTAGACCGCTGCACCTCGTGCACGTCTTCAAGAAGTTTCAACAGAAGCTCCTGCCAGAAATGCTGCACAAGAGATGCTGCATGAAAGGGCGAGATGCTGGTCTCCTTGTTTGCAATGCCTGGCATGGCGAACCCCAGCTTCGTGAGGGTCTCAAAGCATGCCTCCAAAGAAGCAAGACACTTCGGTTCCTCCGTTCTGTAGGTGGAACTAAACACTGTCTTCTGGCACCTCGTAGACATCGAACGAGTCGGGTGCACCACACGAAATGATGACCGCCTCTGCGCTTTCCAGCATCACAACACACTGCTACTTGTAGTATTCGGTGACAATATCCAACATGGTCTCGTATGCGCAGGCACTTGCTCGCCAGAACTTTTACTCGCGTCGTCAAAGCACCGTCGCTGATCCCACATGACAATCAACTTGATCTTAGAGACTGCGCCACGCTGTGCTGGGGTATGGCAAGGATCAAAAAGCTCAACTACATTATCGATGCATCCATCTTGAAAAGCGGCGCAGGTGAGAGGACAGGCCTTCTCAAATCATCAGCCGGTAGGATCGCAGAACCCAACAGCTAAAAGCAACATCACAATCAATGATGGGCTAGAAGCCCAATCTCCATCAGAAGAAACCAGAAGGCCTGGAAAATGTCTCTGTACCTGATTCCATCAGGTCTACAGGAGAATTCGAGACGTTTCTGTTTGCTGTGATGAATAGGGGGGAGAGTCATCTTGACACGAGACCCCCCGGCAGAACTGCCAGTGCGACAAATGCGAAACCCGGCGAGGTTCTCAGTTGAAAATACGGGGTCGGGAGTGTCATGGTCCTGCAGGCACAAGTCTGATTGCCCGCTGAAGCGAAGCTGCATTGCCATCTTGAAGCGGGTCCTCTGTGAGGTTATGTTTGCACCTTCGGTGATGGCGAGTCGGATGGCTCGCCTTTTTCGCCTTCCGCATCGCCGCCTTGAGGTGGTGCTGGCGCCGGGCCGGCAGGCGGCGCAGGCAGCGACTTGGCCTGGGCTTCCTTCTCTTCCTTTTTGGGTGCCGGGGGCGCCTGCACCTTCGGGGGTGGTGGCAGAGGCCTGGAGGAGGGAGAGCTCGGGGGCGGAGCCGAAGGAGGGCCGGAGTCAGATGCCCCAGCCTTGACGTTTGGTGCCTTCTGGGCTGTTAGAACGGGAGCAGCTGGCGCTTCCGGCCCCTCCTGAGCGGCGTTGGCTTCAGCTTCCGTCTCGGATGCTGGAGCTGCGGCTGCGTCCTCCTTTTCCTTCTCAGATCCTTTCGGTTCTGCTTTGGCGTCGTCTTTGTCCTCCTCGACCTTTTCGGGCGCCCCTGCCTTCTCCTCCTCCTCCCTGACCTCTGCAGAAGGGCCCTGGTCGGAGACCTCGCCATCTGCAAGGGCGGTGGCAGACAATGCACCTGAACAAACCAGACAGTTGCGACCACAAGCCTTCTGAGACAGCCCAAAACCCTGGGCCTTGGGGTGGTTCCAGATCCACATCCACGCTGTCGCTCTCCTCAGACTTTTGGCCTGGCAGATGCGAAAAGCAGTCTTCGACGTCGCGCGACCTGCAGCCATCTAGCGAAAACACAACTTCGCGAATGCCTGGCAGGGCTGGCGAAGACTTCGGCTGCCACCTAAGCAGCACTCTTGGATCTGTGTCTGTTCGGTCGCACATCGTCTCTCACATCATCTCACATCTCTGCGCCAGACTTCGGTGCGACTGCAGGTGGGGTCGGCGTTGGCTGCCCCGGCTTCGGGGGTGCTTGAAGCTGTGCCGGAGCCTGGGCTTTTGCCGGTGGCTTTGAAGCCGGGGGCCTCAGCGGCACGAATCAAGAAAAGCTACTGCAGCATGTACCAGATTTACCCAGATCTGGCCGTGCCCAAACGAACCCGGTGTTTGTTTTTGCAAACAAGTGACTGCGCGCCGCCCTTTGCAATCGCACCTGTCAGAAACATCCACATAATACTAGCAAAAAAAACATTATAGCACAATGAGCTGACAAGACGGCCATCAAAAGTGTCTTCTTGCCGTGCCTTGGGGCACGTCGGCTTCCTGCGCAGCAAGTTGGCGGTGCAGCAGTTGTACGATTCGACTTGATTCGACCCAACATGGAATTGGATTCGACATCATCGCCCCACTTTCGCATGCGTTTGGAGTCAGCTACCATGGAGAGCGCAGGCAGCCGACGGCACCGACCTAGAGTGGGTCCGAGGAAGGAGCACCTTGCTTTGCTGGGCTCAGCAGGAAGCCACACCGTGAATACATCCCTCAGGTCCCTTGAAACACACTGTAGCATTTGCTACTGCCAAACAGCCACAAATGCAGAGACGGTCCTGACCACCTTCTGGGGTCTGTTGGGGGCCTCGACAGCCCGCTTGCCACTGCTTGTCGATGCACACATGTCTACCGTGGACTGAGCACACAACCTACCTGCCGAGGCATCATCTGCCTGACGAGCAGAATCAGCATCACTCTGCCAGAACTCGCTAGAGGCTTTTAAGCTCACGGCC
Source organism: Symbiodinium sp. CCMP2592 (assembly GCA_905221615.1). Taxonomy (NCBI): domain Eukaryota; class Dinophyceae; order Suessiales; family Symbiodiniaceae; genus Symbiodinium; species Symbiodinium sp. CCMP2592. Next base: position 23,645 of record CAJNDT010000076.1, read on the forward strand.
CCTCCAGGCGGCGACGAGCTTCGCCTAAGGATGCAACGCGGCAATGCCCGAACCCGAACCGGCTACCGGCTCTAGCCACGGAGCAGAGTCTCGCGCCTTCAGACAGACCGACCTGGATGGCACTCTCATCCTGCCCATGCCACATGCGAAGCCCAGAAAGTATGATCCTGTGATGCTTCACTCGGACCTCTTGAGAGAGTTCAGACACGGAGGGTACTCTTTCGACCTGAACATTGCTCAGGGTGACTTTTGCATCAACAATAGAAGAAGGCCGCGGGCCGTAAAGTGCACGTTTTTCCTGTCCTTGGACAACTCTTGGACCATCCTGAGAAACACACTTAAGTTTCAATCTCGAAGAAACCAGAGCAGCAGCACCTGACGGCAAACTTGTCATTCTGCGGGTTGTTGTCCCCACCTGGCTTTCAGCTGCAGCGAACTTTCCCAAAGGGACGGGCTGGGATCGAGTCGTGCAAAAGAAGACTCCGGGGTTCGCGCTGATGCTCACATCGTTCACCTCGAGGATGTGATCACCTGCGACGAGCAGAGAGAAGGTGCCGACTTGCGGTGTCGGTCACGCCCTGGGCTTGTCACAAGAACACCTCTTGATGGAGCTTCATAAAAACGGGCCCTAGGTCAGGGAAAGGTGGGCATGGGTGGGTTCCCAAAGGAACGACATGGCGCAGAAAGCCAGGAGCTCTTCCTGAAAATACAAGAAAGCACAAAACCTTACAACAAAAGTTCCCAACACCACCCCCACTCTTCGTATCTTTACCTTGGAGGCTCTGCCTGGCAAGACCCGGTAGGGCATCTGGCTCTGCTTGTTCCACGCGTCCACCTCGTGTCAATCGCTTTGGTGCTCGTGCTTTTGAAACAACACCAACATCCTGGGTGTAAAACTCTGCCGCCCTCACTGACTTTGTAGACCAACAAGCCGCCTTGAGTCGAGGATGTCGTCAGTTCTGCAAGCCCACTTGGCTTGTAGCGACCGGTCTCGGGACACGGCAGAAGTTTGCCTCTCGCTTGAGGACGACCTTGCAGGTGTCAGGGCTCAAAGTCTCGAACGAAATCTCCCTTTCCTCGGGGTCCCCTGGGGACACAGCATCTATACCAAGACGCCCGGGCCCTTTGCGCGCTAGGACCACCTTCGGTGCAGTATCAGGGCACTTCAAACCTGAATGAGTGTAATGTTTGGTGCTGCCGGTGACAGACAAACACATGCAGTCTGCCCAGGTACGCACACAAACAGCCGTGCAATGTAGTCCGGATGCCTGAAAACGAAGCGGCCCATTCCTGAGTATTGCAGAGCATTGATGAATGAAGACTGCGCTGACGTGACAAGAAGGATGAGAAACGGAAACCTCTCGCCTTTCCTAAGTTCCAGACGTGCCATTTTCTTGGACGTCAATGCTCCCTATCAAATCACCTTTAGCAGGCAAAACTCATTCAATTGACAACCACCCTTGACGGTGTTCTCTCTCGACATCGCTCCAGTAGCCCTTTACCTGGATCGTCCGCAGCTGTTCCGAGAGGTCGAGATTCGATAGGCACCCTCAGCTGCTTGCTCTTTCAAGCTGCTGGACTGCTGCCTACAAGATACACAGCGACGACCTGGGCCAGCGGCAATGGTTTTGCTAAACCGGGGGGAGGTGCGGATGTTTTCCTAAGCTGTCCCAGGACAATTGTGGCACAATACATACCCGTGTCATTGTAAATCACTAAGCGCTCATATCTATTTGGCGCTTGTTCACTGTAAACACAACTATTGCACCAGTGGGGGAAGGTTGAGGACCGCGCTCCAACGCATCCTCCGCGGCCTGCTCAGTCTACCACAGTGCCACACCACCACAAAAAGAGTCTTCGGCGACGCACCGGCCGCCGGCCTCGTTAGGCAAGGCCTGGTTGATGGGAGGTCTGGGCATCCTCAGGTGAGCCGCTGCGAACGCAGCACAGAATCCGGCAACCTCGCTATCCAGCCTGCTTGCGGCGCTTTCAGCGCCATGGCCCGCTAGCATATTCTGCAACTCATCAGCTGCACCAACACCCGCCTGCAAGCAACGTCGCACAGGCAGAGCATGGATGAGGTGCTGGTTGCTCGGGCAGCTGCCAGCTGACCACGTGGACCCAGGTCGTCCTGCTTGTCACTCCATGCACAGATTTGCCACAACATAGACAGCGTGCCTGAACTCGAGGCGCACCGGACTTGGGAACTTGCCTGAGATCCAGTAAGCAGCAAGCGCCACACTCGAGCGACAGTCTGCCGGGAGTGGGTGCAACGATCTTAGGAGTCCACTGTGGAAGTTGTGGTGGAGCTTTTGCAGGCGCCTTTGCACCGGCCGGCCTTGCAAAACACTACCAGTCACTACCAGGCAGAAGTCAGGACTTGACACAGTGCCATCAGTTTAGCTGCCCACACTGCCGGGTTGTTGCCCCCTTGCCGCACGACTGCCAGGCGAATGTTGCGGTGGCTTTGCAACTCCTGATCAGGAATTCGAACACTATGAAGGTCGCGCATCACACGCAGCAGTTGCAGCGCATAAGAAACTGTAATTACGTCCAATTGTCGCTTGTTGGTACCGTGCCTCCATCATCTTGGCATGGTCTCCAACTGCATTGAAGACGCGGGTGATTGCCTGACCGCGTAAATCCGTAGCAGTTGGCTCGCTTCTTCCGTTCTCCAGGAGCCGGACGTCTCCACTTCGAACTTGGAAGGCGGAGCAGACGGACCTTCGGCGGCTCCACTCCCGGAGGCACACGGCTCCACGGCTCTCTTGCTCTGAGTCTGCTACTTGTTCCAGGCGTCCACAGCGCCCCCCTCAGACACTTCGTTCACCTGCGAAGACATGGCAAATCAGCGGAAGTCATGGCAGCCTGCTTATCCATGTCATGCCCAAAGTCAGGAGCACACCCACAGCACTGCGACGTCGTGCATGGTGACCGGAAGGACGCTGAGGCCAAGCCTGATGAGACAGCAACGGCGAAAATCTGCAGCCGCGGGCTGCAAGTACACTTTCGCCGGGTCGCCTCATGCCTTCATGCCGCTGTAGATAAACCTGCAGACGCAGGATACTTAACAAGTGCTCCGCCCTGCCCCAAAGCTCGGTGTCGCCTCGAAGGTAAAGTGGCTGTTTGGATCTTGGCTCTGCGCAGCGGGCGCTGTCTGAGCCGCTGCGGCTGCTGCGGCCGCAGCTGCGGCCGCAGCTGCAGCCGCTGGAGGCTGAGCCTCCAAATCTCAGAATTTGCTTTGGGGCCATTTGGGGTCTGATTCGTCGATGCGAAGGTCACGGCAAGAAGGGCCTCTTCCTTGTTCTGCAGCTTGGTGGGCGCCGGATGCTGCGGAGGCTGTGACTGAGGAGAGATCATTGAGCGCATAATCGACTGCTGTGCCTGCAGCTTCAGAGGATCAGCTTTGTTCACAAGGTTTTTGGACCATCTGAGCCCCATGCCATGTTAGGGATATCAGGCCTGGGTGTTCTGTGCCATGCCCGCCGCAAGACATCTCATGACTACATGTTGCAGGATCCTCCTCACAGCATCGTCTCTGACTTCGCCGCATGATCAGAAAACTCAAAAGCTCGCTCGGACTTAGGAATCTAGATTTGCCCTACTTTGCTGGGAAACAAGAAAGACACCGCGCGCTCGGCCAGTCCATCAAAACGAGGCTGCTGCGGAGTCGCTGGCTGCTGATAGCCTCGACCTGCCGGGTTCCGGATCTAGAAGCCTCGAAGCTTAGACTTTAGACTTGAGATGTGGTTAAAGTTAAAACTCTAGTTCGCCCCTTCACCCTCCCCCTTTTGCCTTGGTCGAAGGCTCCAGCTCCTGTGCCCGGGCAGAGAAGCGAGCCACAAGGCGCTGAAAACCACGTTCTCAAACCCAAGCCCCTCCTTCGGGGAGGCTGCCCAGGTTGGGGTCTTCCTCAAAGCAAGGCTGCACGGCTGCACACAGCACTTTCGAGTCTGTACTGCTACGAGCGCAAAAACTGAGAGCAAAACCTCTCCAGGTAGCGCAGCTGCCTGAGCCAAGTACGGCTTTGGGTTGACCACGCAGCGATGGTGACTGAGCAACTGGCTTGCGGTCCTTCGCCCATGAGACCTGTAGCTGTGTAGGTGGGGCGGTCTGCTGGGATTGATGATGGAACTCCTGGTTCACACAGCCGAGGCATTTGCCAAGTTGTTGCTGCAGCTGTGCAATTTTCTGCTGCAGCTGCAACGCTTGCTTGCCTTGCGCAACAGATTTCGTCCAGCTTTCTTCTGATCGGAGATGCCGGCTCGAGCGCATCATGCCAAGGCGCTCAAAGCGTTGATGTTCATAGGCATCTGCGTTGGGCTCCTCGTAGCCACAGCTTCCATTCTATGAATTCTATGTTCTGATCATTGACGACAAGACCTTGAACTCTCTTGGTTGTTCACACCCTTGCTACAAGGATGAAGCCAAGCACTGGATAGACATCCACGCCATAACAAGAACAACAAACCAGCAGGGCGAAAAAACACTGGACGGAAATCATCCTGCATGAAGCGGTCTAACCTAGAGAGGCTCCTCTGTGCCTGCGACGCTGCAGCTGATGGTGGAAGGGGGGGCGGAGGTGGAGGTGACATCATAGCCTTCGCCTGAAAGAACATCTTGCAGCACTGAAGTTTAGTTTAGTCTCCACAAACCGTTCAAGCTTCATCTCGGAAGTGCCTGGGATTGTTGCATCGCCTGCTGCTGTTGCAGCTGCTGCTGCTGAAGCTGAAGCTGCTGCTGCAGCTGCGCCAAGCCAGACCTGTTTTGCAAGGCCAAGAGACGTCTGGCATCCCAGACGAAAGATGCTGAGCCCGGAGCTGAATTCCACCAATGCTGTCCCCCATCCCGCAACCACCGCATCCTGGAAACTGCCCGCAGCATCCGCCACAGTTGCCGCAACCACCACATCCGCAACCACCACCACCACAGCCTGGCAATCTGTAAGAACACTGGCTGCAAGTCAAAACAAAGCATCAGCCTTTGCCTGAAATGAGGTGCAAAACATTTTGTCTCGCTGGTTCTGCCCTGTCTGTGCAACCTGTTGGCCGGAGAGCTCTAGACTTTACAAGCCGAAGCGAGTGTGGCCCAGAGTCCTTTTAAGGTCTGTCCATGGCCGACCGGAATGTCCAGCAGGAGTGGACTGTTGAAACGTGCCGTTCAAGGTGCGTCGCTTCTGCTCGATCTGTCACGACATGGCTAGAAGCACGCCTGGGCCTTGTGCTTCCAAAAGTTGCATGGCACTGTGCTCGCGTCCCCTTCGACGCTGAAGTCTGTATCCAAAGTTAGCCGTCCGAAGTCGTTCACGGACTGCCTGGCTGCCTGTTCAAACCCATCGACGACGGGTAGCATTGACGGCCCGCCGGTGGCGACATGTTTGTTTATTTAGATACTGTAAGCCACAAGCTGTCATACCTCAATGTCGTCTCATGCTCACGCCCGTCGACCCATGCATTCCAAAGCCATGGGGATTCGAGCCGCGCGAAGTTCCGAAGGGTTCTACACGGCCCCAAAGTTTTGGTCAGCCCGTGACCTATGGTGCATGTTCAAAACACCTGTCCAAAGACAGCCATATGGCGGGTAGGTTCACTTCTCTGGCTAGGATCTCTTGTAAAGGACCTTCTGTAGAACAACCCCCGTGACACGGCTCCACAGGCAGACCTCCGCAACCGCAGCCACCGCAGCCGCTGGACCTGGCAGCAATGCTTTGAGTTGGACTTGTGTAGTCCTGGGTCATGGAGGCTGCAGGCTCCGCTGATCTTTCAGAACCCAAATCAATATAGTGAACCAATCGGCCTGTGGGCGACACAAACTCTGAGGCCGGAGCCCCCCACAGCCCCCACAGCCACAGCCACCGCAACCACCTAGGCTCGGGTTTGAAGCCAGAGCTTATGTGTCGAAAGCAGCGCGATATTGTCGAAAGCTCCTGAGGACGCAGCCGCCGCAATTCCTTGGCATAACATGGGTACATGTGATAGATGAGAAAACCGGAATGCAAAACTAGCTACAAGCACCAAGCAAACAAACCCATTGACCGAACACGCGACGAGGAAAGCCAGACAAGTTAGCCGTCCCTGCATATTGACAAACTACAATGACACTCCACGTCATTGACTGGGACCCCGGCCCCCCACAGCCTACACCACAACCGCAGCCCCCGCAGCCCCCGCACCCACAGCAACCGCCGCAGCCACACCCGCCGCAGCCACCGAATCCAGAATTCCCGCTTCGGCCGCAACCGCCGCAAGGCCCACCGCAGCAGCCACCGCCGCAGCCACCACATCCGGCTCCACATCCAGCTCCGCAGCCAGTCCCGGGCCTTAGGCAGAACACACCCAGAAAGTCGCCCAATGGCCCATGGATCATGGATGCCGATACTGTAGCCCGGTCTATGGGACAACAAGTCCGTGGCAGGCCCATGGACTGCCTGGCCAGGGCCTGGCCCTGCTGCATCAGCCTCACAGAAGCTTCTGACGACACGATCAAAGATCACTCGCTGGCTCCACAAGGCTCCGACAACGAGTCCACGTCCGCTTGGCTCTGCGCCTCAGAAGGGATCACATTCGATGCCGGAGGGCGAGGACAGCCGCTGCAATTGATGGCCTGTGCACCACAAGCACCCTCGCCACCTGGCCTCATCGAAAAAACGACATGCTCTGCACACTCTCGCACTCTGGCTGTGCTCAGCTGCTCCCAGTCGACAAGCTCCAAGGCAGCTGCGTGTCGGAGAAGAACGGTGCTGTCGGCGCCGTCTGGCTCTGAACCTGGCCAGTCTGCGGCTTCGTGTGTCGGCCTCGCAAAGTTCTGGGCGCCAGTGCGAGGCCTTCCAGCCATGCCGGCCCAAGGCACCGGCCTTGAAACACAGGCAGTCAAGCGAGGCACGACGCTTGTATGTGGGGGTCCCGCGTCTGCATCTGCAGGCTGCTGCGAGGAGCCCGTCCTGTCAACTGGCGGCTGCAAATTTGCGCCGACTCGGTCAGCTCTGGCAGTCTCTAGATTTCTGAGGCCGCAGCCCTGTCCAGTTGCCGGATACTTCCTGCAAGCCATAGGCCACAGGTCAGTTCAGCCGTGTTGCAAAGCCTGTTTCTCCGTCCTGAAAGTTGGGCGGAGGAAGCAGGTTCGGCGACTTGGACACTGCTGCACTGCCTGCGCACACGACTCCGCACCACGGCAGGGCAAAGCTCGACATGCCCTCTCAGGCCTGAAGTCGCCAAGTTGGGTCCTCGCAACTCGCAATCGTGGCATCTAAGAATCTAAGACAAAAGTTTCTCTTGCACCGTTACTGTTGCAGTGCTGGCCTGCACAGTATCTTCTCACTTCCAGTCGGATGGTAGAAGCCTTTACACTGCGGCCACCAAAGCAGTACATAAACGCACGCACAAAGGATCAACGAACCGTGCTGAAACTAGTGCCTCCATGACTTTACCAGCTATCGCTGGCATATGATGTGCTAGTGGGCCATCAGCCTTGGCATCAAAAAATTGCTTCACCGTTCAGGCCTGGAGCTGGACAGTCTGGGCTGGGAACGTTAACACCATTGACTTTGACCACCAAGTCTCCCTCCTGTATTCTGTAGCCTTCTGGGCTTTTCCTCGGAACAAAAGACCATGCTGTTAGACTTCCGGCCAAACCTGTTGCGTTATGGTAAGAGCACCGCTTGTTGTACGCATCCACCGCCCCTCCGTCGGCTACCTCAGCGCAGCGGCACTCAGTGCATTCGAGCCACAACCCCCGAGACAAAGCGCCTTCTCGACGACTAAGCCTTCCCGGTCGGGTGTGTTGACCTGAGGCAAAGACAACACGTGCAGAGCCAGGTATGTCAGTACACAGAGCAGCTACAGTCTTTACCCGCAACAAAAAACACAACGAATACCCAAAGCTGCCTACTTTCAGGCGGAAAGTATATCGGCATCGGCACAGAGCAGGCACCCATGGTGAATTGTACTCGACGTCGCTTGTCAAGCATCTGGGCCTATCTGGGCCTGTCTTGTGCAAAATCGCCTTGCCTGCTCATGTCTTGTGAGTTATGATCTTATGTCCTCAGTTTGAAGTCCGTTTCCTGACGCACCTCAAAATTCCTTTCCTCACCGGATCAGCCGGCTTGGCACTGGCAAGTGCACTTAGGGCGACACTAACGACAGCTGGATACCAAGCCGAGATCCGGCTGGCTTCGGAAACTCTGCCTGTCGGCAGAGCACGCGACAGGAGCCAAAGCAAGGGGGATGGTCGACCCTTCTGCCTCGAAGGTGTGGATCATGGGCCCTTGCATCGCTTGGCCAGCAAGGGGCTCGGCAACAAATACAATCGTCTATCCCTAAGTCCTAAGTTCCCTGAGATAACCCTAAGCATGTGGCGCCCAAACACGGCGCACGGTGCTTAGCAACGACAGTACAACATGAGTTGCCTACTTGCGTACCTGTTGAAGGGTACACTGTTGAAGGGTACAGCCTCCATCCTCGAGAGATATTGGCAAGAGTAATCTCTTGTCAGGTGCTGAATTGAGCCACTGTGCAGGGCATGCTCTTCAAGACGGCTCAACCCAACGCTGAGCTGAGCCAAAATTCAAAGGCGAAAAGCTTAAAGCCCCAGATCGAACAAGCCATCGCAGCGAAGTGTCCGGGCAGTACCCGCTACCCGCACACTCTGCACTCGCATCCACTCGCCGTCGCTGACTTCCAGCGGCCAATGAGCACCCGCCGCCCTCCGACCGTCTTGGCCCGGAGGACGTTTCGACAGGGACTCCGTGCTTTCTCTTCTGCAACAGCTGAAGAAGCTTTCAATTCCAACTGGAAAGCCTGGCAAAGCAAGCTCTATGCCTCTATGTACATAGCACTGAAATTCGGCCGTTCCTTTCGAAAATTGGCTAAAGTCTCCACCGTGCAAGAGCTTCCTGGTGCCAAAGCGAAACTCGGACGAGCATTCAATCTCCTCGCTCCGTCTTATGCGACACGACAAGCATAGACAGAGGTGGCAAGACTTCAGAGACTTCAGGACTGCAATGCATGGTCTGGAGCATCAGGGATCCTGCCTGGCTCCTCCACCTTGTCCTCGAGATGCGGCCTGAGGAAGCTTCTCAAGGCCGCTGGATTTCCCATAACGAACAACCCGCAGGAGTTGTCAAACACTTGCAATGAAAGTAACTCGTGCTGCAAGATTGACGGAGTTGCCTTGCACCATGCTAGCTTAGTACAGAAATCTTCGTTATTCCCAAACAAGCCCGAAGGTGCAGCGAAGACCAACATCACGTATCGCATGTTCCGCAGCCTCGATGGCTGGCGACCTGGCCGCGCCCACCGCGCCTTGCCTAGGAGTCTGTGAAGCCGTTTCCGTCGGCTGCAGGGAAGTCTAGAGTATCACACCGGTTCCCATGCTTCCGTCTACAGGAGGTGCGCAAAACCTTTTCCAAGAGCATGCTGATAGTCTGCATATGGCATATCATGAGTTGCAGCACCCAGCTCGGCTGATGCCTTTTGAACCTTGAGCTCATGCACCGTCCTGCAATCACTCACGTCATGGACTTGCCCTTGGTTTCAGGCCTTGGCTGCCAGCTTCTCTTGGACGGCCACACTCGATTGTCTAATGCTTGAGGAGTGGACACAAGGCTGACACCGAAGACTGTTGCGACAACTAGCACGAATGCCTAGGTTGACACCGCAACTGCATCAACACAAGCAGCCATGATGTGGTATGCACGCCGGGCATTGAACCAGCAAAGACAAGAACACGCGAAACTCGTCTGGACTTCCCGGGTCACCGCGTGTCTCCTCACAGGCTCAAAAATGCGTAGACTGCAGGAAACCTTTCATGCCCGCCTCACCTACGAGAGCGACTATTCGCAGCTCCACAAGAACCTTGGGCCCTGGGTTGAACAAGTAAACTAAGTACCAACATCGCACAGGACAGGGAGCCGAAACCGGTCTTTACAGACTGGAGCTGGAGCCAAGCATATCACTACGGGAGGTCTGACTAGAATATACTAGAATGACTTGAAGCAAATAAATCAACAGAGGCTCTCTCAATCCCAATGCCACCTCTTTCCCCATGTGAATGAAGATGGCTGCATGAAATCTGTGAACGCATGCATCATTTTGTGCAAGATGATGCACGCAGACTCGCATGCAATGGGCTTGCGACGGCACAGCTCGCAGTGACACACGAGGTACTGCTAGCGGTAGCTTACGAAACTAGCAGTCTCCTCGATCAGCGCAGGAGCAATCAGAGCCCCCAGGCGGCCACAGGTGCCGGAGATCGACAGTGCCGAGACGCGGATCAACGATGGGAAGAGTTCAGCCTCAAGGAAAAGGCAAATGGAGAGCGCATCCTCATCCCTGGCCCCGGGCCTTCACGGTACTGACGGTCTGTGAATATGTCCTCAGAGCAGCATCGTTTTGGGGGGCAGCTCTATGCAAAGCTCACTCACGTCCGAGCATTCACCGTGAGTAGAAAGAAAAGGCGCAGGACTTAAGGAACTTCTTTGGCAGCCCCACTGGTTTCTTCCAGACTGGACGGTTTAGTGCCAGCCTGTGAAGTTGCAAGAGGGCGTAGGAAAAAACACTGGATGGAGTAGGTCGGGCCTGTGGGGTATGGCTTTATCAGTGCCAAGCCAGTTCGGTGCCTGTTCAGCCCAGTGAAGTCTACGGCGGTCCGGCCTAATGCCAGACTTTACAGTACCACCCCTGTAGACGAAAGCCTTAGTAAAAAAACAATTCCGTTCCAGGTTGCTCGGAGTTGCTCTCAAAACGTGACCAAACAACTTAAGATGTGCCCGGTGGATGTGGAGAGCATCATCGTTGTCAGGTCAAACGATGTCCGCAGTTGCACCTGTGTCAGTTGTGTGTGCACTGCCCTCGTTATGGGCTATGGGTGCCACGCCCCTATACACGTCATTTTTCATCTCACAGGAAAACGGAGGAGTGCAGGGGAGAGCTCCGCCCAACGAAGCTCTCTCCTGCACACCCAGGAAAAGGAGCACCAACTTTGCTCGCTCAGGGATCTCCGCGGAGATAGCTTGGGGAGCATCGTATCATTTTATGTTCATCCTCGTCTCGCTTTTGTGCTACGTCATTCCTGTGTGTCTGGCGTAGCGAGGGGCCGAAACTATACAGCTTACGGATCATCTCATCTTGGTTGTGTTTTGTATGACATTCCTGCAATAATCATCATCAACATCATCCTTGTTTGTTGCCAACCATGAGTGCGATCATCTTTTGAGAAAGAACGTGTGAATGTGTCAGTTCCTTGCGCAACTGGGGGCCACACACCATCGTCAGCTTCAGGAGGAAGATCCCAAGCACAGGAAGAAGCGGCACCTTTGATTCAGCACAAAGCCCGCAACGAACTGCTGGACTCCAAGTTGCAGCCGAAATACCCCACTTACCAGGAGGCAAGCAACCGCCACAATCTCGAGAAGTCCACCGAATATCAGGATCTGTCCGCCAAGAGGCGAGCCAAGCTCCCTCCCAGAGACTTTCCAGTCCACAAGCCCAGCCTCTTTGTAGCCGTACCTGGACTGCAGCGCCTCGATGCAGCAAAAGCTTCGTGGAATGCTTTGCAGATCTCGACAGGGCCACATGGCCTGGTACGCCAGGTACAAAGCAGGGAAGGCCAGCAGATTTGCAAGAACAAGCTCACCGACCTGAGCATCTTGAAGGCTCAACCTGGACTGAAGCAATTCTCCCGACGAATCTCAGGCCGGAACGGGGGGCAGCGGTGCACCCTCAGGCAAGTCGAAGATGATGATGTCACATGGGCTCTATTTAGAATGGACACAATCGTGCCCGCCTCTGCCAATTCGGAGATGATCAAAGGAAAAAAGTAGCCTGCAAAAGCCATCAAAGTGCAGGATCCGGCTCTGACATGAGCCATTCCATTGTGCAGCTGAGAAGCCACAGCCAAAGCCTGTAAAGTTGTAGGTGAAATCCAACCTTGTTGCACAACACAGACGGCAGGATGTAGAACAAGCTTATCTTTCAAGCATCACGAGTGGCAGGCACTGCGCTTCCCAAAAGGGGAAGACGCGAAGCCTGGAAACTTTGCCAGACAACCTGAAGAAGGGAGAAGAACTCTCTTGCAATTTCTGGCATCGCCAGAAAAAATGGTTAGGACATGACTTCTGTGTTTCCACTCGGCGAAGCTGCCCCAGTCGAAGCGCTTCGCGGGGGCATTGGAGGTGGCCTCCAAGTGACCTCAGGCTTTCGACATACTCTCGATCCGAGCAGCGGCTGCACTTTGGCTCTGACTGAACGGCCATTGCGTTCTGCCATCTTGGCAAGGACCTCATCGTGCGGAAGGGACGTGGGTTTCCGAAACCTTCTCCCGGATTTCTTTCCGCTGGCCCACTCTGACTCTGAGCTGCCACACCCGTGAGACATTGGCCGTGTCTCCCTAGCGAGCCACGAGACAGGGCTCAAAGACTGCGGCACAGTGGGGCCCGGCTCCTTGAGCATGTGGAACACCGGCGTGTCCTGCATGCAAGACAGCCCCCAGAACGGGCTGAGGCAGCCGAAGCTGGCCTCCAGCTCCAGCAAGGCGATGGGGAGTGCCTTCCACATAAGAGTCAGCCCCCTACACCATCTCTTTGCTTGCCGAAGCTGAGGTAGCCACCAGTGCTGCTGGAATAGCTGACCAAGCACACAAGCCTCGCGGGTGCTGTGTTGCTGTCACACATTGAGCGTAATCCGGCCTGAGGTCAGCACTTCGCCAATCCCCGGATTTCAGATCCGGAAGATAAAGGTAGAGTCCAAGATCCTGAGCAGTTCAACTCCGTCCATCGAACAAAACCACAACAAGTTATCTCGGGTCTGCACCGCATAGAGGGCCCCGAACCTTGGTTATGAATTGGGAGTGGAGGGGGAGGGGAAGCCAACATTTCTCGGCACGACGGGTCCTTGGCCGGAATTCATGTCAATGTAGCGGCTAGAACTCTCACGAGATCTCACGAGCATGAACATGCGGGTGTAGGCCGACAGGTGAAGCCCAGGATCACAGTGGTCCGAGAGCATAAGACTCCGAAGACAACCCAAGACTTTGCCAGGGCCCTCCAAACAAAGGCGACGACTCAAAAACGTCAGCATCCGTGGAGAAAGCTGCGAGGTCCCACATTTCTTGCGCTGGCTTGAAGAGGCTCGTCTCCCGGGTCGGGTGAGCCCAAGACTGTGCGGGGCAAGAGGGAACCTCAACAGAGGAGCTTCGGTAAGGACCTGGAAAATGGCAGTGCGCAGTGCCACGGGCGTCAGACCATAGCAAGAAGCCGGCTATCAACCCACAAGGAACCTTTCATGCGAGTCAAAACGAATCCTGCGATGCTGAAAAGATTCCTACCACCACGACACGGATCCAGACTAAGGACTTGTAGAGCAGCACCACAGGCCATCCCCCGAAGCGAATTTCCAAGACTCATGTCAGTGCCCACGAAAACGGGCGGATAAACAGATGCGAAGGCCCCCTTATCCCTTCTGGGGAGAGACGAGGAGATGGAGGGTTAGGGTTGCCCAAGTAAGCCCAGAAATTCAATGTGCAGACTTGAGAGCCGAGAGCTAAGAGCTGAAAGCGCAACGAAGCTCCGGGTGTCTGTCATACAAGCAGCTTCTTCTAAGGCAAAATGGAAGCTATATTTCTTGTTTAGGAATCCTTTTGGTAATGTGCCTACTTTTTGGGTTCATCTTACAGACCCTTCCTTTCAACTCGCAGGTACTCCTGCAGGTAAAACTCGTTTCCGTTTTCAGGAAGTGAACCAACACTGAGATTTGCGCTGGGTGAGTGCATCAAAATGAAGCCACTTTCGCCACATCTTTCAGCCCGAAAGATCAGGCGAGAAGCCATGCTACCGCCGAAAGCCAAACCGGTACGACGGGAATGCACCTTTTTCCGAGGTGGTGTGAAGCGCATCGCGCCGGACCCGTCGCCAACGCTAAGCAGGGCTGGCCGGCGCCGGGGGACGCCTTTAGCTACCCGGCCCGCCGCCCGCCAGCGCGCGACGGTCCACAAAATCGAATAATCTTAAAAGGGTGGAGAGGGCGGGGCTTGAAGGCCGGGCGACGTCGATCCCACAAGGCAGCTGCCGGAGCGACGTTCGCCGGCTTGTCCTAGCACACACAAGTGTGTTACACGACAAGCCATGCTACCGCCGAAAGCCAAACCGGTACGACGGGAATGCACCTTTTTCCGAGGTGGTGTGAAGCGCATCGCGCCGGACCCGTCGCCAACGCTAAGCAGGGCTGGCCGGCGCCGGGGGACGCCTTTAGCTACCCGCCCGGCGCTCCCCTCCCCCACACTGCGCCGGCTCAGTCCCTTTAGCATGCCAGGTTCAGGAGGTCGTCCGCCGCCCCGTGGATGGCGTAGTCGATATCTCCCGCCGACTTCTGGAGGATCGCCAGGATGGGCGTCAATGGTGTCTCGACCCTGGTCCATCCCAGGCGCCGCGCGGTGTCGAGGTCGCCGCGGGAGACTGCGTCCATTTTCATTCAGACGCTTTAGTCGAGTCGACTATTCAGCGGGCGCTACGTACCCGTATCAGCAGGGTGATACAGGAACGGCCTGTTGAGGCACGCCGGACAACCTGCACAGCTGCTTGCCAGTCAAGCAGCGGCCGACTATTACGGCCACGAAAAGAAAGCTGTAATGCCACGTCCTACTATGCAAGTGGAAGTAGGATGTAAACTAAAGGAAAAGTTCCCCAGTGCCAGTTTACTCTGTCTACATGCACCTTGAGGCAGACTGTACAAAACACAAGGCGCAAAAAGTAGGGCCGTCCGACGGCACCCGAAGCGGAAGGGCCGACAGTCGGCACCCGAAGCACAGGGAAGAGCTCGTCCCTTCGACTACTCTGAAAAAGGGCTCCCACGCAAGCCCCGAAGGGCCAGACCGTCAAAGGCAACTGCAGCAAAGGCGTTCTCGCTCTTACTGACCTGAAGCTACAGCACATCTGCCCGTTCTCAGAGCAATCGAAAGGAGTGGCAAACCCATGTCTTCGAGGGCCAAAGGCTTCAAGCAAGAAGTAGCCGCGGCTGCGACTCCCCTGACACACACGCTTTGGGCGCGTTAACCACCACCAGCAGGCACATTGGCACATTGTCCTGCTGACACCATGCTGTACTGGGTGTTGGCCAAAATGATGGTCGCCAGTGAGACCAGACTCTTCGGCAGACTTGCAGTTGCCGGCAATTCCTGAAACACTGTTTGTCATCGAATGCAGTTGACGGGCCGGCAGTCGGCACCCAACAAGAAAAGGCCTGCAGTCAACAGGGGGGCCGCCCTGCAGTACCCGAAAACAAGGGGCCGATATACGGCTCTTGAGACACTGTGAGAAGTGTTGGACACCTCTCCAGGTATAGCTGGTTGGGTCGTACGCAGAGGCCAGTAGCAAACCTGACCGGTATGCAGCTCGCGGAACCAAAGGTGCAAGAGACGGCTTCTGTAGCACTGTGAGCAGAACCATTGCGTTGTCAAATCTGCTGCATGGGCCGGCAATGGCCGGCAGTCGGCACCCAACGCGTAAAGGCTTGCAATAAACTGGGCCGCCTTGCAGCTCCCGAAACAAAAGGGTCAAGAGACTCGGGGCCAAGTGGTGTAACACGGCCCTTAGGAAGCAGAACGGCATTTTGGAGGGAAATCCTCGGCATTAGCTGCCCAAAACAAGGAGCTTCTGCCAAGAAGGCCTCCAATCGACGGAGGAGCCTCTGACTGGGTTTAGGAGGGGACAAATGTTGATCAAGACCCTGTACGTCTCCAAGTGCAGCCGAGTGGGCCGAAAGACGGCTCTCCACACGGAAGGGCCTGTAGCTAACAGTACCGCAGCGAAGGCAAAGTGCTGCGCACTCCACAACGTCACCGGGGCCAACCAGAGGCACCCGCCATTGCAAGCACCAGGTGAAGGACCTCAAGAAACTACTCTGAAAAGGACCACCCGGAGGGTGGATACAACAACAGTGCACCGCGCAGGCACACGGAGCCATATCTCTTATGCTCTTTCGCAGAGAAATCGAAATCGGAACCAAAACCTCAGCTGAGGAATGTCGCACCATATGCAACCTGCAAGGCCGGGTAGCACCCTGTTTAGACCAATGAGCGTGGGCGAGGTCTAAGCGAAGCTGTATGGGCCGGTAAACGGCTTCCAACACTGCATCTCGACAAAGAAGTTCTTGCAAACCAAGGGGGCTACGACCCCTGCACTGAGTGCGACAAGCTGCTGCCTGGCGCCTGAACTGCAAACAGGGCCGACCTGCGGCTCCCGAACTCACGTGCCGAAACAACGACCTTTGTGGATGTTGCCAGTTGCTGCTCGGGCGAAGAAACCATAACAAGGACAACCATATGTGTAATGCATGTAGGCTTGAAATTGGATCGCAAATCACCAGTACAGAGGAAGGCCCTCGAAGTCCTTCATGTCTGGGAGGGCATGCCCATTTTCAAGTGTAGACTGTGAAAAAGCCCAAACAACTGACATCATCCCCATATAGAAGCTGTTGTACACCAGGGGGGCTATGACCCCTGCACTGAGCGTCACGAGCCACCATCTGGCACTGCACGCTGGTCCAAATGCTGGTCGCCAACGAGACCGGTTCGCGTAACTGCACTTGTAGCCGCAGGCAACCTTCTGTAAGTCACCTGTTGACAGAGAAGCACTGGTAAGGGACCGAAAGACGGCACACCTAGCAAAAGGCACGGTCACCGGACGTGGCATCCTGTTGCAATCCCGTGCAGTTGTCCGGTGTGTTGTCGCGCCACCCGCCATCTTCCCACCTCGGGAAGAACACGAGCTAGTATCGTGATGTGGTTTCCCCTCCGTGGGGGGCCCGGAGGGAACCCTCACGCCAGCCATCAAATTGCCTCGTAGCTGTGCTCTTGTAAAACTGATGGCTCCCGGACTTGGGACCGGGACGAGCTGAAACAGAAGCTGGGCAGCAGCCTCCTCGCCAAGCTCTTCCATGCTCTTCCGAAAACTGTTTGTCCACAAAGCTGCAATTCCCTCCAACAGGCTCCGAACGCAGAGCGGTGTAAACCAAATAAAAATCACTGACGCCGTTCCAAACATGTCTGTGTGACTGGAGCAAAAGCTCTCCACTGCTAAAGTGTACTGCATGGGCTTGTCGCATTGCACAACTCGCCTCTTTTTCCCCTAAAGCAGCAGGCCTGCAGGTCCATGACCAAGGTGGCTCGCATGGTTGCAGGAGCGAATAAGCAGTTGCATACGTCGCCACATACTCAAAGATCCATGCCATGCAGATAGGTTGGAAATGCTTCGAAAGACCAAGTAACAAAAACATTGCGTAGTGTAGTCCATGCTTTCGGGATCTCCAGGAGGGGGCCGGCGTTCGGCATCCACGCGAGAAAACTTGTTGCGTGAAGGAGTCGTCAAAAACCATGTACTTCGTGAGTGAAAAACCAAACATGCCGAAAATCACGGTTATGCAGCAACTTCCATGGCGAGGAAAACTACAACCCACCCCTAGGTTTGAGCCGCTCGTGGCGCTTGGAGACTGCGTCCGCAATGTTGGCCTTTGAAGGTACCCGCCGGAAGTCCGGGAGCCATTCGCACAGCGACGCCGTGGACCAGAAGGCTGCGATGACGCCGTTCACCGTCTCGTCCTTGCCGTAGCCCTTGGAGAGGGCGAACTGGCCGGCGACATTGTCGATGAACGCCATCCACCGCGCCGGGAGAGTTCTGGCCAGGGTCACCAGTGCCAGCACTTGCGCCAGGACCTCCAGGACGTAAATGAACGCCTTTCGGGCCTTGAACGTCTCCAGGAACTCCTCCGGGGCGTGGCCGGCGTCGTATAGAAGACGTGGTCCCCGATCCGGACGACGAAGCCCCAGCCGTTGTGGCCCCGGGTGCCCGGTAGCACGCGGGGTGCCGTCGTCGATGAATGGCGCCAGTCTCGGGCGGACGTCTGCCAGTAGTGCCCGAAGCGCCTTGAGGGCCGACCGTAAGCCGGTGGACAACCGGGCCGAGGAGCCGGCTGCCGAATCATGTGCCCGGGCGTAAACCGGCTTCAGCGCCGCCTTGCCGAGGGCTCCGAAGGTAGACTGTGTGATGAAGTTGAGCCGTCCCGCCAAGCGGTTGGCATCATGTGGCGCCAGCTCGTCCTCCGCTAGCGCCCGGTCGAGGGTTGCCATAACCTTCTTGACCCGCGCCGGCGTGGGTGACAGTAGGACCCCTTCCTCCGTCACCGTCGCCAGCACTCCCTGCACGATCTGCTCCGCCGCAGGCGCCTGGGCTTTGGACGGTTTGGTCTGCAAGCCGAGCAGCTCGAAGAACTCCGCCATGCCGTGGAAGGCGCCGTCTGCCAGGGGATCGCAGTCGACGCCGTTAAAGTCATCCACGAAGTGGCCCGCCAGGACCCAGCAACCAGAGAAGCACCCTCTGGATCGCCTGCAGTGCGTCCGCCGTCCGGTTAAAGTTCCAGACGGACGCTGCGGCTCCGAAACACATCGCCATGTGAAACCAAAGGGTGGTCCCGCCTGGCGCCTGGAGGAAGGTGCCCGAGTGCGCCGGTTCCTTTACCGGCCACGCCGGTAAGCATTCAGCAGGTCGTGCCCGTAGAGGCGGACCGCCGCGGCCATACACCGACCCCACAGCTCCACTACTCGCCGGACCATATCGACGTAGTCGTCGACGAAGTGGTGCGTCGGTACCTCGTACGCCGAGACCGTGGAGTTGTGGCCTGATCTGCGCCAGTCTTCGCCGCGTCGGACCTTGGTCTTCCCTGCTTCGTCCTCCTGGAGGATGGCGAAAGAGGCCGCCGCGAAATGTTGGCCTGGAGGCGGCGGTAGCAGCCTGTCGGCGCCAGGGGTGTCCAGCAGGGCCACCGTCTTGATGTTCCACCCCGCCGGGGGCCGCGTGGGTCCAACCACTCGCCCCAGCCGGGCCTCCTGGACCAACTCGTCCAGGAGGGTGCCGTTGTGGTCACCGCCGTGGGCTTTTGCGACGCGGCTCTTGACGTACTGCCAGTTCGCCGCCGCCAGGTCCTGCAGGGAGCCGGGTGTTTGTAGCGGTCGTCGTTGCGTTTCCGCCAGCCGGGACCACGGCGAAGCTCGCCGAGCATCTGGAAGCCGTCGGTCTTCCGCGATGCCGGGTACGTCCGGGTACCCGATGAGCCGGAGCAAATGCAGGATGACCGGGATCTGCGTGCGCCGGGTCTTGCCGGGAGCTTGATACGTCTGTCTGACGGGCGCCGGCCTCGCTGCCAGCCAGGTCGCCGTCTCATCTTCGAAGTCCTCGACCAACCGCCGGAGTTCGGTGAGGACCTCGCCGCGGATCCGGACGACGTCGTGGCGCCACCGCGCCCAGAGTTCCAGGACCCTCTCCAGGGCCAGTTCCAAGGTTGGCTGCCGGGTGGCCGTACAGGGGGTCCTCCGCCGGGAGGTCCAGCTACGGTCGCAGTCTGGGCGGCGGCTCCATGGGCACCCCTGCTGGGCCAAACTGCTCCGCCATCCACTGCATGGTTGATCGGCGCCGGTCGCCTCCGTCGCCGAGGCCATCACCATGAGGATCGTGAGAATCCGCCGGGCCACCCCCCAATGCCAGCCGTTGGCAATGAGTCGGTGCCGGGTGCGGTTGTCGACGAACGGCGCCTCCGTCTAGCCGGGGGGGATGCTGCGCAAGCGCTCCTTCACCTCCGCCGGCACCACGTGGAGATTCCCCGCCGAGTCGTGCATCATGGCCTCCTCCGTGTAGTGCCACGGCGCGAACCGCCGGGCGTCGGCCGCCCTCTTCGGCGCCGGCCTGCCGTTCTCATCTTCGGCCGGCGTGGTGAAGCATGGCAGTCTCAGCCCGCCGCCACCGCCTCGTGGAACTGGAGGTCCCCCGTGGTGAGCTCCTGCGCCGGGACTCTGGCCTCTTCCAGCCGGAGGCGCCGGAACGATCCCTGTTTGGTCCACTGCAAGGGTCGGTTGACGGTGAGTCCCTGGAGCGCCGGCGAGGCCCACCAGAGCTTGGGCCGGGAAATCCAACCGAAGTCGGACCGGCTCCACCGCCAGTGCCTGGGAGACCTCCTCCGCGGCCGCCGGCTCCATCACCACGTTCTCGAAGAGGAAGACCGTCTTCCTGCCGTCGGCCGCCGAGAAAATCTCGTTGGCGAAGTCGACCGCCTTGAGGAAGAGGGACCCGCGTTCGCCGGCGTGCCCCGCTGCCAGTCCTATTCTCGAGAAGTCTGGGCAAGGTGGGGCCGCCGTGATCACCAGGATGGCCGTCCTCTGTGGGTCCGCCTTGAGATCTCCGCCGCCATGTTCGCCGCCGACTCGTTCAAGAAGTCGTGACGGTGTCGGAGCCAGGGGAGCCGGGCCGACGACAGCTTGGTACAGGTGCTGTCCAATTCCCAAGCCCACGCCGCCGCGGGCTCGCCGTAGAGGTCTTCCAAGATGGCCGGGGCCCCCACGCCGTCGAAAATTGACAACAGAGGTACCTGGTGCGCTGCCTGCGCCGTTTGAGTGCCGGACGGACTGTGATGCGGGCGCGGTGGACGACGGGTACCTCGCCGTGGTTGTCCGAATCCGGCGAGGCCCCGCGCTGTCCCTAGCGATCCGGCTCTTGGCGCCTGCGATCCTCGTGCTCGCCGGTCTGCTGCCAGGCCTGGCTGTTGTCCCAGCCGCCACGGCCGCCACTGCTGGCGGCCTTGGCCCTTGCCCTGGCCGCCCTGTCGGCGCCGGGCGAGCCAGCATCGCCTCGTTGAAGGAGCCGTGGTCCTCCAGGATGATCGTGGTGACCTCCGGAAGGACTTGCCGAGGCGCATCTCCGCTGCCGGTGCTCCGAGGCGTCCCAGTTTTAGTCAGCCACCGCCTCGAGCTGCGCCGAGCGTAGCTGCCTTCCCGATCCAGCAATCGATGTAGCCGTTGACCGCCCGCTCGCCGCCGAGGCCCACCAGGATCCATGCCCAGCGGATCGCGTCCAGGCCGTCAACCACCCCCCAGATCCCCCTGGAGGTGAACGGCCGGTCGTTCTCCACCGCCGGGGCCCCATCCATCACTGGTCGTGAGTGGGTCGACGACGCCGATGGAGGAGAAGGTCCTCTCCGCCAGGACCTCCCCCAGGCCTAGTGGGGTATACAGCTTCCTCGCCGTATGTTCCCAGTACAGCCGGGCCAGTATCTCCTCGGCGCCGAACAGCACCTTGTTGTAGGAGCCGGCCCCACTCCGGGAAACTCTTGGGTGGCCGGTCCGCCGGCAGTGGCGCGAGCACAGCCGCCGGCACCCGTGGTGGCCGGTGGTGGGGTCGGGGGCTGACAGTGGAGCTCCCACTGCCGCCGGGCTTCGCACCAATCATCCGCCGAGCACCAGGGCGGCCGTGCGATCCAAGGAGCGTGCCGCCAGGTAGGCGAGCATCTCCGGTCCGGCCCCGGCCGACGTG
This sequence comes from Symbiodinium sp. CCMP2592, assembly GCA_905221615.1. NCBI lineage: Eukaryota > Dinophyceae > Suessiales > Symbiodiniaceae > Symbiodinium > Symbiodinium sp. CCMP2592. Next base: position 44,988 of record CAJNDT010000076.1, read on the forward strand.
GCCAGGTCGCCGAACGCGACCATGGAAGAAGCCACCAAAATTGCCGCCGCCATCGTCGAGAACATGGCCGGGAGAGAGGACACGGAGAGCGGATACCGAAGGCCGAGCCGGAGGAGCTGCGCCAGTAGCACGACTCTCCGAAGGCGCCTTAGCGAGCAGTCAGTGAATGCATGTACCCGCTCCGGAAAACACCTCAGAGACCAGTCGGCCCCAGCTTGGCTTCATCATCCTGGAGGGGTCGGGGCACGAACTCCAGGGCCGGTGACTGAACCGTGTCAGCCGGTCCCGTGGCCGCGCCCCTGTAACCCGCGTCGGCCTGCTCGCCGGTAGGAAAGGGGGCCGCTCTGGAGAGGATCCTCGCCGGCACATCCGGTGCCACATGCAGCCAGTGGAGCTGCCTGGGTGTATTTCTCCACCGCCGCCGACGACCAACGGCCTAGCAGCTGGATAATGGTGGGGACGCCCTTGGACGCCAGCCACGAGGCGCCGGCTACCCGTGCCAAGTGCCGCAAATAAACCGGACCACTGCGCCGGTGTGGTCCGATGTCGTGAGGGTCACCCCCGCCGCCAGCAGGACCCGGCGAAAGAAGAGCACGACCTCCTGCCAAGTGCCGCCCTCGCCGTCGGGAAAGAGCGGGCCGTCACGGACCGAAAGGCCCGACTGGAGGCGGTCGATGTGGCGGGCCGCCAGGTGCACGGGCACAGCGGCGGGGCCCACGCCGCACGGCAGGCGCACCGCAGCTGGCGAAGTGTCATCTCCGACTCCCCGCCGGTCGCCACGTACCTTGTGCAGTGGTATTTTGAGCGTGACCTCGCCGTCTGCCACTTCAAGGTCCTGGGTTCGCGCCGCTGAGAACTCGATCTCCCGCAGCATGAACCACGCCGCCAGTAGCAGGGCGTCCGCTGCGTGCCGTGACCCAGGGTGACCAAACCCGGGCAGCTGCCGGGTCGCTGGGCACAATCAGCGGCGCCAGGCGATCGACCGGGAAGGCTGCCTTGAGCTTAGAGCCGGGAAGGCCTCTCCGTATGGCTTGGGTGAACTGCCGGATGGCCTTCCGGAGGATGGGCTCCCGCGTCAAAATAATTCTGCGCCGAGCGATAACCGCCGCGGCGAAAGGACGCCGCCACTGACCGGATGTTGGTCGCTGTCAGTGGCCAAGGCTCTAGGCCCCAGGCCTCGCACGCCTCGACCCACGTCCACACCCGGGAACGGCGCCTGGGAGGACCGTGCCAGGATGTTCTGGTCGACCTCCGCCAGGGCCGCCTCGCGGTTCCGGCAGCGCCGCCTCAAGCGCAAGCCGTTTGGATGCCCGACGCACCGGAACGCGTTGGTCGACGGCGCCGGCCCCGACCTAGACACAGCCCCGTCGCTCGCCCGAGCCGTTTCCCCGGAACCGTCGGTTACCGCCGCCTCCGTTGGGCCGGGCCCCCGCGATTCCTGCCGCGATGTCCTCTGCCAGTTGTTCGCCAGGTCCTCCAGGACTGTGGGCGGGATCCGCCATCTCGCCGGTGGTGGGGGTGTTGAGCCAGGTCTCGAGCCCTACTAGAATACGCCAGCAAGAAAAATAGCAGGACAAAAAGGTCGCCGAGAAGAAGGAGTTCGAATCGGCTCGCCGGACTTTTTCTCAGAATGCCGGGCAGTGCAGTAACCTAGGTGAGACCCGCCGGCGCCTTACCACGCCGCGGGCTCATGCTGTGATGATGCGTCGCCGTCGCCAGGAGAGGCCCGCGAAGGCATCCTGACGCCGGGAAAAAGGAATATGCACTGAAATCAAAGCCCCGCCGGGACACCGACGCAATCCGCGTGCAAGTGCCGCCGGCCGGTGGCTGGGTACCTATAGTACCGCCGGTCGCGCCTGTTACGTGCGCGCCGGCAACTGTCACACAGGTGCGTCGAGGTTGGCAGCGCCGTGCCGCCGGACTATGACTGGCCTAAGGCATCTGCCGGCGTGGTTCCGGCAAGGTGCGCCGTCATAGCCGGAGCATGGGCAACCACACCAGCCCACGACCCATACCTCGCCGGTGATCCTCTCCGGGACTCGACCGCCGCGGATGTGGGGCGGAAGAGCCCTGATCACATAGTCAGCGGCGCCGGTCGCCGTGGGGATCACGCACTGAAGCCGGCCGGGTCGAGGTTCGCCGTGTCCTCGATCTCTTCCAGCCTCGCCAGGGAGTCCACAACGGACGGGAGCATGTCCGCCGGGACCGGATAGTTCGCCCTGGCGCCGGGCTGGTGCATGGCCTCCAGGTGGACGCCGTGCTCCGGGCTGTTGAGCTCGTGATAGATATCCATCACCGCCCGGAACGCCGCGTCATTGGCTCATGCTGAGGCGCCGTCCGTGACACTCGCCGGGGGGCATCACGGTATCCCATGCCCGTGTCACGGTTCACCGTGTACCACCTGCCGCGGACCTGCAAGTTGATGAAGCCGGGAGGCGCCGGCGAGGGCGGCCGGGCTGCAGGTCCCGCCGGGGTGGTACTCGAACTTCCCGCCGGCGCTGCCGAGGCTGTTCCAGCCGCGATCTCCGCGGCGATGGTGTCCTGCATCCTCCGGTACGCCTCGGAGCCGGGCTGGGGCGGTCCATGTGAAGTCGCCGCCGGGGACCTCAAAGAAGAAGTCGCCGAGGACGATGTAGGAACCGCCGGCCGTGCCGGGGGAAAGCTCGGCTGCTTGGGCTCCGCCGGTGGCGCCTTCGGTGGAGGCCTGTCCGGCTTCGCCGGGTACGTTGGCACACTAGTAGGTGCGCCGGGTGTCTGCTGCAAGCCTCCGGAGCCTCCGTGTGCCGCCGTAGGCACGTCATGCTCGGAGGGAGGCTCCGGACCGGGATCCGACATCGCCGGGTCTGCTGCTGCCATGTTGTCGCCGACAGTTGGGCCACCAGCACGTTCCGCTCCAGCATACTCCACCGCCGAAAAAGTGGCGCCAGGTTAGCGCCGTCCGACAGCGCTCGGCGCAGCTCGGCCGCCGCCTCCTCAACCGAGATGTTAGACGACGCCGAGGACATGGCGCCGGGAAGGCAGCTAGCAGAAAAAGCTTGAAGGCCGGGCGACGTCGATCCCACAAGGCAGCTGCGGGAGCGACGTTCGCCGGCTTGTCCTAGCACACACAAGTGTGTTACACTGCAAAGGCATAAGGGTGGACCCCCCTGCGACACACCTTTAAGTCTCGAGCTATCGCACTATCGGACCTAGCGGCCATAGAATGCCTGTTTAGCCCCCTCTTTCTGACTCGCCGTCGACTCCCGCAAGCTCCTAAAGAGCTGTCGCGACATGAAAGAGCTGCTTGCTGCAAAGAGACGCGATCGCAGCGTAGCAGACACTCAGGAGCTGAGCACGACCTGACAGAAGCAATGCGCATCAACGCGCCGAGTGATGCAAAGCTGAATTTGCTGAGGGTCCGGGCTGCTGGCTGGAGCGATCTCTGCCTGAAAACTCGCTGCCAGGCCCAAGCGCTTGCTGAGGCCCAGGCCCCAACGGGAGCCCCGCGACCATTGTCAAAGAGGCGGGCACTCCGATACCTACCTCGATAGAGACGAGCAGCTCAGATGTTTTTGCAAAGGCCTGCATAGCTCACCGAGGCATTCACTGAAAACCCCGTGACCGCTCTGAAAACTCCAACCTTAAGCTGGACCGCGAGACTGACATCAACATAGAATTCAACATTCTCTGAGCCTCTGAGTCTGAGGTAGAAGCGATCAAGGGCGACGCAGCACCCCACATCCCCCAAGACCTGCGAATTCGATAGAGTGGACTGAGATTGCCCAAGGCTTCTTCACAGTAGCTCAGGCACAGTCCCAATAATGACCCCAATGTAGCCAACAAGGATCGGCACGCGGCGCCTGAGTTGACATCATCTACGGCAAAGCAAGTGGAATAGCTCCTCTATGCCAGGCACAAAGCCCGAACTGATCGCCAAGCAAGCCGGATAGCAGCGTGCCAGCCTCACATGGCACCATACAGAATGAGGGCTTCTGGAAGATGCAAGCGAATCCTCTGTCACTGGTGCTTAAGCACGCGGCTGCAAATCCGAAGTACCCCACTGATGCAAGCAGCGCCACCTCAATTAACAGGCCCATAGCCCAATGCCCAGCAGTGCCCCTTCGGCCTTGCATGCGAGGTACCTGGTCTGTCACAAGGGCCCATTCAAGCCGCCATGCCGTGGTCAAGGGTGAGATCACCTGACGAGCCGATCTCGCCCCTCACTCCGATCTTGCAGCAAGGCTCCAGCATCCAGCTCTGCAGCTTCACCTTAGCTGTTCAATCATCAACCCCAGATGACGGCTGCCTCAGCTGCCGCCGAGTCTCTGAAAAAGAAGCATGCGAGAAGCAGCGCCTGTCAGTAAAGACTGCAAGGTTTTGGGGAAGACAAGACTTGCCTAGATCGAGCTGGCTCCTGCTGCACTTGATACTTTCCGGCTCCAACTTCCTCGATGAAGTCAAGGACCGCCTCGATCGAGATCGAGCAACACGCACCGAAAGAAAAAGAAACATGCTAAACTCTGCTGTGTTTGTGCCTGCTGCTGTGCCTGCTGGACATCAGCTTGCCCGGATTGGGCTCGGCGCCTGACGCGGGGAGCAGAATTAGAAAAGCTGTCCTTTTGTTTGTCCTTTGTCTTGTCCTTTCTCCGTTATTTATCCTATCTGTCCTATCTCGCTGAGTGGTAGGATTGGTGCTTGGGGAGAGGGGTTGCGGGAAGAGTTGTTTTCAAAATGAATATAGCAATACGGACTACACTCCAAACCCCAGGCAATTTTGCAGCAACCACCGCAATTTGCGATGTGCCTGGGCAATCTTCTGCCGGAAGCTGCCACACCCAGGAGTCCACCTCCCCCAAGTGCCAGGGCCACCTGATTGTTTTCGTGTCGCCCTCTGCAATCGCCGGCGTGCTGCCTTTCCCGGCGCCTCTGAAGAAGGCGCAGTAGGTACCTCTCAGACTCTCAAGAAGCTCTAAGCCGACAAGAGATTGCACCTGGTGGAAGGAAGCGGGACTGCGGGACTAGCCGGCCCAGCGGCCTCTGTCGTCTTCGTGCGCCAGGCAGGCAGCGGCCGGAGCGGCTCTCGCCCGGTGCGCTCCGCTCGTGCCGAGGCCGAGGCTCGGGGCGCCTGCCGCGCCGCTGAGACGTGCGGGAGTCTCGGCAAGTCTCGAGTCTCCCGGGTCTCCGAGGCTCCGGCACAGCGCGAGCTCAAAGAAACCGCGGCCATTGCAGAAACGAAAGCAAAGACAAGAGAGAGCGAGATGGAACCACAGGACAAGGAAGATATACTTGCACATCGACGCTCGCTGGTTGCTTGTATGCTGATACTTCGCTCAAAATCGTGCAACCTGCACTTCTTCATGCGCTTTAGATGGCTTCCTCAGAGCATTCGTTCGTCTCAGACTCATCTGACAGCATGCACTCAAATAAATGCAACTGTCATCGGCACTTGCTAGGCTTCGCGCATGGACAGAGTGGCCGACGGGCTCCGCAATGAATTCGCTCACCACCACTTGCTGCAGCACCCTGTGCTCGATTAGATCGAGCCAGTGCTGCCGATGACCAGTCTGGCTCAAGTGCGGCTGCTGTGGTGGATGCTCCTGCTCTCGCTTTTGAATCTCCCTGAAGACTTCCTCCGTCTCCAGATCAACCGTGTGAGGAGTCTGCTGGCGTAGCTCCATTTCGGACGAGTTGACTTCGAGACTCTCCGAAGCTTCCACCAAGTCACGGGATGTCGAGCCGGACTGTGCCGAGTCAGCTGAGTCTTCTGCGGCCACCTCGTGCAAGACACTCTCATGCGAGCTGACAGCTGATGCAAAACTCGTGCGAGCTTGCTGTTTCGGCAATGGTTGCAGGAGCCGCGTGTTGGGCCCACCGGTGTCAGCACGTACGGCACCTTCGCCCACACCGTTCTGAGCATGACTGCCGTCGTCACCTTGATCGAGCTCGCGGTCGTCCTCGCGACGGAGCCAGGCTCTCATGGACTTCTCCGCATCCTCTTTGGATGCGAATCCGAGCACGCCAGGATCCGGCGATGGCGCCTGTGGCTCCTCAAGGCTCGTCTTGCGCCGCAAGGGTCTGCCTTTCGCCAGCGCACGTCTAGGCGGTGCGGGTGGAAATGCTGCTTCTAACCTGCTCACTGGAACAGGCCGAGGATCCTCTTGCAAGGACTCCTCAACCTGGATTGCTGAAATGCCTGCACCCAAGGTCGCATCGTCTGCGGTGCCCTCGGCATTGCTTTCAGCGATGCCCTCCATGGGCAAGCAATTCGATTCCTCGCGTAGTGGGCCTTCCAGCCTCAAGGTTCAATCCAAATCCAAGACATCGCTGCGCACATGCTACATCAATCGAACCCGTGCCGAGAGTTACAAGTCCAAAGTTAACCATAGGTCCAAAGTTAACCATAGGTCCACAGGGCTCGCTAGCTATGCCGCTCTTGCCCCAACCCCTGGCCTGACGTTGTAGGGTTGCGCAAGGGCACGCCAGGCACTCTCAGCATAGGCTAATCGTCTCGCTTCCACGGCATCATGCAATGACAGCTCCACTGGCTTCTCGTAGGCTTCTTGCCAGGACGTTATCAAGACGTCTCGTACCTGCCGCCTGCAAGACTGTGCACTGAAACTCTCCTCGCGCTGGGCCAGTGAAGGACCTGCTGGCAGTCTTGGGAACGGCACAACCTCGTCCGTGCCAAACTGCCATGGCTCTGACAGGTGTCGTTCGGCGGCGGGGCGATTCAGTTTTGCCGCAACCAACGCAGCCACACGTCCAAGGCTGTGCTTCCGGGCAGACCTCTGGGCTTCATTGTGCTTCGTGTCCCACAGCCGGGCGCGGGAATCGCAAACGGCAGAGGAGAAGCGAAACCGAGGAGACTCGACTGCTCGACGAAGTCCCACCATGCACGGAAAGGGTGCGCCCCATCTCCAAGTGGGAAATACTTCGAGTTCAACCACCAATGCATAGCCTATAGCTCTAACCCTCTAACAGTCTAACATGTGGGCGAGCCTGCGCTCTCTCTTGCCTGCGGAAACCGCCGTTCGCTGCAAGTACTTACACCATGTCACTCTCTGAACACACGGCCCCGGCGACTGAACTGTGAAAAACAATGGTCTAGCAACCGGTCAGAAGCGGTCTCAAGGGAAGCGGCTTCCGACCTCGACGAAGTTGTATATAGCACGGAGCTGCTCGAGGCTGGCCTTGTCGTGGATACTGCTAGGAAGTACCGCGCTGCGCCGGTGCGCTTCGCCACTTCGGCCCCTGCTGGGTCCAGCTCGGGGTTCACGGCGGCTGCCGCAACCACGGCCTCTGTGAAACCCTTGCTGCATTGCTCAACTCATTTGGATAGTCTCGATGACCGTGGTAGACCATGGTGCTCCAAGCCCCCCCCCCCGCCTGCCATCTAGCCGGCAAGTCGTCCGCGCTCCCAGCCGTCTCTGTTGCTGGAAGGCCCTGGATGGTCAGCATGGTGTTACGGCACTGAATCTGGGGTCGCATACACTGGCAAAATAAGACATTGACCTGCAAAAGCTTTCATGGGAAAGTCTTCAACATTCAACGTTCAAAACATCAAAACATGGAATGCAGACTGGCTCATTGCTTTTTGCTGGCTTACTGCTTAGGAGCTCTAAATCCCAAAAACGGCACCCCCCCTGCGACACCCTTGTTCTGGAAAGTAATTAGGGGAGCCAGAAGCAAGGATGGTGAGGAATGGGCGGTCGAGATCGCAAGTTTGTAGGATCTCACTCTCACAATTTTCATCCTTCGAGCGCAGAAGGGCTCCCAACAGGCTTGTGAAAATGCATAGCACGAGTGGCGGGACCATGCGACAGCTCGACGTGTTCAGCAAACCTTTAACAACAACATCACATTCAAGACAATAAGGCTGCAGCTTGGGAGCTGGAAAAACCTGGCTACCTGTTTCCCAAGCAAGGATTACCCAGTGGGGACTGTCTGATCTTCATCTTATGCAGCACATGGTCCTTCACGATTTCATGCCGACTGTTTTTATCTCATTTAAGTGTTGTATACTGTCGGCATCGAAGCACGACCAGCTCCGCGTAGCATGTTCCATGCGTTTTGGTTAGCTGCAGGGGTCGAGGCTGCTTTGGGTCTGCCTCGCGGTCTTCTTGTAGGAGCTCCTAAAGGTGTTAGTCCATCTGTGCTGAAAGAACTTGAGCGGATCCGCATTGCTTGCTCGCAATAAAGGTCCAAAAACGTCTGCAGTTTGCCTTGTGCCCTGCGTCCGCAAAGAACGTCCGTGTTCGTTTTGTATGTTACCATAATATAGCACGTAGTAGCATTGCTTTACTGTCTACCAATGAATGCGGGTGAGATAAGCAAAATGACTTGCAACGATTTGCTTTGGAAGGCATTTAGGGCTGCGAGCTCAACGTTAGTTAGCTGCACACCTTCTAGACCGTAGAGTCACCCGGATCGGACAACATCATTGAATGCTTGGATTTTCCACCTCATGCTGTTGTTGGCGCCATTCCAGAACATTTTAAGCCGGTTGAACATTGCCGTTGGTTCACAGTGAAATTCACGAACTGTCCCTGGTTCAAGCGAAACGAAACCGTGGCATGCTGACGGTTTCTCCATTGCACGTAAAAGAACATTGTCGCAATGCGTAGCTTGCCCCGAAAATGGGAGTGTCATCTGTGCACGGCACAGTATTTCAGAAAAATACATGCAACAATCATCTTCGATATCCCCGAGCAAGGCTCCTAGTTCGAGTCAAAATAAACCTGAATCGCTTGATAAAGCCTTGCCTGATACTGGCATGCTTTGTCAGCCAGTCAGATTCGTTCCCTTTCATACTGAATTTTAACGGCGGGTCCCGATAGAAGCCTTGGTTCAAGTTCACATTTTTCCGTATGTTCAGCCCGGTTTCGAAAAAAGTGTTTTGAAAGATCTTGTCGAAAGCCTTTTCCCAATCTAAAAGTACCAAAGAGCTGCTGCACTTCTTGTCCGGCCATCTTTCCTCTGCCAGTGCTACAACAATCTTGTCGCAGGACTTTGCCAGCGAAATCCGGCCGGTAGTTTTCAAGACACCTCTTCTGTAAATCGAAACCACACCAGCTTTGAGAATGTGTTCTGGGACTTCTACTCCGTCAAGGCACGTGTTTGTCCAATTTGAAAATAGGACTTACGTCGTTGTACAACTTGAAGCGCTCACCGGGCAGTCCATGGTGACCAGGCATCCCTTTCGGATTCAATTCGTCGACATGCACAATCCACCTCGTCGAGGGTGAAAGGGAATTCGGCTAACACATGCGAATCGTATGAACCGTTTTGTAGTGGACTGTTGACTCTAGACGGCTGAGGCGGGAAGGATGTTGACGAAGAGGAACCGCTCCATTGGACTTTAGATGTGTACTCTGCAGCATCTTGTGGGTAATAAGTTTGCCAGTAACCGTACCATCCGTGTTGAAATTGGTGAACTTACCGGAAATTTGGCGCGAAGCCGTTTGGGGCCACTCCATTTATATCCTTGCGCTACACAGTGTCCCTTTGTTCCGTTATGCTACAGCATCTTTGTTAACTGTTAGGTGTCTCAGCTACATCCCATTATTCATTTTCAGTAGCTTGCCACTACATTTCTCTGCGAGAGGAATTCTCTTTTTGTTCGGGAGCTCGTGCTGGCAAGTGTTCCTTAGCAGATTGGAGAAGACTTGTGATCAAATGGTAAAAAGTTAAATCTGCACCATTAGCATTACTCAGCTGCGGCATTGAATTGATAAATCTGTAATTTGTCCGGTTTACGCAAAGTCATCTTCTAGGTGCGTGCTTGAGGAGGGCCGGCTTTCATCTGAAGCTTCACAACGAGCAGAAGGGGTCTAAGGTCAGGCCCAACACCGATGTTCGTTATCCCCGGCACATGGTTTCCAAGATCATGTGCTGGCGAACCGGAAAGGCCCGCAAATGCAGCTTGTTGAAACCATCAATACAGGCAAGCAGGACCCGCTCGGCAGCAACTGTTGTCAGTCGGCTGAGCACCTGGTATCGCCCACTGATGCGCAAAAAGCATGGCACGATCATGGCGAAAGACAAGCTAACTCGTGGAAAATCGAACCTCAGCCACCTGGTCACTGGTGAATTGCAGGTCTGGCATACCTGGACAGTAGCACAGACTATGAACACACTCTAAGCAAGCGCAGGTTTCGTCCAAGATGCCTCCGCAGTACACGGAAGCCACCGGAGGCCACCAGGGGCTTGTGTGCGCTGTACGCGCTGTACGCGCAACTCGGATATGTTGGATTTGGTTGAGTGTGTGCAAAATCAACGGCCAAGGGTGCTGCTGCACGACATTTGCTAGTGCAGAGCTCATCGACGGGTAGGTCTGAAAAATACTAAGCTCAACATGCATGAGTTGAAGCTGGCACCATGGCGAAAGGCAGGCTCGGTACAATCAAGATAAACATGACAGATACGAGTCTATGCCAACGGAAGGCCAGCTATCTCGCTTTCTCCGCAGACTGCACGTGATCACTTGAGTGAAGCCAGCTGCGGCCTGAAGTTCTATAACGCAGATTTGGGACAGGCACGCATATCACCATCGAGTCATCAGGCCGGAGCAAGGCCGCAATGGCGGCAATGCGAGATCCTTCGTCTTTGGCGAAGTCCTTCCCATGGCTACAGAAATGCTGAAACTGGAACTTTGCTGCTCTAGTCAGCTCTCCTCTGCAGATTGCTTTCGACAGTCTCCGTCAGATCGGACTCTGTCAGCCAAGAAGCTTCCAGAATGTTCTGCCTCACAAGTGTCAAACGGTACGACACATATGACCCACCAGGACCAGGCAGACCTCGCGCCTCGCGCACTCGCTGCTCAAGTTGCCAGCTCAGGTCTTTGGCATGAGCGGAGAAGTCTGCAACCTGCAGAACACAAACGTCTGGTTCTTGGCTTCTGTCTGAGCATCGCCAGTAGGAATTGCCGGCAACATTTCCTGATGCAAAGGGACAATGCCAGTGGATTCAGCGAGAGACGCCGCAGACTGTGGGCTCGAGCTCCACGTGACTGAGACTTCCGTACCATTCTGAAACATCCGAGGCCCCGTGTGAGAGACACTTAGGGCTTATGGTTAAAAGGAGCTAGAGATCTCTTAGTCTCCGGGCTTGCTACCTGTGAGAAGCGGTGTTGTCGGTACTTCTAACCGACACCCGGACAATTGAAACATGGCTCACCGAAGATCACGGCCAGCGAGGACACCAATGCAACAGTCACCTCTGCACGATAATGCGCAAGTCGGAGCAGCGACATGAACTGTTTGAGCACGTTGTGCCGGTGGAAGAATCCTACATCACTGGTCTGCAGTCGCCTCGAAGACGGTCAACCAGGTTCTTCTGTGCTTGGCGTGCGATGTCAGCAAGGGCCTAGTGAGAGAGAGGGATAGAGAGAGAGAGAGAGAGAGAAAAAAAAAACTTCGTGCGTTTTCGTCGGAGTTCCCCGATCCTCGCCTGAAACGGGCGCTCGTTGATGGGGGTCAGGTGAAGGCCTTCGCTGCACAGGACAAAACGAAAGCTGAAGGGTAAAGACAAGACGAGCAACGCCGGCACCAGCGGAACTCACGCTGGGCCGGACAAGTCCGGACAATTCGGGCCGCGGCAATCAGATCCTATGAGCCTTTAATGGGTTTGCCCTCGAGTAAACGTCTGCTTTGGATGATTCGACCTGTATAATAAATCTAAGCACTTCTAAGGAAGCCCAGACACCACAATGGCACGTCTACACAAGCCCTCCTGGGAAGGCAATCTTGGACTGCAGATCGGGCACCACATTGCCACAGTACATACGATAGGAGACGAGTGCGCGACGTCCGAACCACAAGCAGACACGGATAGCTTCAGGAGCTGGGCTGAGGCATCTACCATCGTAAACATCCCAGGGTCCTGGGACCTGGGGCTGCGGGTTAGAAAGTTTTCTCAGACGCGATGGCTGGGCTGCCGGCTGCTCCATCCCGAAGCCTCCAGTATGGGTCTGCAGGTCTCTTGCTGACGCATTGCATCGCTTTGTGCCATGGCCCTGGCCCTGGCCCAAGTGAAGCGAGCGGATACAACTCCGGCTTGACGTCCGGGGCACTGGTCAGCAGCTTCCACCTTCTCCCAGAGTGCAGCATGGGAACAGGTGAATTCGACACCTGCCTGTGCGTGCTGGTCGATGCTTGCATGTGCTTGCCTGGCGAGATGTTGAGCTCTGCAACTGCAACGACATGTTCCCGGATTTAGCAGCGAACCTTCGGCAGGTCCAGTTCCCAAAGCCGTCTGAGGAATGCAGGCCTCAGCCAGCCATGTCGTCTTGAGTCGTTTCTTTGTTATGGGTTGTCGAGGCAAGGACAGGAACGGGTGGTGGAGATCTGCGTTGCAAAGCAGAATGGCTTGCCATGCCATTCAGACTCAAGAGAATACCCGCCTTGGAAGCGTTGTCACCGACTCGACCTGAACCAGGCAACATGTGTTCAAATATCTTCCAACTATGCATCACGGAAGCACCGACTTCTCAGACGAAGCCGCACCTCCATACAGTTCGAGGAGACTGGAGAAAGCGGTGTTCGCGTCATTGTCGAAGCAACCGAGAAGCTCGTGTCCAACTGGAACAACTTCGGAACAACTTTCTTCACACCGTATGAAATTTGGGCACACAGGCATGTCCTCAAACATGGCAGGTTGACCACAGCAGCTGCAGAACCGCCAGAGTTATCGTTCTTCCTACGGTGACACAGCATGGAAAATACGTGCACGACCAGCCAGCCTGCGTTTCTCACTCAGGCCCCCACATGGAGTTCGGCATCATGATGGGTTTGACACTCGTGTTGTGGGTGGCCGGGCACATTGGCACTGGTCCCGAAACTGGAGCTTGGCGGACGGCATGCACTGCTGTCCGTTGAGCATAGTACTGTGCGTACCATGGGTGGGCAACCTGCTGAACAAAATGCCGATTGTGCAGTGTCCGGCAGGAGGCTGGAGCTGTGTACACAGCTGCAGGTCCGGTGCTGTGCAGGGACTGCAGCGTTGGAGCGGGACAAGCCATGGCGAGCCTAGACTCAAACGAAGCTCTGCTGGCTAAGTAGCACTTGCTGGTCGATCACTAATCAGATGTTGAAAGCCCCGTCCTAATCGTTCAAGCTTTCAGCTCAGTGTGACCGAGTTTCATTCATTGTTCACGAACACGTGAGAGCAGAATACACCGAATCACGTTCATGCTGAAAACTAAACACCTGTCACTTACGATTGCAATCAGACAGGACACAGTTCTCCGAGACGGTCTATCTTAAGCAGAAAGACTGCATAGTCAATTTGAGTGACTCGCATCTGCTAGCATCAGGTTCACGACACCAATCCAGAGACAATCAGTCTCACCTGGCGCTGCATCATGGAGTGTAGTGCTTTGGCGTCAGACCTTGGTGTTGGGTGACGTATCGTTGGCGACGGCTCTTCACACCGAGTTGCAGGCAATGCTTTTTGCACCATCGCGAGACTTTGCTCCTGACCGCAGAGGAGTTCGCTCCCAACAGCAAGCAAGATACTGTAGGTCAGCACTCACACTCGGCCAAATCCTGCATTCACCTGTGCCTACCATGTCGTCGAGCAAACCCTCAGCACTTCCCCCTGGCAGCCTCACACTTATCAGAACACTTATGTCTTACCCTTCCCGTTCCAACACGTGACACCCCATGTGTTGATTTGCACCGACTTGCGGCTGATCATGCCCAGCTGAACGCCTGTGCCACACGGCAAATGACAAAACTGAATTCAAAGCCACGTATAGCCAAACTGCCGCAACAAGTGGCTTCATGGCCCCGCCAGATGGCAACTCGACATGGGCACAGCGAAGACACCCCCAACTCATCCTCTGACAGCGCTGTCTGCTCAGCATCGTAGACTTGCGCGTGAACCTGCAATGGACATCTGGAGCCTTCTTCGTTCACTATAGGACATGATTCGCTGCAAGGGCATCCAGACGACGCGTTGTGACGCGCCTCGAGCTCCAACTCCCGTCGGCGCTGACAAAGTTGGAGTAGGTGTCGTTCCCTCTCGGCCGGAAGTGCCTCCCACACACTTTGATGTGCTCTAACTAGATACAGTGGGTGTGCCCCTGCCCGGATCAGCGAGTTCTTCTCCAGCTTGATCTCTGCTGCTTTGCTTTCGGCGTCGGCTATGCGAACTGAGCCAGCATGATCCTGCCAAGACGTTGTTGGCATCGCTACGTTTTCAACCTGCGCCCGCACCACGTAGCTCCTGTGCCAGGCACTCCCGTTCCAAAATGGAAACGGTTTCGGATGTTTCGCCAACCTTTACGAGTGCGAGTCTTCAAAACGAAATCACAAGCACACATCTACGGTCTGGGATGCACACCATAATCCACGGCGCTTGATGGTCAAACATCGCACTGTGTTTTGGGGACTCGTGCGATTTGCCAGCAAAGATACTACAAGCGAAGTCTGAATGGTAAACTGGAGTGTCGTTCGAGCTTTGATCGACATTGGGGCGGGCTCGGGCGGGCTCTGTGCACTGAAATCTTTGCGCTACCGTAGCTGCGGCTGCTGACTGTCGCTGACTGCGGGGTTGTTCATATTCTGACTCATCGTCTGTTTAGGTTGCGCATCATCCATTGTGGAACCGAGCCGGTAACCTGGGTGCGGACAGACAGCGTGTAAGTTGAAAACACTTCGCTTTGATGCAGTTAAGCCATGCAACAGATTGCATCGACATGAATTTGCACATAAGACGTCACAAAACAGTCCTTGAAAAACAACGTCAGTGTGAAAGATCTGGAAACCTCGCACGCAAAATGGCCTCACGATACAACCATTCTCAAGCCACAAAATCATGTGGTTCCAGGAGCCTTTCTGAGCATTGAATCTTACAAATGTAGAAGGACGATACGTGTATGCTGAAAAGCGCCACATTAAACTGCAAACACACAACAGCCACCACCTTGAATTGAAACAGCGCTGCACTTGCCATGTCAAAGTCTCCCAAGGGTTCTTTGCCGCCACGCAAGCGACAAAAGGTCTTGGTTTGACAGTTTGACGAACAGTAGCTTGGAGAATCATTTTATCATGCACTGCATCTATGAGAACTTCGCGCTGGGAGCAGGTTGCAACAAATGAAGCAACATACCGTTGAACTGTATCAGCAAGTACGACATACGAGGTTTGAAAAGTTGCGACCGGAAGCTGCATCTGGAACCTGCAGGGCTCATTTAAGCGCAGTCTGCATAGCTCGAAAGCATATCGAGCTGTAGCGCTAATCAAAGTGACTCGTACTCGGAATCTACAGCTTCTCAAAAAACCTTCCCTAGGATAATTAGCCTAAGGTGCTCACACTTTCAACTGTCTCAAAACCGGAACTTAATTGTCATAGAAACAGTAGACTCAGTAGACGCCTGCCAATGTCCGCTGAAACCACCGAAGGGCGACTCGAATCGGAAGAAGGAACGGCAACGCCCGGGACAGGCCCACGGCAACTTGCGCGACAAGAGCAGAGCGACGTTGAAACAACCGGGCCCTAAACTGATGTTTTGATGCTGACAGGTTTCCTGCATACGTCGACCTACAGGATCAGGAGCTGTGGTAGGACTTCGCCGCCATGGTTGCGCCATTTGCAATCTCTGCCGGAGATGCTAAACCCCAAAACTCAAGCCACAAAATCCCTGAACCCTAAACCCACACTTTCTAACCGAAAAAACCTGAACCTAAGCGCTATTCTTTCAACTCCGCTTGTGCGTTTGGTCACTTGCGTTCCGCAAACGATTCGTAAACAAGAGATCGAGGGTGGCAAACTTGCCTGCACATGTTGACTTACAGCAAAGTGAACCCTGCTACAAAGTGAACTTTGTCACAGAAAACTCCCCTGATTTGGCATGCCAGCCATCCGTTTTTGTGCACTTGCAGCTGCATTCCAGCACCACAGAGCTGTGACAGGCGTGACAGCATCTTGCCAAATGTTGGCTTATGCGGTTTAACATGTCTTGACAAGTTAGTGATGACTGCGGCATCTAAACATCCAAGCGTCCCATGCAGAACTGTGGCTGCGCATAACGTCGTAGGCAATGATGCGAAAACACAAATTTAGCCAGAACTTGCTCCGGCATCACCCACAAGACTCCGTCAAACCAAACTTCTTCGTGGGTGGTCCGTCCTTGAACCAACACGCTCGATGCTCTAAAAATCCTACAACTTCAATCAATGGGATGTAAAAATTTCTGAAACCCTGACGTCGTCTCCAACTCACAATCGAAACTCAACTCTCAAAACCCACACTGCAATTCTGTTTCCATAAAACTTGCATCGACCATCACTTCGACGTCGAAACAAGCTGCCGCAAACAGAAGGCCACTTTAAATTTAACCCTGAATCTGGTTGCCCAACTTTCACAACTGCCAACTGCATGCAATTTGAAGCTCCCTTTCAGGGAACGGTCCAGTATTCTCCGCTCTACAACGACAACCAGCAATGGGTGCGCGAAAAAAATCGCAAATTGCATGATCAGAACCGACGTACTTGCTCAACGTTTAGTCATGCTGTTGCTTGCTTGCACAGTCTACAACATCTTGCATTGCCACCGTACAGCAAGCATATGCGCTCCAGAAGCGCGGGTGAAGCCAGCAGTGAGCCTCTGCATAGCGCTGCGGCTTTTTGACATGTGGATGCTGTTTCGTCAGCAGGTGTAAGAAGGGAGGGGATGGAATCCGCCAAGAGGCAGAAAACTCACAGTTTCAAAGTTTTCTTGGGGCATTTGGATCCAAATGCCCACCTTGTATGCAACTTTTTTGTCAATGGGGGGGACCTCCCCACCTTGTATCCCATAGACCTGGCCGGCAGGACGCGTGGCGTTGGAAGAGCTACAAGGTCCCAGTGGTGCCCGACCCCGCGCACCATCATCCTGCTGGAATAGCGGGGACGGGCTGCGAACTGTGCCTAAGACTGCTTTGCCTCCTAAATGGAGAAGGTTGGATCTGCGAGAATGCGAAAATGAGCTGCCCGATATGTAGAGCCGCGGGCGGGTGCCTGAGGACAGCGGAACTGATCTCGCAATCTCCGATGGTGTTTTTCTGCCAATCTTGTACCCCACGCGGTGCATATAGTCGGCCAGTATATAGTGGATGCGAGCCGCCTACGCTGGCATACACGGCCTTTCGACGGACAAGGTGACAGGATTGCATCAAACTTTCGCTGGATGCCACACTGAAGAGGTATTCGTGAGTACTGGGTGCAGTGAGAGGAGGCCCAGACGCTTGGAACCCGAGTTCGGACCCAGCTTCGAACCTGGGCTCAAGCCCGGCTTAAACCCGAGGTTCAATTCCGGGTTAAATCCAGGTTCTTAAACCAGGTTCGATCGCTGCTTCAAACCCAGGTTCGAACCCAGCTCCGAAACCCTTCAATCGGCAAGGTTTGCAACCTGACGGGGGCTGCCACCCGCCCAATCTCCCGGCGCTTCCTAAACCACAAACTCTGCTGCGACCAACACGCCAACTGGGTATTGGATGAGCTGACATGAATAAGCATTCTGTTCTTTCTGCCAATGCTGGCACCTAAAAAATCTAGCACTTCTTTCGTTGTCGGATCGAATCGTGCCGCAGCTGGCTCCACCTAGCCACGGCCAGAAAAGAATAAGATTTGATTGTCAAGGAGGACTCGCTGCAGAGCAATAGTTCTGGGCGGAGGTTGGTCTCCCTAAACCCAAAACTCTCACCCCTATACTTTGAACCCTGTAGATCCTCTTAAAAACCTTTGTAATCCCTATAAAAAAACCCTAAACCCTGATGCTGCCTGGTGCATGTTGTGGAGTTCGAGGATTCGAAACCTGAACTCGAAGAGTCTATCCAAGCGGAAGTTTACGATTAAAGGTGTGGGGTTGATTAGTTACGGTTCAGGATTTCGGGTTCAGGGATTTGGGACTAAAGTTTACGCCTTCGGGGGCTGGGATTCAGAGGTTTAGGGGTTTACGGTTTAAGGTTCAAACATGAGAACTGGGGGCCCGCGTTTCAGACCCGAAACCCTTAACCTTAAACCCTAAACTCCTGACCCTTTTGAGTCACGGGCTGGGGCCGGACGTTGGAATCAAGCATCAAACTCCTGACCCTAAACCCGAAAACCTGCATAAACAATAGACCGCGCAAAAACCGTAAATCCTAAGCCTTAAACCCTAAATTAACGAAGGGCCGCCAGGGCTAAGTTTCACCAAGCTCAAGTTTTCTATGAAAGAGCTTACCGCAAGTCTTGCACCAGGATTCAAAGTTGACGCTTTGATGCTACAAAAACGAAAAACCCGGCAAGCTTAAAGTGGGCTCTTGGGTAGTGTCGCTACTACTCTCCATGATCCATCTGCATCCGCCCCCTTTGTCTTTTGTACGGCTGGGGTGCGCCATTGATCATTACTCGTTGGTCAAGTCCGAGACTTTCGACTGGAGATGATGTCCGGAGTCCAGAATCACATTCAATCGAAAACAACTCCAAACGGCACAACTGAAGAATTCACCTTCGAATTGTCGTCACTGATTTCCCGGGCGAGGGTCCGATGACGAGCCTCCTGCCTGCCTTCTCAAGCTTGTCGGCGTAACTTTATCCAGTTGGCCGCCGGGACCGGTTCTGGGTTCTGGAATGTTCTGGGTTTGGATTATTCACTGGGGTTGTAGGTAGTATAAAAGGACGTAAAAAATCTGACTTCCTCGCACAACAAGAAAGAAATGCAGGACCTTCGAAGCTACTGAACTTGCGATGGGCATAAAACATATACAAATCTAACGTGACGACCGAACAGAAACAAAACAGAATCCGACTTCTGTCTGTATTAGGCAATAACAAAATCTGACGTCCGATCCTGACACGAAACACAAAAAATTGACTTCCAAGTAAAACACCAGGAAATCAAGTCAGCAGAAGCTCAGAACTAACAAAGAGGCCTCGCTCAGCAACTCGGCAGAGGCGACAGCGGATCGGCATCCAAAGCCATCCAAGAACGAGTGGGAAGAGAGGTGTAATTCCAGTGGCGGACATCCTAACCTTCTCCACGCAGTAACAAGTTGCTCAGAACAACCAATGGCAGCGAAGGTCAAAGCGAGAAGAGACCGTCAGGACTGAGTGCTGCGGCCGCAGCCACAAGGACCGCAGACGTCAAAAAAAAAGTTTCGACGCATGAGCGAGCCGCCAAGAGATCCACTTCAGAAAGGCTGAGCAATCTGATGTTCAGCTTTGGTGGAAAATTTTTTGGCGTGACTGGGCCTCAATGACAGCGGCGCTCGGTCCCTACAATGAGCAAAGAATACAGCTTTCGTGGGAGATGCTCCATCCACGATGACGCAGAGCGATCCAGGGATGCTGGTGCATGGTGTCAGCGCGAAAGGAAGCTCCCTCCCAGGGTTCGAACGACTTCGCCGGCTAAGTCTGTCTGTCGCAGCCACCTCATTTCACTTGTACAGTTGTTTTGTCTTTGTTTGATCTTGTTCCTTCTCACTGAGACCGAACGCAGCAGCTGTCACCCGCCTACGCCAAAAGAAAAAGATTCAATCCAGGTTCGAACCTGGGTTCGGCTCTTCCGGGAGGAGACAAACAACAAAAACCAAAAACTCAGGTGGATTGAACCTGAGTTTGAACGTGGGTTTTCGTCTGGCTTGAATCTGGTTCGAATCTAGTTGAAGAGTTGAACCCAGGTTTGAAACAGTTTCTAATCCAGGATCCGTTTGAAACCAGTTCCAACCCAGGTTTGGATCCGAGTTGAGCATCGGTTTATCTCACGTCAAACCTGGTTCAACCAAGTCAAACCAGAGCTTCAAGACAGCCGAGAGGATTGGTTGCGGAAAGACTTCAAGAGTCTGAGGAAGACACATGAAGCACTTTCTTCGACACCAAAGAAGACATCCACTACGAAAGCACTGGCTTGTTCGCAATAAAACATGAAAAGTGAATAGAAGCATAAACATGAAAACAATTGCTGCAGCATCCTGCAGCGAATCCTGCACTTGGCAAGAACACATGCCGCAACTTGATTTTTGGAACCGAAGATGTGTTCAAGACAAGCAGTGACTGGGTGCTACATTTTGGAGTTATCCAGCTGCATCTTGCTGACCAACTGGTAACATTGGACGGTATTCCTTGATCCGCGTCCAGATTTTTGCGATTCCGACAACGAGCTCGAAAGTGGTTCCCCACGAACAAATGCGGCCCCAAAACTGGGGCCGTTTTCTGAACCTGCGGGAATTGTGCCAATATATGATGGTTCCAAAAAGGATCCGAATTCTGGACCCGTTTTTGGCCCCGCTCTTTACCCGGCACTTTGCCCTTTTATTCAATTCTCAATTCACAAAGAACTTCAAAGAATGGCCGCCGACAGGTGTTGTGAAAGTCACAACTTCTCCTCTGTTTTAAGCAGCCACAACAGCGACTACAGCTTCAGCATCTTGATCTGCTGCAGATTGTGACGCAACGACAGAACCGATATGGTGTAGCTGAGCTATGAAAATCAACAAACCAAAGAAGATCTCCCGGCACTCTGGAAGCCCCTTCACAACAGCCACCACAATCCTGACAATTTCCGGACCCGGAAATGGGCTTGTTGGAAGCATTACAGAATCTCAACCTCGCCGCCTGCTTCAGAAACTTCGATTATGTCTTGGCCTGCTCCGAACGCAGTCATGACTGCACGAGCCATGCAAAGCATTGCCAAGATCCGGCGTCGCAGGAAATCTGTGGGAAACCCCATACAAAACCCAAGGAAACCATCGGAAACAGACCAGAAACCTTCAGAAACGAACAGATTCACTTGTGAGGAGCATGTCTATCTAGAATTCATGGGAAACCATAGCAGGCCACAACAGACATGTGGAAAAGCTGGGAAATCACAAGAAACATGTGGGAAACCTACAGGAAACCATCGGAAACCAGACCGGAAACCATCAGAAACCCCGCACGAGGAACTTTTGAGGAGCAGGTGTGGAAAACGCTCGGAAACCTGCAGGAAACCATGGGAAACCCACAGAAAACCAGGAAACCATCGGAAACCAGACCGAAAATCACGGAAACCCCTATGAGGGGACTTCACCCTTTAAGTATTTGCAAAAGGTCATGCAAAAGAAAGTCCAAGTGTCACGAGTTGGAATTTGCACTCCCAAGCCAGAGGATGGATCAAGTACATGGTTCAATAAGTTGAAAGGCTGCCAACCAGAGCACGGTCGACGAAGAAGTGACAAGAAAGAACGGTCAACTCAGGCGGGCGCGGCGTTGGAACTTCAAGAAGCTTTTTCGAAGAAGTTGCCATGTGCGCGGGGAGTTCAAACAAAGAAAGGTGGAGTCTAGCGGGGAGCCATAACGTTGACAGAAAAGATGTTGGGAAAATCTGGCCCCAGAGACCAAACATAATGCACGTTCGCACTGCCAAATTTCATAATCCCTGCTTTTTAATGAAAGTTCCCGGACGGGACTGTGTTTTATTTTTTTGCTTTGCCATTCCAAAACAAAACCAACCGAAACAGGGTACCCCGTCTCACATATGAGTTCAATGACTTGGGCATTTTTGGAAACAGCCGCGGTTTGTCCCCGCAAAGCCTCTGAGCCTACAGAAAGAATCAGGGCAAGCCGCTTGTCGCTGTAATCAGAGCATGCTTTCTAGGCTTGCCAAGGTGTCAGTGCTAGTATGGGTTGTGCAATTGCTGGCTTGCTTTTGTCAATCGAAGCGAAGATACGCTTTGTTTCGACTGACATTGCCCCAAATGACGGGTGGCCAAACCAATCACGAAGCCCTACAAAATGCTTTCCAGCTTCAGTGTCAAGCGTGGGCGCCGCAGATATGTTTAAACACGTGTTTGATCCGTTTGTAACGGTACCCAGGTAGAAATTGCGAGCCTTTCGCTATTCAAGATTCACTGAGCGTGCACATCCTGTACTGTTGGGTAATATTTTATTGCCTGCCTTTCGCAGTGGCAGCGGCATTGAAACCTATTGAGTCTATTGGGCATCCGATAACACAATCACACAGTCATTGACAGTCACACAATATGATGCTGCAGTGATTCAACAATATAGTAAAACACATGTACAATAAAACATTACAACCGTCAGAACAATAATACAAATACAATACTACAACAAAGAAAGGAATAAAGCATGATGTGAGTATCACGTATTAAGTGTGTGTGATATGTTATAACCTGTAACACGTATAGTAATGCAAGCTAACAACAGGAGAAGCTCCGGCTCCCACTCTCACTCCATATTTCCAAGCAAAAGGGCCAGAAGCCACAGGGCCCTAAACCGGTACGCCGCGCACCCTCCTTTAAACAATGCTGCCTCATGATTAGTGGGATAATCTCCCACTCGCCGGCTCCGGGACCGAACTTCCAAGTTTCCAAAACAAGAACTTTTTTTGTGAGGGCCGAAGGGCAGTGTGATTGGAGACCCTCAACCCGCCCTCCCGGCCCAAACAAGGAGCCCCCAGCCACCGCCCCCGCTCCCCGCCCACCCCCCGCTCCCACTCCCCACCCAGCCCCCCACTCCCACACTCCACACCCGCGATATCGCTCGCCAATTTTTTCTTGTCTTCTCATTGTCTCACCACTTGACCACCCAGACTCGGCTATGTGCTTATGTGCCGCGCGGTAGCGCTCGCCAAAACTTTGTCTTCTCAGGAGTCTTCTCAATATACTTCTCACTCCTCACCACCCAAACTCGGGTATGCGCCGCACGGTAGCGCTCGCCAAGTTTTTCTTGTCTTTTCACTGTCTCGACCACTTGACCACCCAGACTCGGCTATGCGCTTATGTGCCGCCCGGTAGCGCTCGCCAATTGTTTTGTCTTCTCAGGAGTCTTCTCAATATACTTCTCACTCTTCACCACCCAAACTCGGCTACGTGCCGCGCGGTAGCGCTCGCTATTTTTTCTTGTCTTCTCACCACCCAGACTCGACTCGGCTATGTGCCGCGCGGTAGCGCTCGCCAATTTTTTCTTGTCTTTTCTCACCACCCAAACTCGGCTATGTGCCGCGCGGTAGCGCTCGCCAATTTTTTCCTGTATTCTCGCCACCCCAGCTCGGCTATGTGCCGCGCGGCAGCGCGGGAATTTTTTTTCCTGTCTTCTCAGAGTCTTCTCACCCATCAATCTGGGCTATGTGCCGCGCGGTAGCGCGGAAAAAAAAATCCTGTTTTCTCACCACCCAAACTCGGCTATGTGCAGCGCGGTAGCGCTCGCCAATTTTTTCCTATCTTCTCGCCACCCAAACTCGGCTATGTGCCGCGCGGTAGCGCTCGCCAATTTTTCCCTGTCTTCTCACCACCCAAACTCGGCTATGTGCCGGGCGGTAGCGCTCGCCAATTTTTTTTCCTGTCTTCTCACCACCCAAACTCGGCTATGTGCCGCGCGGTAGCGCTCGCCAATTTTTCCCTGTCTTCTCACCACCCAAACTCGGCTATGTGCCGCACGGTAGCGCTCGCCAATTTTTGCCTGTCTTCTCACCACCCAAACTCGGCTATGTGCCGCGCGGTAGCGCTCGCCAATTTTTTCCTGTCTTCTCGCCACCCCAACTCGGCCATGTGCCGTGCGGCAGCGCGGGAAATTTTTTTCCTGTCTTCTCAGAGTCTTCTCACCCATCAATCTGGGCTATGTGCCGCGCGGTAGCGCGGGAAAAAAAAAATCCTGCTTTCTCACCACCCAAACTCGGCTATGTGCCGCGCGGTAGCGCTCGCTAATTTTTTTCCTGCCTGATAGGCTGCCGCCCGCAGGCAGCCCCGACTTCCACGTTTCCAAGGCGTGAACGCCAGCTCACCAGCTGTTGTCTCTCAAAAAAACTGCGTCCAACCTGCCCAAAAATACGATGCAGTGCCAAAAAAATACGATACAGCAAAAAAAATAAAGTTCAGGCCCCGGCCTGAACTTTATTTTTGTGGTTTCCAGCGGCCAGCATTACTATGTATACTTTCCTGTTTTTCCATGGCCCAGACCCGGCCAGAAACAGGACACAGTACATAGTAATAGCTCTGTTTTGGGGGCTATTACTATGTACTGTTTCCTGTTTCTGGCCGGGTCTGGGCCATGGAAAAACAGGAAACTATACATAGTAATGCTGGCCGCTGGAAACCACAAAAATAAAGTTCAGGCCCGGGCCTGAACTTTATTTTTTTTGCTGTATCGTATTTTTTCCAATTTTTTTCGCTGAGTTTTATTTTTTTCAAAATAAAGTTCCGGGCCGGGCCTGAACTTTATTTTTTTTGCTGTATCGTATTTTTTTTCCAATTTTTTTCGCTGAGTTTTATTTTTTTTCAAAATAAAGTTCCGGGCCGGGCCTGAACTTTATTTTTTTTGCTGTATCGTATTTTTTCCAATTTTTTCGCTGAGTTTTATTTTTTTTCAATATAAAGTTCCGGGCCGGGCCTGAACTTTATTTTTTTTGCTGTATCGTATTTTTTCCAATTTTTTTCGCTGAGTTTTATTTTTTTTCAAAATAAAGTTCCGGGCCGGGCCTGAACTTTATTTTTTTGCTGTATCGTATGTTTTGCGATTTCTTCGCTGAGTTTTATTTTATTTTCAGAATAAAGTTCCGGGCCGGGCCTGAACTCTAATTTTGTTGCTGTATGGTATTTTTTCAGATTTTTGTCCGCTGTTTTGTTTTTTGTGAAAGAAAGTTCGGTGCTAGCCAGCCAATTTGCTAAGCTAATGGAATAGTTGCCACTGCCACTGCCGCAACTGGATAGGCCTAAGAGAAGCAATGGGCCACAGCCTGCAGCTTTGGGTGTCCTTCTGCGAGCACTGAAAATTAGCAGTGACTAGCAGCGTTTGAAGCCTTACCTTCCGGACTCAGCGCTTGGGTTGTGTAGGGATTATACAGGCAGGGTAAAACCTTAAACCCTTAACATCCTAAGCTGGAGGTATGTTGACGACAAGAGAGTCTTATACATTACGACTGCGCCTTATGCAGCCCAGGATACCACGTATGATTTGGAGACTCTTGGCCGACCGACTGTTGGCCTCTAGGCCCTGACTAAGCCGAAATCCTAAACCGAAACCCCTCAACCCTAAACCCTAGACCCGGCCGTTACCCTAAAACCACTGAGCCCTAATTCGAGGGTTGAATTTTGGAGTGATGCTGCTGGACTAATGGCCTCGCGAAGCCTCTCGGCTCAAGTATGTTGACGACAAGACCACGCAGGTGTGCAGGTTAGGTTAAGCATGAGGTCATGCAGCTCATATATGCCATCCAAGGATGCCATTTTAGTACGATGCTGATTTCTGGGTCTGAGGATACGTGAGTCGCCTGTAATTCCACCAATTTTCAAAGAACCCCAAGGTGTTTCAGAAAAAACACGGGCCAGAATCCAGACAGATTGATAATGTGTCTCGAAGTAGTAGCCCATCACCGTAATGTCAGATTAGTTGAAGGCCCGAAGGCTGAAGGCGCACCGCAAGTGTAGGTGCAAACGGGCCCGCCGGACGCAAAAGACTTCAAAGCAGCTGCAGTTCCAGCCAGCCGGCTTTTCACCACGCTTGGCAGACTGGGATAGGAGAGAGAGCGAGGGGGACAGACAGACATAGAGAACGAGAGTGTGAGCAGTTCGGAAGCTTCTTCCCACTTCCCGAGAAACACACAGCGGACTCCGCGGACCAAAAAGCACTGCTTCGCTGACTTTGCTGCTGCAGAATTGCTGAGTGAGTGCGTTAAGTTCGTTACAGTATTTGGTCTTTTTTGCTGTTTCATTGTATGCTGATGGGCTCAGGGGTTTCAGGTCAAGAAGCCTGCAGAATGCAGCATTGACGACAACGTAGCCTGCACTATGCCTCTGGATTGCAGCAATTGAGCAGCTGAGGCAGTCAAGTCGGGCAGTTCGGCGCGTCTCAAAACTGACAAACACCAGCGGCAAAAGTCACAAGACGCACAAGCCGGATCACTAATCACGATGTCATACATGCCGTGCAAGCAACCGACCACTGACATTAATAGGCGCCTGGATTTGGTGGGATCCGGGGATCCGTCAATTCATCCCCTCTTCCCAGGGCCCCCTCTTGCCCCCCAATTCAACAAATTGGTTGTATGAGTTCCGGATAAACAACCATCCTTTCAAGGCATAAGTTTGGCAAACACGCCTACCCGAAAAATAAAACGCAGCTCCATTCCTGAACCACCCTGAATTATGAAATTTGGCAGTTCTCACTGCTATCGACGAAGCTAGCAGTGCCTGTGCAAGCAGGCGAATGCGATGAAGAATCACAAGAAGTTCAAGAAGAGACATTTAGAAGAACAATAGCGCGAGTTTCGATGAAAGGTGAGCACAAGGATTGTCCAAGAGACTACTGGAGTTGATGAGCTTGTCTGAGGCAAGAAAAGAGGCGTGAAAGAAGAAGTGCAAGGAGGCCTGAAGCAAAGTTGCAAGCATGTTGCATGTTCTGTTCACCTTTTGTGTGTTCGGACGGGAGGAAAGAAATGGGAAAGAAAAAGGAAAAAGAGAAGAAAGGATGACCAAACTCAAAGGTCAAAGAGATGGTTACGGTCGCGAAGAGCACAAACGCGATGAATCTGACCATGCCGAAAAAGACCTTTAGAGAAGATGAATTTAGATCGAGAAGATAACCTCGAAGAACGAGATGAGTTCAAAAGCACGCCGGAACCCAAGGAGTTCTACAAGCATAATGGAGAAGGAAGGCAGAGCCAGGCACAAAGAAAATGCTTCTGAACGGCGCCAGGAAATGGTGCGAAGAGCGAACGAAGAAGCTGAAGAAGCAGAAAAAGACAAGGAGCCAGCAGAGAATGAAAAAAAAAGCATTTTTTTGGCGTATGCGGGCCTCGTCGACTACGGCTGTAGCACTCGGTCCCTACAAACAAACAAACAAACGAAAACAGCGGTGAAACCAGATACCTAATTAAAGAGGGCGAAACTAGCTGCGGCGCACAGGCTTTGCCGGTGTTTGCCGTTCAGCACCAGCTACGGGTCCTCAGCGACCGTTCCACAACAACAGTGGGCCGTCGCCCAGAGCTGTCCAAGACCATCAGTGGAGCCCAAGTCAAGGCTCCGGCCGCCGTTCTAGTTCCGTCGAACAACGGTCGGCCCCGAGGTCCTGTTGTGTCCCGATCGTGCACGGAAAAATCCACAAGTCCAGAAGCCCAAGGCCAGGGGCAATGGCAAGACCCGTCGACGTATGTCGAAAGGTTGGACACTGTGGCCGGCCAAATGGGTCCAGAGTCTGAAAGGGCCTCGCTCCTAGGTAGGGGGCCATTGATCGAGCAGGCGCTGCATGTCGTTGCCACTTCTCGGAAAATGAGATTCTCGCAGAAGGTACAGCAATTGGTACTGGCCCTCATCATACAAGTCTTTGAGACGGTGGAAGCCGTACTGGAGGGTGTCTTGGTCTGGTTCATGAAGATGCGGCATGAGCTCTGCGGAGATGAATGGAAGCTGGATGCCAGGGCCAAGTCCACCCTGTTCCATGAAAGTCTGGGCCGCTGCACGCCAATCGTCTTGTGATTGGATTCCTGTGCCACTAAGCGATGGATCAGAACTTGGGCCCGGCAGTCCCATGCATCGAAGTGGGCATAGCGCCACAGGCGTACAGGGAAGTAAAAGTCCATTTTCCGAGGGCCGCATAACCAAAACACAACAACGGCACTGAGCTCCCAACCCCGGGCGATGGCGGCCGTGCGAAGACGACACAATGCGGCGTGCAAAAGTCCAGCAGACTGGAGGGGAAGAGCGGGCTGCGCCCGCAATCCCAGGGAGGCATCATCTAGGGGAAGCAGGAGGCGAAAAGTGCCCTTACAGAGGCCAGGGTAGGAAAACATTTGTGGATTGAAATCGCCGCGCCTTGCTGGGAGAAGTCCTCGATGAAAGCCTTCCATCATGCGGGCAGCAATCGCAATTTGGGGTTGGCCAACCAGAGAGGCCGGCACTTCCGCCTTGACTCTGAGTTCAACAAACTGCAGGCCATTGTGCTCGACTGGTGCAACACGTACAAGCTGCAAGAGAGGAGCCGCCTCAGGCTCGTCGGTCAGGGCCCTGGCTAAATAGAACACAAGCTGTACAGGGAGCAACACACCACAATGGAGAAGGGGAGTGCCTTGCTGCGGATCTATGTGCGATCCGCCTTCAGCCGTGGGTCGCCGGGTGTTGGAGCCGGTGCCACGGTGGCGTTTGCCGGCCTCGGCAGGCCCTCTCCGAGGCGCGGGAGACATTTGGATGAGGCTACCGTCGCGGACAGGTGACTTGATACCCGCTTTGGCATTGGGAAGCGAGAACCGGAGTCCATCCAGTTCGTCCAATAGCAACCACCACCATATCTCCGGACGCGCCAACTCATACCACGATAGATCAAAAACTCGACCTTCGGGCAGCCGTAGCACCGGGTCACAGAACTGAGCAAGGGCAGTGGAAACTGCCAAAATGGGTGTGAGGCACACCCGGAAAGCCTCACTGGCCGTACAATGTCGCAGCATGAGTGCGCGATCGGCAAAGTCTACCACACACGCTCCGAAGTTCTGAGGGCTGATCTTTACTTCGCATGCAGGCAGCGAAAGGGGAAGCGGTAGGAGGGAGAGGCAATCCTCTCTGCTGAGCAGAAGATCCCGTAGAGCCGTTGCACTATCAGAGCCCTCGATGAGCCGCTGTCGTCTGCCCGTGGCCTGAAAGTTGCGAAGGATCGCGTGTTGTTCTCCAAAGTCATCCTCCTCCTCCTCAGGCGGGACACTCTTGCTGGGGATTGCATCAACCCCTGGCACCAGGCGGTCAGGCGGGATGTCAACGGCATCCAGCAATGTAGCCACACGCTGGCTCCATGCAGTGTCAGGCGCCTTGGGGACGGAGGCGGCACAACTTTGGCTGCGGAGCTCGGCTGTCAGGCCAGGATCCTCTTTAGTAGGCACACCGTCCTCCGGATCGGGTGATGCAAATCCATCGGTATCATAGAGAGCACGGGGCAGACTGGTGGTGGCGGCCGGTGGGAGAAGAGCATCTAGCAGGCTGAATTTTTGCAGTAGCGTCGACACAAAGTGTTGGAGCCTCCCCAGCAATACCGTGTCAACTGTGTCAGAAGCAATGGCATAAAGGTAGAACACACCAGGGACGGAGGCGACTATCACCCCTGCAGCCTCTTTCTGACCCCGGCACACGGTTGTTTGTGCGTCAATCGTGATGTGTGCCCCGATTGAAGACCGATGATGCGGGGAACGGAAGGCAGCATAAGCTCGCTTGGGCGGCTTCAAGCCCATCCCCTTGTGTGCACGAAGGCGGTGGAGGCTAAAGCGTGGCGGGTCCGTGAACTCCAGCACTCCACAGATGGGGTTCTTGGTGTCGAGCACAGGGTAAAAAGGGCGTACTCGAACAGGCTGCCCCAGGCTCCTTATGACGTTGTTTGTCTGCAAGAGATACATCATGGTCTAGGGAAAGAGTCTACGCAGTGGCGATCCTCTGGCTGGACCTTTATTACTTCGGTTGATCCCAAGACTCGTTTCCAAGGTGTGGCTGTCCTGCTTCGAGAGGCTCTCTGCATCACAGGCGAGGTCCATTTCCAAGAAGCCCACACTGGTCGATTATTACATGTACGGCTGGCTCAGGACCTCCACTCCATAGACATTGTCTGTGGATACCAGTTTGCACTGCACCAGGAGGCCGACAACAATAACCTTCTGCACCGGCACAAGTACTGGGATCGTTTGGGAGCTCTGCTTCACAACTTGCCCCAGCGTAATCTTCTCATACTTGCTGGCGATATGAACTGCACACCAGAGTTTGTTGAGGGCTCCATGGGACATACCTACGATGCCTCCGCGAAGTATCCGGACTCTGGGGAGTTTGCGGCTCTGCTGGAGGCCCATGGTCTCATCTTGCTCAACGGCTGGATTCGTCGACGCCTGCAGCCCACCTTTGTAGGTGCCAAACACCAGTCGGTGATTGACTTCGTTATCACTCGCAGGCAGCACGCAGATGCATTGGCCAGGCGGGCCAAACCTTGCCCGGAGCACAACTTCAGTCCATGGCGTATGGGGGGCAGGCATTATGCTGTTGTCACCAGCCTTCCTCTGCATCCAGGCTGGACCCGTCAATCTCCTCGGGCTCCCCCGCCTCAGCTCAAGTACAACAAGCAAGAACTTGACCAGGAGGCTCGCGAGGGGGGACCACGGATGCTTCAACTTCGGCAAAATCTTCAAAAGTATCTGGCCCAGCATGCCTCTCCTACACTGGAGCACGTCAATGACTTTCTGTTGCAGCAGGTTATCACTGCCTTTCCGCACAAGCCTTCTTCGCCAGCTCCCCGAGCATGGCAAACACAAACGGTGCAGGGCTCAGTCACTGCCATGTGGCAGGCTCGAGCTAGACTACGACAAGTCAAGCAGAGACACTGCCGGGCGCTACGAGCATGCATGGAGGCTTTTAAAAGACATCGTGAGTTCATGAAGGCATACAAGCAGCTGAAACTCAACGGTCGCCAGGCTCGGAAGACCCTACTCAACAGGGAGCTCCAGAATGCGGCAGAGGCTGCTCACAGGCGGGACGTGGGGCAACTACACCGCATCATTCGCCGACTTGCCCCAAAGGTGAAACGAGATACTGTGAGAATACATGGCCCTCAGGGCGAGATGCTTAGAGATGCTGACGAACATCGAACCATTGTCCGGCACTTTGAAGCACTCTTCCAGTCCCGTACGGCGGCCATATCAGCTACTACTACATCTGCTGCGCCACCACAGGTGACCGTCAACGATGTGGCCCTTGCTCTTCGCTCCACACCGTATGGCAAGGCAGTACCTGAAACTTCTGCGCCGTCCAGTGTCGTGAAGTTCTGTGCAGATGACTTGGCTCAGGCCCTTGCACCTTCGGCGAATGCCTGTCTGAGCGGGGCCTGCACTCCGCCCCTGCTGGCTGATTGTCTGCTGACCCTAATCCCTAAGCCTCTCAAACCTGCCAAACGTCCTGAAAATTTACGGCCATTGGGGTTACAAGATTGCCATGCTAAGGCTTACGCTAGGCTGATCAAGCAACTACTCCTTACTGAGGTTGGGCCCACTCTAGAGAAACTCCCGGTCTTTGCATATATCCCCGGCAGAAGCACGGACGATGCAGTAGCAAGGGTAATTTCTCATTGCACTTCTGTTCGACAAGCCCACCAACAGCAGCGCTCCTCAGTGCATACGTATCGACAGAAGTGCAGCCGTGCCTCGGTGTCTGGGGGCCTACAACTGGCGATAGATCTTTCAACAGCTTTTGATCTTGTACCCAGTGATACCCTACAACAAGCACTGGAATGGGCTGGTGCCAGTGGGCCTCTGGTAGCTGCCATTATGGATCTGCATTCTGTCTGTAGATACACTATCAGACATAAAGGCCACACCTCCATGATACATATGCGCAGAGGAGTCAGACAAGGGTGTACGCTGGCTCCACTACTCTGGCTGGTCTTTAGTGCCTACATGACGTCTCGGATAGCACTGCAACTCCCAGAAGAGTGGGTACAAGAACATTTGACCCTGTATGCGGATGACACCCATGCCAGCTTTGCCACTGACAGCATTGCAGATGTCAAGTTCGCCTTTCGGGCCATCCAAATTATTTTTGAGGTCTATAGGAGCCACGGCATGCGAGTCAATCCAAGCAAGTCTGGAGTAGTACTGGGAGTTCGAGGGCACGATGCTAAGGACCTCTTACAACAACACATTCAAGGTAAGGATGAAGACAGCTGTCTGGTTTTGGGTATCGGCCCCTCGACACTGAAAATACCCATTAAGAAATCCATGCTGTATCTTGGAGTATATGTGTCGTATGGGAACTTCGAGCTGGAAACATTAGAGCATCGCCTTAAAGCGGCCCAAGCTACCAGATGCCGCTTAGCCAAAGTTCTGAGTGCTCGTAAATATCTTACGCTTGCACAAAGGCTGCACCTTTATGTTCTCTGCGTACGGTCGGCGGCCCTTTATGGTTTAGGCCCGGTAGGCTTCACCTCGGCTAGTCTCCGTAAGCTGCAAATCTTTGAGGCAAAACACATCAGGGCTATAGCTCGCTCACCTGTGCATCTTACCAGAGAACCTACGGCGACACTATATGCCAGACTTCATCTGAAGCCGGCTGCTCAGCAGCTGCTTAAGATCTTGAAGGGGAGGCTCCCGCAGACGGAGGGAACCATTGCCCCCTCGATTGGTCATCATGGCTGGGTTCGCGAACGGTATCAGCACCTACAGGATCTTTTGCACCTTCAATCGGCAGGTCTGCAGGAGGCTCCCAGCGTACAAGAGGTTGCCTGCCCTACATGTGGCCAATACTTTGGTACGCTTAAGGATATGCGGGTTCATCATGCCACCACCCATAAGCAGCCCCTTCAACCTAGACCCACAGGACCAGCCTCTGCCCTGCACTATGTACGAATCCAAGATCATTGCTTGGGCAACATGCCGGTGTGCAGACACTGCAAACAGAAACTTCACAACTGGCATAACTTTCGATTGCACATAGTGGCTAGCTGTTCTGTTTTGCACGCTGGCTTGTCTGGCAATACTACCGAGCTTGCTTTGCGGGACACTGCGGAGCTCGAGACATCAGTGCCTGCTTTGCAGTCCGCTGCGGGGCCTGAGCTCTCTGTAGAGATGGAGACATTCGTTCCCATTGCTGAGCGTGCAAACTTTCTGAGACTCATTGACACCAGCGAGTGGAAGCATGCACTCTGGCTTGAAGGGGTTCGTGAATAGCTGTGCAATCATTGTATTCTGTGTGCTCAGTGGGTCTCTTCTGCACCTGGAGCTCTCAACAAGCATATGTTCTCCCTGCATCCGGAGATGCTCGATATAAACCAGACGCAGTGGCTCATAGCTTGACGTTACGGGAGGGGCAACAACGCCCCTGTGGTGCGTGGAGCTCGGCCCTTTCACAGAACCAAGCATAAATGCCGGGTTCTCTATCAGCTCTGCCTACTACGTCACTCCCGACTGCAGGCCCTCTCAACTCCCCGGCTGCTTTCTGATCGACATGGACGCCCAGAGTGGAGCCGAAGCCCTGGCGCAAGTTCAGGACATGTTTCCTCACCTGGCACCATCGACTACCACAGGAGATGCCCCGATGGAAAGTGCACCTCTGACAGGTCGGAGAGAGAGGTAGGAGGACAAGGCCGAAGCAGCGGAACCCCAGGACAAGTACCGGCGCCCGGCTGGGAAAGGTCAGAACCCCCCTACGGGGAAGAGCCCGCCTCGGGAGAGCACCCAAGAGCCCGCATCAGCCTCAGCTGGCCACACCAAGCAGGGACGAACCCGCCAGTGGACGGACCAGGCGGACTGGCAAGCTCAGACCACCCAAGCTGGGTGGAACAAGAACAAGACCACCAAGGAGCTGCAGAAAGAGATGGAAGCCCTGAAGGAGGACGTCCGCCTCCTGTCTCGCATTGCCATGCGACACGAGGACGAACTGAGCCAATGTCGGACGGAGACCGACTTCATTCTGACCCTGGAGGTTGCGGACCCCAAAGCTACCCAGGAGCAGGAAGGCATCTTGGAATAGCTCTACAAGATGACCGGTCGTATGGAAACAGCAACAGGAGGCGGGCAAGGCCAACAACTCCTTACGACTTACTTTGTTCAATTATAGGACTGCTGCTGTACAACGAGATCAAGGTCCAGGAGGCGACGGCTTCGGCAGAGTCAGTGGAGAACCTGGCCCAGCAAGGCTTGCTGATCCAGGTCAAGGGCAACCCGGCTTGGACCTATCGCCAACGCCAATGGGATCACCAGCAGGAGGCCTTGATTCAGTCCAAACAGCCTCCTCTTCTCGACACGGCGCTTCGAGGCCACCTACAGACCCTGAAGACCAGCATGGGGTCCTTGAGCGCTGCTTCGCTTCAACAGTTCGCGGAAGCTTGTGGAAAAGCATCAGACGGCGGTGACGTTCTTCCTGAGCATCGGCCACGCGATCCCCTGGCCCTGGTATGCTACCGAAGTTTGCAGGCCCTTTGCTACAATTCTTCCAACCAGCTGCTAAAAAATGCGCCTCAAGCCCATGCGCATGGAACGCCACTGGTTCGCATCATCCAGGAGACGTACCCGGCTCCCCCCACGCGCTCAGAGGAGCAACGGGCCACGTATCTGGCGAAGCAGATGCAGAAGGGGTGCAAGGGCAAAGGGAAGGGCCGCGAAGCCCGACCGGAGCAGACAG
This sequence comes from Symbiodinium sp. CCMP2592, assembly GCA_905221615.1. Taxonomy (NCBI): domain Eukaryota; class Dinophyceae; order Suessiales; family Symbiodiniaceae; genus Symbiodinium; species Symbiodinium sp. CCMP2592. The sequence goes on from CAJNDT010000076.1 coordinate 79,057, forward strand.
CTCCGGAGCCAGCGGAGGACCCCTCGCTGACGGCGGCAGCAGGGCCCCAAGCGAGCCGCGGAGCTTAGTGGAGCAATGGGCAGCGAGGCCGGTCCTTCGACTTGCTCTCCTAAATCCACACCAGCTCTGCTATGCGAGTTCAGTGGTTCTTGCATTTTTGTGGATGGGAGCGGTCTACAGGTCCGGTTGCTGCAGCTTTGATTCGTTTGGTCAGCTCGAAACGCATTACTTCGCTCTGAAAGAACAGGGCTTATGCAGCATCCGGGCTGGAGGTCGCTACTACAAGCGTGGAGGCCGAACCTTCACCTGCAACAGGACGCTGCGGAGTTTCTGGTATTTCTTTTGGAGCATGCGATGCCCCGGACCTATGAGTCGTGCTCCGTACTCGATTGGCCACTCACGATTTACCTTTGTGGCCGACCGAGGACAATGCTTGGAGCCCATTGAAATTACAATTCATCCCGATGGTTTGCAGGCAGGTATCACAGCTTGGCACAATCAGCACCCAAAACATGCTTTATTTCAGGCCCCTACAATGCTCTTTCTGAGAATCAAGCGGTATTCTCAGCTGGACGGCAATGCACGCAAATCTCTGCAATACTTTGACTATCAGGTTGAGCAACAATCCAGGTGCCCGTCAGCACTGGAAGTCCGATGGGAGAAGTATGCCATCATGGCAATCATCTTTCACACTAGACCACGTGCGACTTCAGGTCACTATCAGACGATTGTGAGTGCATACAGCTTGCACCCTACATCGTCTGGTGGGTACAATTTGTATCTGACAATGGTCAAAGTGATAAACTCTGCAGATCGAGTATCATTGCACTCAAGGCACAACTGCTACCTGTTTGGGCTTGTTAAAGTACCCAATCCGGCCTGACTGCTTCTGCACCTGTGCTTCCCCGTTCGTCTGAGCAGTTCATGGTCCTGTACAGTACAGTGCTGACTTGACGCTTTGTGTAGCTGTGCTTTTAAGATAATGTACAAGCCTCGCTTTGTCATGCGTGACGGGGGCTGGCACCTGCTTTGCCATTCGTGGCGGGGTGTCACCAATTATTTTGTAGTCTTGGAGAGTGCACATAGTTCTCACATGTGTAGCTTTGCCGGGCAAACGCCTGCTCTCTGTTTAGCGGTCGCAAAGCGTCCCCTCAACCTGGACGCTGCGTGTTGAATGAATGAAAAACCTGTGCCTGCCGTAGGTGTAGCTGCGTAGTTGTAGCCGTAGGCTGTGCCAGGTACGCTGTGCTCAGCTGCTTTGCAATCCTCATCTGTCTACTCTTGCAGTCCGTTTCACTTGTGGTAGTCCGAAGCTGGCATAAGTGCTACTGCACTGGTCCCACCCTCCTCACCCACGCCCCCGAAGGGGGCGGTCGCCAGACCGTGTTTCGCCCCGTGCAAAATGAGTGAATGTGCGATTGCATCATATGCCGCATTATTTGGAATCATGTTCATGCTTGTGATTGGATTCATTTGCAAATATACCTTGAGTCCTTTACCTTGGCATATGTTTGAAAATCCGATTATGAAAATGCAGGCCATCTGTGCCTCCTTTCGCCTACCGGCCTTTGACATTGTGCCGACGCAGCTGGCGGATATGGCTTGGGAGTTGCACAACCCCAGAAGTAGGGCGGTGCCGGAGCCGACCAGCCTTAGGGCGGCCATGTCTCAGCTTGCGTGATCTTCAGCCTAAGGAGGACACTCATGGTCGCTTCTTGATTGTCAGTCTGAAGTCTGAAGGCTGCCTTCCCCCCCCCGAAGCATTCTGTCCTTTGCAGCTTCTCATGTGGCCCAGAAGCTAGTGGCAGGCTTTCAGCGTGGGCGAGTCATGGTCCACGACGACGAGTTCAATCCGGACATGTTCACGCCGGCACTTTTGAGGCTTGTTGTTCCCCTCCATGAACATGCTCTAGGGTTGTGCGTCATCGTATTGGATCCGCGGCCCGCGGCTCAAGGATTTCTACTATCCGCCCGCTTCTGCCGGTTGGCGGATTATCCACTGTATGAGCGGCATCTGTGCAAGATCATGCATGCTCCTTGCCATTGAAACGGGAGAATATCCGACTGGAAACGAGGCCACGAGGCCTTCTTATTGGAGGGCGGCCTCGACACCGGGTTGGCCTATGGCCTATGGGTTCCCGTATTATGATGTGCTCCCGCTTGGGAGCGAAAACAGTATCGAAAGCTGCACCTTATATCTGATCGGCGCATGATCGACCCGGACGGCGGTTTTCGTGCCCTGTTGGATAGTTGGCTGGCCACCTCTCCTGTGTGAGGCGCCACGGATCCTATCTGCAGGTGCGTGCTGCGCTTTGTCCTGTGGTCCCGTGTGTCTCCGGCATGGCTGGATTTTGCCTCGGACGCCAACGACTTGGTGCTTCTTGCATCGGGATCCAAGATTTGTCCGCCACCATGCCCCCGCCGCCCCTGTATGAAACAGTGCTATTGCCTGATCCGATGATCTCGTTTTTTGCAGGGCTCGGGCTGTCGCCAGTTCCGAAACTTTCGATATTGGGGGGCTTGCCACTTGCCTGACCTCCTGCTGGTTGCCGCCATCACCTGTCCTACATCCGGGGCCACACACCGCTGCCAGGATTCCAGCCAGGCTTGTGCAATCTCCCTCCATAGCTCAGCAAGGGACTTGTGACTCACTTCTATCTGGCTCCGTGCTTCTTGCGTGGGGACCGGTGGTGGCTGGCAATGGACGCTTTAGTGTGCGCAGCGGCGAGGGTCCGTTGTCCGACGGGACGCAAACGGCGGCCGGAGTCTCGATTATGGACTCCACGCTGGTGCCGGGCGGTCTAGAGTCTAGAGTCTAGAGCGACGGCTCATTTCTGCTCCCGACCTGCTGCTGAGGCCCGCGCCGAGTTAGGTAGATAACTGAACGGCTGTTGTCGACCAAGTCTACAGGCCGCAGTTATCGCTGACAGGCAGCCTCCATGTTTCACCGCTGTCTTGGTTTTCGTTTTCGGTCGATGATTCGTAGGTTTCGCTAAAGACTGCCGCCCAGCCAAAAAAAACTTGCTGTTGGAGAGACTTGTGTCCCCACAGATTGGGACTCGGACGGCGACATGGACCTGTGGACGGATGGCGGTGGTATTCGTCACTTTGACAGCGACTCGATTGACTAGTTGACGAGTTCACCGGCAGGGGGACGGCCATTCTTGGGCAAGCGTGCGTGCTTTGTAGGGCACCTCCTGTCGGATTGCTCCCATTGCAGATCGCAGATCCGAAAGTGCCTGTCCGGGCGTTCCTGGCGGGATGCCGCTCTGGTCGTGGTTTCGCAATGACGAGGAATCAACGAGAGAGACGTGGCCAAAACGGTATCCGTTCGACCTTGGGGGACGGCGCAGCACTTACTCAGCCCCGTTCTGTGGAGAGACGTGCGAGCGGGGCCTGTGGCGTCCAGGCCGCAAGTATGCGCAAGATTCAGCCCCTTTCTGTCGAGGTGTGAGCGGGGTCTGTGAAGATTCCATCCTCTGGTGTGAGCCCTGCGAGCCAGGGTCTTTTGACGACAAGCACAATCTTCAGCGTTACAGCGGGGGCTGTCCGGGAAACGGCTGCGCCAGTGCTGCTGGCAGCGCTAGTTGCCTCCCTTGTCAAGCGTTCTGGTGGAGGACCCGCTCCACAGGGCCAGGGCCGGGCCAGGGCAGGGCCAGGGCCAGGGCCAGGGCCAGGCCTGCAAGAATTGCCTTCAAAAGACACAGGGCATCCTCTTCTGGATGACAATCAGGCCTACCTGCCTGATTTTGCAGAGCATCCGCGAACTCATGGTGTGACTGTGCGCCGTCGCTTTCAGCGGATGCGCCCCAAGGCATGTGCCACGTCCACCGAATAGAAAACCCTGCTGCGAAGGGGAGCTGTGCCTCGGGCTGCCTGGCATCCTCTTGCCTCTTGACAACCTCCTTCTTCCTCTCCCGGGCGCCGTGGCCCGCATTGGTTCGCAGGTGGACTCACCCGACCGCTTGTGATCTCTGCCGGGATCGATACCTACCAACCTCAGGCTTGTCCCAAAGGCTCAGACAGAGGACTTGCGTTGGGCAAGACTCAAGAACTTTACGATTTCTCCAGGGCCTGCATCGGGCTTCACGTGAACATGTAAATTTCTGCAACAACATTACGAAGCCTTTGACTGCCAGAGACCAGCCGTCCCATGCAGAGCCGTCCCATGCAGAGTCGGCAGGGTCACGTGTCATGCGTCGTCTCTTACTACTGGGACATGCCGTTTCACTTCGTGGAGTGCTTGAAGATGATCGGAGGACCAGCTACTGGATCTGTACCGTCGCAAACCTCGCCCAACTCTTGCTCACCCTTCTACATGCAGCGATATGCGGATGCACAGGCAACAAGGACGCTGGTGGCATGACAGGTCATGTATTGAATATACAAACCTTAGCAGCCGGTTCTGCCTTCTGTCGCAGGACTTGAAGCCCTTCCCCCCCCCGGTCGATGATGACTGATTTTGCTTCATGTACAAGATCACGCCTGCCTGGAGAAGCTTGCCGGATGACCCTTGGACCTGTGTTCTGTTTGACTGCATTGCCACGGCATCTTCGTGAACCAGCTACTGCAATCCGCGTCAAGGCAGTTTGATTCTGGTTCGTGGCACAGATGGCTTCGTTGAAAGCATTGCGGGGCCTATCGAGCGCACCAAAACGCCGGATGGTCAGAAGAGGCCAAGCCCCGCTGCATCCGGTGGGCTGGGAACTGCCTGGGAAGTCAAGTTCTCTGACTGAGGAAGAAGCAGAAGCTCGGTGGTTTGTGGCAGGTCCGCGCCTGAGTTCCCGCCCCTGAAATCGACTTCCCGTTTTTCGCACGGCTTAGGTTGGGATACACGTCGTCCCAGCTTCACAAGTTCTGAGAGCCACGGTCGTGAGCAAAATTGCGTCCGCTCCTGCGCATGCTCGTTTATTGTCAGCTGCGCACACCCTGAACGCGTGCCGTGGCCATTTTGGCTCAGACACTTATGTTCGGCAGCCACCCACTCACAGCCGCTCTTGATCTCATATCCTTGCAGCATTGCAGCCGGACTCGTGCTGCCAGCTTGGGCAGAATCCACAGGAGCAGGCAGCAATGTCACGGCTTCTGCCCTGGGGCACGAAAGCGTACAGTCTCGCGGACGCCCTGCCGCTTGCGGCTCCCGAGGAAACCCGGCAGCTCCAGAGTGGTGGCGACCGCCGTCGGCGGTCGGCGGACAGTCGCCTGGCCTTGAGGAGGACCAAGGGCGGCGCAGGCAGGCCTATCTTCCAACAGGGCCGAAGAAGGAACAAGGGCGGCAAGGGCATGGCTGGAGCGATCGCAATTGCTGGGATTTTGGCATCTACAGGCGTGTTAAGCGCGACGGACGACCAAAAGGTAATGTACAGCGAACAGTTCGACGATGAGGCGCGCACCATCATGTTCCGATATCTGGGAAAGCAAGGCATCGAGATCGTGAAGGAGTTTCTCTGCGCCTCCGAAAGTTTTCCAAGTTCGCACCATTCCTGGGCCCAGCCGCTATCGTCCTTCAGGGAGCACTTGACGTATGGCTCCCGGACGAGGAGTTCACCAAGGAAGATGCCGCAGCGATGATTGACCAGAGACTCCTTGAGTTCGAGAAGCGGTTCAAGCAAGCAATCATGCAGGAGACCCGGGCTCTTGTCAAGGGCTCCATCAATGCAAACAGCTTCAGGGAAGCCCAGCTCCTCGTTCGCAAGGTCACCCAAGGCGCCTCTATGGCGGAAGCCGGCAGTGTGCTTGAAACGGATGCCTTCCTTGCATATGGCATGGCGATCGAGAACGATATGAGCCACCTTGCGGACCTGTTGTTCCTTCCGTGCATCGACGATGGTTGGGGCAGCTCGTCTTGCGCCGACCGCATCAACGCCGGCGCCACGATGCTCTTCGCACAACTCGTCACCACACACCTCGCTGTGTTCGATGGCATCTTCCAGGCTTTGAGCGAGAAGGCCGAGGAGGTGCGCGAGTGTCTTTTCTCGGCCTCCCCCTATATTGCGAAGATGGAGAAGCTCGCGGATCAGGTTGTCCGGAGCACCGTAATTCAAGGCAGTCGGGTGCACTCACCCTGACGCGAGTCCGAGCTTTTGGGCATGGATTCGGGCGAGCTCCGCAGACACTGCCGCCATGCTCCACAGCATGCACAACACCATCTGCCTCTCCTCCGAGATGGGCACACCCCCTCCTCCCAACCCCAAAGGAGACGCCACGACTTGCGGCGAGGAGGTGGGTGGAATGTGGCACCTCGTCCGGCGCGCGACCGGGAACACGTTCCAGGACCAGGATCGGCTGGAGGGCACGTCGCAGCATGGGGGAAGAGCATCACAATCCGACTGGTGCCACTTTCTCCAAGCCATTCCAGCACTTTTCGTACAACCAGTTCCTTTTCGCAACTGGCGACTGCACGAAATGGATGATCATGGAGAAGGACCAAGTCTTGGGTGAGTACAGCAACAAGCGAAGGAGAATTGAAAGGTCCCACGTCTCGGAGTACCCCTACTCCGCAAAGATGTACCGCCGCAGTGGGAGTCTGGAGGATCCTTGGATCACTTTCGAGAATCACGGCTCGGTTGGCGCACTGCACCGCTCTCTATCAGGGGAACAACCACGACCCCGCATGCACTTTTGGCGATCTTGGCACCCTCCATGACGGACTCAACGTCTTTGTGCGCTGGGCACCAGCGACTGACAGCTGCTGTGGTGCAGATGGCTACGAGTGCGCCACAAAGTGCAAGGCAAGGGGCGACCTCAGCTTCCCTTTCGTTGAACGCACGCAGGAGAGGTTCAACCGCGTCAAGGCCAAGTACCGCAACCTCTGGTCGAAGGCCCGTAACAAGTACTTTGCGGAGCGGATGCAGCGAATCACTTGCAACCCAGACGCCAGCACCGGGGCAACAAATTGCAACGATGAGTTTGACCCTACCGCAAATTTTTGGGACGAGTTTAGTCGGAAGGCCGAGGTTGCCGAAAGCGCGACCACCTTGCTCGAACCCGCGGAGCGACTCTTCGGAACCTCCACCGTGTTCGCGAGCTCCATTCACGACGAAGTGGACCCGCTTGTGGGCGAGGGTGGATGGTACCTGCAAGAGCGGTTTCCATATGCTAACGGCCATGCCCGGTTCGTGGGTCTCGTGCCAAAGGGTGCGAATGTGCCTGCCCTCGAGATCAACGGGGTCTTGCAGAGACCTAGTTATTATCAGATCTTCGAAGACAATGGGCGTTGGTACTCCTACGAATTCGCCTTTACCAAGCAACGGGAGATCTGGGTTGAGAACATGGAGTACAGCACGTGTCCAAGCATAGCTTGCTTTACATGGGGGTCGCACGTTCCAGGGTTTGGCAGCTTCGAAGTGCTGCAGCTGGAGGTGCAGGAGAAGCCCTTCGACAGCTACCTCTCGTGGGACCACCCCGACGTAGAGCATAATTGCCGCTTTCCAGGACCCACCAACGTCGGCAATCTCGAATGCGGTGGCCAGGACGGCAGCGAGATCAAGGTCAACCTCAACAACGCATCCTTCGGTTGGGAGGCCAGCTTCTTTATGCGCCTGGACGGCCCGCTCTTGTGGCATGACCTTGGCTTGGAGTGTACAGCTTTCCCGGGCGATACACCGGGCTGGTCCGACTTCACTAAGTGTGACCATGGCAACGGACTTGTTGATGGATACGTTTACCTGTATCAGAACTGCGGGAGCCTGTCGTGTGATTGCTGCAGGTTCTGGAAGGACCAGGTAAGTGCGGTCATCGACATCAACCTGGGCTCAGACTCGGACTGGGTCCGCTCCTGGGACATTCGTCAGCAGGCCCAGGATCATGAGGCTCGCCCTGAACCATGGTCACCCCAATGGTGGTGAGCAGCACCTACTTCAGGAATTCGAAGGGAGAATCAACAAGTTTGAAGTCGATCCTTCGGCCAGGGTGCCCCGTGGAGCATGGACAGTGGCATTCCTATGTCGTCAGGCGATCCGAGGGCCGGATCTTCGTGTGGATGGACGATCGGCTTTTGTGGGCGCATGACCTTCCCGTCTTTGACCAGCAACTGCTGTCTGGAGCAACATCGGTTTCCTCCTCTCTTCGTAGGGACTTGACTTACAGCATGTCGATCCGCCCACGTGGGACTGTGGGGACCCTCTGGGGCCTCTCGGTGACGCACACGGACCAGTTAGGCTGGACAGAGGGCGACACGGCCGTTCTGGACGGGCGAAGTGGCATTACTGGCTGGCCGACAAGGCTCCGGTGCCCCGCGTGCAAGGGGAACACTGCCAAAACCCTGAGCGCATGGGATGATCCCTGTGCTTAAGACGAGTGGATCCTGCCGTAGTTCGACCATCATGTGTGGCGACCACCATGTGTGGCGATGTTTGCAGCCCTTCGCAGCCCCCAAAGGAGGCCAAGGGCCAGCAGAGTTTTGACGCTTTACTGTTTTTGTTGGAAGGTCATCAACCTAAAGTTGTTGACTTCCGCTACCCTTTATTTTATCCCTAGCTTAGTCTGGCCAGAGGCAACCGTTTATCTTATCCTTAGCTTAGTCTGGCCAGAGGCAAGCGATGTCACGTTTTGAAGCCATCCGCAGCAGAGATGTATCTTATGCCATCCTATCGTGTGGCATAGTGCAACCTACTTCAAGTTACTTGTTCTACGGAACGGCTTCGCACTGTTTGTGAGTAGAGTTGTCGCGGACATGGCAGCGTTTCTTTGCCTCTTTTCCCGGCCGGACTTCACGACGTGCCTGGCGGTCACCTCAGAGGTTGGATGCTTGCTCAATCTCCAGGCCGTCAGCGCCAATCTCGTGGAAGTGGAAGAAGCAATCCAGCGAATCCCAGCCAACAGTAATCATGACTCATGACCGCATTCACTCTCATGATGATTGTATATTGTGACATGTAGGGCGGAAATTATGTCTTCGCGTTGGCATATTGTAGGAAAGGAGGCCCATGCATGTGCATGTCATGGCAGCAGCATAAGTTGCCTTCCTGACTGCGTCCTCTGTTAGTCTGTAAAGTCAAAGTCTTCTTCTCAGATTGTGCCAGCCAGTCAGTCAACTTGATTTTGTTCACCAGCGATTCACCAATAGAAGTGGTTTCGGCATGTGTGCAGCCTTGCACACAGCATCGTAAGTCGGCTGAACTGCCTTGGAGCCGAAGTCCATCATGGAGGTGCGCTTGGCGTTTTTGTTTCAGACACATGCGCAGCCTAAATCCTAGTGTCCTAGTGTGATCCCCTTTGAACATCGAAGGTTGCGCCGACCACCACTGGAAGCAGCTTGGGCCGCCGCCCCAGCCGTATTGCTGGACTCGCCTCAGAGTTGACACATGCTGGTGCAACATTTGTGCCATGTCTTCTCTATGACTGGACACGAGCTGGGTTGTGCAATTCATGCTATTGTCTTCCCTTACATTCTGAGGTATGTACCCATCAGTTTGCTTGATTCAGTGCTTGATGCATCTGCACATATGCATCTAGAGTAAGCATGGCAGCGGCCAGTTTTAACATGATGGATCCGGCTTCTGCATTCCTTGTGCGTGTCGGCTACGGGATCGCCGCAAGCCAGCCGCGATTGTCGTGCAGAGCCAGTGCACGTCGAAAGCGAGTCTCCGAAGCGGGATCTGAGAGAGCCCTGGCGGTCCTTCTCGGCGCCGCCGGTGCGCTCGGCTCGCCACGGATCCGGTCACCCGGAAAGCTTCGGTCAAAATGCCGCGGTGCACGCACGCAAGGCAAGCACAGGTTGCCCAAAGTAGTGATGGCCTCCACAAGTGGGCGTGAGGCCCGTGAGGCCATCCGGCAGTGCCTGCGAGAGAACCGTACGATGCCAGTTCTCCAAGCTTTGCCCGAAGACTCTCTCCAGCAGATCCTGGATACCATGACACGGATGGAGCTGGAGCCGGGCACGCACATTTTTAGGAGGGGAGAGCCTGTGGATGCCGTGTATGTCGTGGAGAGTGGGGAGCTCAGCGTCTTCAAGCGCCTCCAAGAGGAGGACGAGGAAGAAATCGAAGCAACGACTTTAGGAACGGGAAGTTACATTGGAGAGCTGGGCCTGTTTTATGATCGGACCTGCATGGAATCGGTCTGTGTTCGAGGAAATCAACCCGCAACAGTTTGGCAGCTCTGCCGCGAGGACTTCTTCAGCATCATCGACCAGCTTGCGAACACAGACGACGATCCGGGCTGCGAAGTCGATCCTGACCAGATGGATGAAGAACCAGCTGCGATCTTTGCTGTTTCGGACGGCTCCGGCTATTCTGCAGGAGGCGCTGTGACCCTGGCCCTGAAGCAGTTTGAGTACAGATATCGGAGCAATTGTCAGAGCGTCGGCACGACGACCTTTCCATACATTCGGTATAAACCGGAGATCCTCGAGATCACACGGCGAGCCAGGGAGGAAAATGCACTGGTCGTCTATACATTGATGCGCGAAGAGCCTCGCGAAGCCATCATCGAGGAACTGCAGAGGCCGACAAAGCCTGGAGAGAACGAGCCTCTTGGATGTGAGAGTACGAATACTCTGTCAATTTTTGCTTCGTATTGCCACCGGCCTGGTCTTGCTAGAACGGGTCCGGCCTAAGCAGTAGCCAGGCTTCGTGCCGTGGACCTCTACGAGCCACTGCTGGTGGGAAGAGGGAGGTGAGTCGCAAGCTTCCATTGTGCTTGGAGTGCCCCTGTCGCAGGCATCCATGGAGGAGTTGTTGGGCATTCCCAGGAAATCCGAGGCGAATGAAATCTGACGCCAGCCTCTCCTGGGCCCTGACGCTGACACTTGAGAGGTGCGCTCCGCGCTGCGCTCTCGTCTGTCGGAGGATTGCATCAACATGGTGGAGGCTCCCTTCTTGCTGCGCATGTTCGGGGGCTGAGTTGTGCTTGGCAGGCCATTGAGTTCACCCGCAAGCTTGATGACGGTATGCACCCAGAGCTTTGGTCCGAAGCCGACCCGAGCTTGGCGACACATTCAGACTTCTCGCATGCAGCGCTGGTGCCTGATTTGCGCTGTGCGGATCGAGGATATTATTCTCATTGGCCTTTCTCGTGCAGGCAAAACACCACTAGCGACGGAGCCCCAGTCGATCAATTTCGCATCTCTCTTGTGCAGGCTATGCCCAATCTAAGGTTCTTCTTGGCCCAGCGAGGTTTCAAAGTGGCAAACTATCCCGTTATTCCGGGTGAAGATCCACCGAAACATCTCTTTGATCCAGCTATTCAGCAACACGTCGATGGAGCTACAGCAAGGCACCCTCCAGTTTTTGCTGACATGCAACTGCCGTCAGCCAAGGCACAAATGTGTCGCGCTGACAATCCAGGCTCAACGTTTGCATGCTGTGCGCTCGGCCCGCATGCATCTTGACTTGACTAGGCGTGTGGCTCCTGAAAGCCAGTGGAGCAAATCCATTTTGTTAGTTTGCCCTGTCATCGTGAGGTGCTTCTACCATCGCATCCATGTGTCCACATGACAACATTACAGTACTAGACTTTTGGCAATCTCTAGAGTCTAGAGGCTTCTCTTCTAAAACTCCCTGCTTGTTGGCGGATTCGGTTTTTGGGCAGAGAGTCATTGAAGGCGGGAGGGCGAGCTTGTCCGCAGGGGTTAGGGTTCGGGGATGTTTCTCTTCGTTGGCTGCAAGGAAAGACTACGGAAGGGAGGAGTCGAAGCTGCTTGGCTTTTTATTCCCGAAGGGGTGGCTACGGTGTTTTGGTGGAGGTAGTTTCCGTGCCATGAGATGTGATCATGTTGCCGTGAGGTTGCCGCTTCTTTGGTTCTTAGGCAGTCGCGGCATGCTGTGAGGTTTCCGAGAGGTTGGCCCTCAGATTGCGTGTGGTTTCTTGGCCTTCAGGTTGTGGTGAGGTTGCCTCCTATCTCTTGTAATATTTTTTTAACGCCCGGGCCAGGGCTAGTGGGAGTCCCCGAACATCGCAAAATGGCGCTGCACGTGGTGTCGTGACGATCTGTCCTCGGATTTGGCAAGCCTCTCCAGCTAAGCCAGCGAGTTCGGTCACGTGAGATGGCGCAGCGCGTGTGCTGCCGTGGCGACTCGTCTTCGGGCAACCACCTGGATGGGCGCGGCATGACAGCATCTTCCAGTTTGTTCCCGATCGCGATCCACCGGAAGATGCAATTTCGAATCGAAATGGCAGCGCTGCATGTGTGGTGCTGTGTTGCGGCTTCTAAATGCGTGAAATATCGTCAGTACCTTTTTTTCCGGCGTGCGGTGCCGTGCTGATTTTGGAATCGCAACGCGTGAAATCACAGAAGTACTTGGGAAAAGTTTGGTCGTGTCTCCGATGGGGAAGCATGGTGGCCGTGCTCCTGATTCCCGACAACACTGCTCTTAAATTCCGCCAGTGCATGCGGGGCCTCTGAATTGTGGAGGCGTTTCCAAAGTCGTTTAAAGAACGGTTGGTACAATGGCTGTTTAGAGGGGTTTGATGGAGACGGGTTTGACAGAGCGTGTTATGGCTATGGGATGATTTATAGAAAGGTTCGTGGAAGTGTTAACATTTGTTTGCGCAGTGTCAGATGGAAGGGTTTATGGAAGAGCTGCATAGGGCTTAGGGGGCTTTATAGAAGGGTTTATGATGGATGGATGAACCTGGATGGATGGAATGGCTGGCTTGCTGGAGGCCTGGCTGGGTAGGTGGGTGTGTGGCTGGCTGATTGGATGGGATGAGATGAGATGGTATGATGTACATGCTTTCGGGACACTCCTTCTCCAGTTAGTCTCGGTTCGGGTTCTCCCGCACTTGTGACTGTGAGGTATGCTTCGATGGAGAACTGCAAAAAGGAGGCCCCGCGGAGCCGAAGCGGAGAGTGAAGTGCCGAGGTTTGTGCCGTCCTTGGCAGGTGAACTGGCTGAAGACCTTCTACATGCGGCAGCTCGGACGCCGCTCTGTTGTCCCTTCTCTGTGTAGAAGTGGCTCTGTCCGAGCGCAGGCAGGGTCCTCATTGGACGGTTCTGGACACCACGAACGGTGGTGTGGAGGAAACAGCGGCGAAGGCCCAGACAGATCGAGTCCCTGATTCTTGCATCGGATCTGCGATGACTCTTGTCAAGGTGCTCAAAGTCTTGCAGCAGTTGAAGGGTGTCAAGCATGCAACTGGTCAATTCGTGAACCCTTCTATGGAGTGACCCGACATGCGATCGCCTCGCTTGTGGGTCTACAAAGCGACTCGAAGACGTCGCTTTGACGTCGACGTCTCGAGCGGTCGAGATAGTCGCGTGCTGGAGTCTCCTTTGCAGCTTGGCCCAATGGCCGTGCACTCTCTGACGTGTCCCGTGTTGGCATGCCCTGAGTCGGCAGCCATCCCTTCAACGGAGGGCTTTTGAAGGCCGCTGGACTCTGATAATTGACAGTTAGCTTCTTGCACCTGCTGTGCCGAAATTGCGTTTAGCAGCTGGCTGATGCGACAAAGCGTGTCAGTTCTCGTGTGATCTGAGTGGGAGTGGTGGCATGCTGCCTTGCTGCCTTGCTGCCGCTGCCGTGCTGTGACTTTGAGGTGGTATGTGGGAGTGGCAGCGAGAGCTCGAGGCCTGAGCCCTTTCGGCCGCCACGAGAGCTGAAGTCTTTCTTGCTTTGCGGCATTGCCGCGGCATTGGGGGACCGTGGGGGAGGTGTTGGCGGGACGTCTCTCTCGGGGGCGAGCAGACGAGGCCATGAGAGCCTGAGGCCGCCCAAGGCAAAATCGCCCGAACGCCCGAAGCCCTGCTGGAGGCTGCGGCAAGCAGGAGGGCGGCCGAGGAAGCCGAGAGGTGCGAGGGATTCTGTCACAACCGCTTTCCTTGATGCTGTCCGCATTTGACAGCTTGTCTAAGTTTAAGCCCCCTCTGTGCTGTGTACCTGCTGTTTCAAAGATTTCTGCACTGTTTAGGGTTTTTCCGCAAGCGGATTGTGAGAACTGATGCATCGGTCGTGTGTGCCATTCGCACAGTGAATATGCCGGGCACAGATTGACAGCCTGTCTGTGCTCCTCCCCCCCTTAACCTAAGCCCTCAGCAGCGAGGGCGGCGCTTCAGCGAAGCCAAGAAGCCGAGCGGCGCTCCTTGATGGCACAGACCGAGGAGAGCTCGGGCCTCGGCGTCGAAAGAAGTTGCCTTGGCTGCCCGCTCGGCTCCCCTTCCAGGCCAGGCCTTGCAGCAGTTCCTGTCGGGTTGGCACCATTCCCTGGAGGCCGCCTAAAAGCAAAGTGCAGCGCTTCCAAGTTTCCATCCACAAAGAAGTGCATGGCTTGGTGTCTTATCGTTCACCTTGCTGCACCACGGCTCAGACATGTACTTTGGACGATCAGCCACACGGGTAGGCTGTAAGGGGGGTACGTGTTCAACATCAAGGGATGCGCCCCAGGCAGAAGGCAAGGCAACGGCAGAGTCTTTCGAGAACCCAAAGCCAACAACAGAAGACTAGATCTCGCTCAAGGACCCAGTCGACTCTTCACCAAGTTTCCTTGTCTGACCGACATGATGTACAACTTGTGCCGGCAGATGGCACCACATCTTGCAGACTCTCAGGCCCATCGTCTCCACAGGCTGTGAGACATAGACGCTGCCCAGGCTATGGTAATGCAAGTATCAGATGTGTACTGGACTCTTCTGAGCAACCAGATTGATTGATTTGCAGAGACCCGGCAGAACCCCGCAAGGTTCCGGAATACATGGACGTCGAGCCGTGGGCTCCGCTGTCCCGAGCCGGAGGCTCGCAGCGTTTTCCGTCACGTTCGCTTCACGCAAATAAGCAAGTGGGCATTATGGGCATTATGGAGGCACCTGCCAAATTGAGCGAAGACCTTCCGTGCTGCTTCCTCCAGCGAAGCGGCGCCGCGCTATCACAGCTTCTCAGCTCCGTATGGAACGGTGACAACTTGTTTGTTCCCCACCCTCGGTGTGGGCTTGTTAGATTATAAAGTCAGCCATTACTCCTCGCCCGCTGAGATTACCTCTTCAGTACCCAACCCCACAGACTACCGTGAGAATACTGTGAGCATCCCTGCAGTGCCCAACCCCACAGACTACCGTGAGAATCTCTGGAGTGCCCAACCCCACAGACTACCGTGAGAATCCCTGGAGTGCCCAACCCCACAGACGACGAGAATCCCTGGAGTGCCCAACCCCACGGACTACCGTGAGAATCCTTGGAGTGCCCAACCCCACATGACTACCATGAGAATCCCTGGAGTGCTCAACCCGACAGACTACCGTGAGATTCCCTGGAGTGCCCAATCCCAACTTTGGAATCTGCCGGGGCCTCGCAGCCTCGAGGCTTAATTCATAATGCATCGGACTCGTTTGTCACAAGCAGATTCCACACGTACTCTTCTGTAACATTTTGTACAACGTCCTGTTCTACACAAACACACTGGTTCCACACCTACACCCCCATCACAACGCGTGTGCAAATCTTGCTGTGTTGGCCGCAGCGTAGCGGCCCGCGGGACTGCGTGGGAATACCAGGGTTTTCGGCTCAGCGTGGCGGCCCGCGGGAGTGCTCGGGAACACCAGGGTTTAAGGTTTAGGCTCGGGTTCTTTAGGTCTTAGGATATGCGTGTAGGAAGGACAAGGCGCTAGGGTGGGGATGTTCGAAGTAAAATATAGTAAAATATTTTTTTCCCCTGCCGTTTCTGTGACTTGGGTAGTTTGAACCAGCGGAAACGAAGAAGAAGAATCAAGGAAATAGTAGGTCGGACTTGGTCAGGTACAGGACATGCAGGACGGAAATTGAGCGAATGAGATCACAGGGTGCCACTTCGTGAGACCTCACCCGGCTTCTTTGGACATCTCGCCGACAACCCGGCCTTGTGAGCACACTAGCCCTGTGCCTCAGACCTGAAGCCTGTCGAATATCGGTGTACTGGCAACAGTCTCGAGTCTGAGTCTTTTCGAGGCTACGAGACAGTCCAGTTGGCAGAGCTGTGAAATGCTGGGCACGGATATTGATCTCGGGGAGCTTTGGGTGCGTATGCTGTGCTTTGAGGACTGCAAAGAGAAGTGCATGTAAGCAACTGAAAGCTGCACATCGCCACATTCACAGCCGTGCCGTGCCTGATCAGTGAGGAGCACTGGCTCAGCCATGACCTGGAGCTATATTCGCACAGGTCTTCGATGGGCCTGTGCCTGGGACATGAACTCTAAGGGTCACTTCGAGCGCTATAGACATGTTTTTGCCTTTGCAGCAGTTCCTGCAGGCATCAGCTGGGGCAGCGCGATCAGCCGAGCTGAGCTTCGCATACATTGCCAGACATCTGGGAGACGTTTGGCAGCCGGCGTGGCCACCTTCGTGGAAAAAGCTGCAGTGATGCCTGAAGTTAGAGGAGTAACCCGGTACTTGCGTGTAACAGTAGAGGCTCGCTGTAGCGCCCGGAGGCTCGACTGGAACTTTTTGCACAGCAGCTCAGCCACCTACACCGTCGAGTGGACCAGGACAGAGGTCGTGGAATCCCCATCGGTTCGAGGCTTCCGGGGGCTTCCGTGAGGACTGTGCGCAAGTTGAAGGCGCCGAGCGCCGCCTCGAGGCTCCGTGGCCGCCTGCGGGAGGTTCCAAAGGACGGTTCCGAGAGATGCACTGCCTTTTGCTCCGAGGCGCAGGCCGCGCGCTTCGAAGACTTCCAGACTTCGGTGCAGGCCAGCAGAGACCAGCAGAGAGAGCGGAGAGAGAGAGAGGGGAGAGAGCAGAGAGAGCTTTTGCTTCCTTGGGCCTTGGACCTTCTCTCTCGCAGCTTATCGGCTCAGGAGCCGAACCCAGGCCCCCTCAGCTCAGGAGCCGCCTGCGGGAGCTCTCGCCGGAGCTCCCACGAGCTGTAAATCCAGTACTCAGACAGCCATCAAAGTCTCCACGCCCCCGTCTTCGGTGTCTCAACGACGAAGGCGAAGGTTTTTGCTTCTCTGTCGGAAGGTCTATGCAGAGGTTTTGCTGAATTTGGCACCAGCCCGCGCAGGGTTCCATGCTGGCACACTGCATCCCCCTGGCCCTGGCCCCGGCCCTGGCCGCTGCCGCAGCTGAAGGCGTGATGCGGCGCATCGCAGCACATTTGCGCTGACACCGACTTGTGCTTTGCCTGGTGACAGGCTCGCTGCCGGCCCGCCAGCTCATGCGTGCAGAGTTTGATGCTAGGAAAGTGTTTCCTGCCGCGGGGCTGCGATGCGGGAACCGAAGTGGTACATGCTGCAAGTGTCAGGACTGATGCGGACGGGACGATCAGACTTGTGGACTCTTACATCCGGCAGGCCGGCCCTTGTGTCTTGTGTGCTGCTGACCGGGCCATACATTGAGCCTATTGTGAATGTGACTGCTTGGTTTAAGTGCAGGTAGTCAATGCGAGTTGCTTGGCCGCCTTCAGTGTGTGGAGCTACCAGTCTGCAGCGGTTGCACGACATGTGCAGTTGCACCTCGAGTCAGGCAATTTGGCAGCAATGGACTGCTCAAACATGATGCTGCGCAACACGGGGTTGCTGCTCGACTTCGGGAAGAAATTGCTCATGGAATGAAGCCTGTTTCTATGCGAGAATCTGAGGTCGGATCTTCTTCAGGGAGAGTGCGTTCGATCCAAAGCTGAATGTGGCTCCGCCTACTGCCCCAACGACTGGGTCAGGAGCTCATGGGCGCTCGGAGCTGGGGGTAGCCACGGGAGCTCTTCTCGCTTCTCCTTGCACGTCCTCGCTTCCTGCCAGGTGAGCTTTGAGGTGGACTACTCGGGACAGAAGGTGATCAAGTCTGAATGTAGAGTGCAGGCGGAGACGGCGACCTGTCTGGCTTGGTTCGCGTGCTAGTTCTGGACACAGCGGGCAGACATGGATCAGAATGGGGACCTGTTGACGATGCCATGCCATGCCCGGCAGCTTCGCTGAGGAATGTGGGATAAATTGCAAGTCCCGAAAAGCCGGTGAAGCCTGGCCGCAGAATGAATTGCTTTGACCGGCAGCCTGGTGTGCCGGTTGATGCTCCATGGACTCCATGCACTGATCACGAAGGTCTGCAGCACGAGAAGCCGAGCAGACTGCGCGAAGCTTTGTACTTGTGACGCCCAGAGAGCAGAGCGGCCAAAGGGCTTGCTGCGGCTGCATGCCTGCTTCGCCATTTCGAGGTGCACACGGCTTTGAGATGTCCGGCTCCGTGGGCTATGTCTGCTGCTTGACTGCAATGTATCAGAGTCGTGCTGTGTTTTTGTGTGGTCGTTAGTAGAAAGCCTGCCCCGGCCGGGCTTGATGGTTGAATGTCTCAGGCAAATGGAACGATGGCGATGGAGTGTCTCGACGAAGGATGCGCGGCTGTTTGTAATATCGGCCTATGCCGGCTTAATATCATCGTCGGGGCAGCATGGCATGCTGTTGGAAAGCCGAGGCCTGCTACAAGGCTGGAGCAAGTGATGAGGCATGGATTTGATAATGCTTGTGAACCACTCTTGTTCCAGTTCCCTCTTGGCTTCTCCGGGCATCATTGTTCTTGCAGCCGGGACACGAGGCCGACTATCCTGAAAAGTTTCGGAAATGCTTCGTGACCCACAACTAGCGCCAACCAGCGCCAGTTGAAGGTAGGTTTCTGCCGCTGGCCTCTGGCAGCCTAGCATCGTCGAAATTTGAACCGAACGCATCTTGCTGCACACTCTTCGACTCAGCTTCGGCTGAAGCTTGGACTGTCTTACCTGAACTTTCGTGGTGGTGGGCGCGCAAAAAGCCACGGGAGCCCGCCGCATTTCTTCTTCTCAGTCGTGCTGCACACAAGCTGCATAGTCTTACGCTCAGCAGCCTGCAGAGGCCAGCTTGTCCAGCCTGTCAGCACGAGACCAAGGGAGCCATGTCACACTGCAACGCATCTGAGAGCCTCTCAGTGCTGCTCAGGAACGCTTGGCGAGCGGCCATGAGCAGTTTTCGTCAGAGATTGAGACGAAGTGTCAAGAGGCTGCCTTGCGATGTTTACAGGCCCTTCTCGATGTCTCGCAATAAGCGAGGTCGATGCCGAGCTGTCAAAGCGAGGGGCAGAGAGCCAGCAGGCCTCCAGAGTCTTTGTCTCTCTCTCTCTCTCTCTCTCTCTCTCTCTCTCTCTCTCTCACACACGCACAACATGCTAGATAGGTCAAAAGTGGATGGATGGCTGGATGGACGGATGGACGGATGGAGGGATGGAGGGGTGGAGGGGGGAGGGGCGGAGGGGTGGGGGCGATGGAGGGGTGAGGGATGGCGATGGAGGGATGGAGGGATGGAGGGATGGAGAGATGGAGGATGGAGGGATGGAGGGATGGAGGGATGGAGGGATGGAGGGATGGATGGAGGGATGGAGGGATGGATGGATGGATGGAGGGACGGAGGGATGGATAGGATAGATGGGAGGTAGACGAGGTGGACAGATGGGTAGATAGGCAGATTGGTGGGCAGTAGAAAGATACGCAGGCAGGAGATATGTTGTTTGATAGATAGATAGATAGGTAATTATATAGCCAGACAGATAGTTGGCCAGATAGACGGATGGATAGATGGATAGATGCATAGATGAATAGAAATAGAGCGCCATGTATATATATATATATGTATACATATATATACATATATATATCCTTTCGAGATGCCGCGACCACGCGGCCATGGCTTGTGCTGGACCTTGTGCACATTGACTGTGTCACAACTGACGTAGACAATGGACTTTGGATTTGTGCCAGTGAAAAGCCCTTTGGCTTCAAGCTTGACGATGAGACTGTGTTTGTCTCTCATGCTTCTTGCTTTGACGACCCAAGTTTGATTGACTTCACCTCCTGGTCTGGCTCCGCCGGACCAGTGCGAGGGTTTAGTCTCCTTGGCTTGCCATCTTCCCTTGTGTATCCCTCCTCCCTGCGTTCTTACAATAGCTTTGTCCACACCTTCACCGGCTGATCTTGTCCGCGGAACGATCAAGCTATGGACTGCCGGCCGGCTTGCTTTCTTGCTTGTCCGACCCTCCACATGCCCAGGCCTTGAGGTTGTTAGAAAGCTTGCTCCTTTTTGCCGGGGGTCAGAGGATTACACAGCGCTTGCCAATTTTGCCGGAATTGCAGCGCTCCTCGCCCGTTTCACCTTTTTCTAGTCAACTTGCATCAAAATTCCGTGCCTCGAAAGCGGAAAGTGGACATATATATATATATACACATACATACATACATATATTTATAAATACATATAGATATATACACATGTATAGTTGTCTGCATGTGTGTGTGTGTGTGTGTGTCTGTGTTTTTCTCTTTCTCATCCGTAATCATCGGCGCGAGACGTGCGCCATGCTCTTCGTAAGGCTTTCTCCGAGATCTCGACGCGACTCCAGGATGTTGAGGCCCGCAGAACCTGTGCGCAGCAAGAGCAGGAGAAGCTCTTCTCCGGAGAGCAGCCTCAGTCTCTTAGTCTGTCAGTCGCACGGCGAAGCTGCAGCGCGGGGTCTTCGAGCCTTGGAGCCCTTCATCGAGCGGGTGACCTCAAGGTGCAGCCAACGCTTCCGCTTGCGAAGAGCGACCCTTGCGGCCTTGCGGAGTGCAGCCGCTTGCAGCCGCTTGCAGGCTTGAGGATGTCGAGCAGCTGCCGCCCGTCGTTGACAACATAAGGCCATCGCCTGCAGCCTGAAAGCACCGTGTGGGCCACCGTCTTCGCAGGTCTGAACTTTCAGCAGCCGGTGGGCGTCCCAGACTCTCCGGACTCCAGGGTGCTTGCGCCCCCGCCCCAACCCAGGCCAGGTCTTGCGCACGGCCATTGCTGCTGAAGGCAAGCGCGCAGAGGCGTGCCAGTGCCTGCAGGATGCTGCAACGGATGTCAGATCTGGAGTCTGAAGGAAAACCTCCAGACCTTGCGGGAAGATCTGTACTCTTGTCAGGCAGCATCTCCCGCCCCGGGTAAGAAAGCAACGACATTAGCCTGTGTTTGTGAGGAATCTGACAGACTCCGCTTGGCAAGGGACTTGCAGGATTGCCCACCCGAAGTGCAGAACACGCCTTGCCCTCGTAGCCTGCAGTGTTTTCGCGCAGGAGGTGAGGAATCTCGCGGAGGCTTCGATGAGTTTCTTGCTGTGCAGGGCGGACTGTGTCCATGCTTGTGCGTTGAGTTTTTTCGTTTCGCTGGCTGCCTGGCTTTGGCTCGAGCTCCATTGCTCCATGGTGCTTCTTCTTAGTTTGCAGGCCTTTCGACAGGTGCCGGCCGGTCCAACCGTGTATCTCTCTCGTTGAAGCACATGGACATGGGGAGGTCAATTGCCGCCGTGGCGCGGCAGGCTCTGTCGTATGGCGGCTCGATTGCACCTAGGGGTACATAGGTGCGGGGCGGTTGGGTGTGGCATCAGCTGAAAACTGCTGCAGCTGACCTGCTCCGAGTCATCAGGATCGGCGCTGCTGCTGGAAGCTTGTCGCGACCATTCTGTCGATTTTGCTAAGATGCAAGATTTGACCTTGGTGCTTGTGCCGGCTTTGACCTGCCCTGACTGCGGAGCATGCCGGATGCTGAGGAGTCTGCTGCTATGCCTGCCGATAAGCGTGAGCCTGGAGGTCGGAGGTTTGATCCTTCTACAGTCGGGTGTGTGTTCGTGAATCCGCATGAGGCGACCTCGCTCGAGGGATCCGGTCGTGCCTTGGTAGCACACACGAAGCCGCTTCGAGAGGATTTTTCTCCCGCCTCCGCTGAGGCCGTGACGCTTCCGTGGCCGTGGCCATTTCGGCCGACGGAGCTGCCCAAGGCCAAGCCGCAAGCCGCTTTGGGCACCCTTTCTTCGGAGGCGAAGATGCGCCTTGTTGCAGGCTTGGTCAGAAGCCAGAGATGGTGGGCTCCCAGGGCGCCTCCCGACGAGAGTCGGCCACAGCCGCTGGCGAACACAGGATTCTCTTCGTGATGAAGGGGGGAGGTTCCGAGAGATGCCCCTTCGGCACGTGTCAGGAACCATCAATCCACTGAGCTGCTACGACACCTTGGTGAAAGCTCCTCGACGGCAGCAAAGGCTTTCGAGGTAACTTCAGACCCCTGTGGCTGTGGAGCTGTGAAAAGGCGAAGATCCCGTGTATTAACTTCGCCAAAGTCGTCTGCAAGCCCTGGCAAGCAGAAGAATGTCAGTGTGACGACAAGTGGGCAGCCTAGCTCGACCCGAGAGCGTAGCTTCCGAGCCCGACAGTATCAAAGCTTACCGGGGAGCTGTGCGATCCGGAATCATGATGCAACCACATTTAAACAAGCAATGTCGACAGCACGGATACATCGCTGCATTTACGTGCATCGTGCTGCAGCTCATGTGCATGGACAAAGGAATCCAATCTGCGTCACGGATGCAGCCCAAAGATCATCGCCGGCATCTCCTGCAAATGGGCGCTCTGCCATAGCCACGCAATACGTGTCCTGGCAAAATGCAGCATACTGGAAACGGGCTTCTCAGCACCCTAGCGGCCCTAGCTGCCTCCAGGAACAGTGTTCTGCTTCGAGTGCTGAGGCATGCTGTCCAAAGCCTGCCCCAGACGAAGCCGAGTGAATCTTCTGCGTCATGCAATGCCGAAGGGCTGAACAAGCTACAAGGTTTATTTGCGAGCCGCAGACGCGCAGAAGACAAGCAACGAAAAAGGATGCCGCCAGCCTTCCTTTTTGGCAGCTGAAATGTCTAAGAGTGGCGGGAAGTCCACCAAAGCTTCAATGCGTGAGGCCGCATCGGAACGTGCACAAGAGCTGGACACTGCTCTTGCCTCCGGGAAGGAGGCAGTTCCTACCTTGCAACTTGGGACACCCAGTGTAGCATCGCCTGTCGTGCGAGCCAGGAGGAGTCTCGAGCCCTTGAGCGGCTGCGAGAGGAGGCGGCGGCAGCGAACCGAAACATCCAAGCCATCGAGGCGAGGCCGCAAGGAGCCGCGAGGCTTTAGCAGTGGTGGTCCACTCCCGCTGTAGGCTCGCTTGCACGACTTGCGAACTGGAACGGCGAAGGGCCCCAGTCGTGGCATCCATGAGTTGTCCCTTGTTGCAGTGGACTTGCTACGAGTCTACGATTCTGCTTCGAAGCTCAGGCGGCGAATCTGCAAGGCGGTTGTTGGGCAGTGCTGTGAACTTTCGAAGTTCGGCGTGCCGTGGTCCAGGCTCCGAGCAGCGACTCCAAGACCTCTTCAGAGAAGCGCTGGCGGCTTTCTGCCTTCGCTTATACTTATGCTCGCTTCCGGCTTCGCTTGAGCCAAGGCTACACACCGCCACCGACAAGGCTTTTGCGCAGGCCTTTGTACCAGCAGAATGAAGGTGTAAGGCGTTGGGTGCCTTGAGTCGCAAGCACTTGTTGTATTTGGTAGAGCCTTTTGGGAGAGACGTTGAGCAGCTTCGTCTGCTTGCAGGACCAGGTGGCCGGTGCCTGAAGCGATGCCTTGCGACGTTGTTCACTTCACGGCGTTCTGCTTGCAACGGCAACAGAGGTCAGCAAGAGGCTGGAAAGCGAACTACACGTTCAAATTGGGGCGGTGTCGGCGGAGATCAAGGAGCGAAGCTTCGTGGTCTGCATGATGGTATCGGCCGTTCCAGATGCACTTTCGCAGCACTCGAGCCTGTGTGCCATGAGAGGAGCTGAAGTCTGTGTCCATGGACAGCTCGGAGAAGCCGTGCTTTCAGACTTGAGGTGGCTGGTTTCCTGCCATGCCGCGCTTCTTGGGCCCAGGCTCCGTGCGGTGGAGCAGGAGTTCTCGACCCTGGCAGAGAAACTCGAGCGGGTCAAGGGCCAGGCCAGCTAGCAGCAGCGCAGTCCGTTACAATCCGGAAAGTGCGCTTTCTCCATGTGAATCTGTGCTCAGGGCATTTCGCATTCGTGGAAGATCCCTCACTGTCTCCGAAGGCTTCGGTATCTCTCGTTGCACCAGACTCAGGTGAAAAGAGAGTTTGGGTGGAGTCGCGCTTGGGCACCTGAGCAGAGGCTGGCAGAACCAGGCCTGTGGCTGGACTCGGAGCGCTTCTACTTGGGTGGACTGGGGCCGCCAGACGCCCGGGCTGACTACACGTAGCTCATGGGCTCCTTTGAAGAATGACACTCTGAAGTTTGAGCTTCTCCGGGTGGAGATCACTGCTCGCATGATGCAAAGAATTGGAGTATTCGAGCCATCTGCGCGATGAGAGGAAACACCTCCCGCAAGGTCTGAGAGCAGTTGACAGTTGATGCGGTGTTTTGGCGGCAGCTGCGAAACTTACCTCACGATTCGAGGGATGACTCTGTCCTGCGAGCTCTCTGCGGGAGCTCGGTCGGATTTGAACGCTTGCTTGTATGCCCTCCGTGCTTGAATGATGATCGAACTTAAAAGTCTTCGAGCCGCTCCGGCCATGAGACTAAACGACCTTCCCGCAAGGTCTGAGAGCATGGCTTTAATTGCTTGTAACCGTGGCGTCTTCCGGAAGCTGCAGAGAAGTGCTTTCGTGACTTCTGCGCACCAGGCACAGTGTCTTGCGCCGCTTTTGGCTGAGGTTGGAGATGCGGCTTTACGCCAAAGGACTGCGAGGTGGCGACGGGCGATGGCCTCGACCTTCAGCTCTGAAGCTCAAACTCTGTGTTCCACGCGGCCATGCAGCGACTGCAGTGAGACGATCGGATATGTTCACTGTTGGCATGATCGGGTTTGGGACTCTGTTTCGGCCAAGGCAATGTTCGCTTGCCCTGCGCTTGCCTTCGGAGGCAATTCTAGTGAGCATGTGCGCCACTTTATCCTTTCAGCTGTGTGGTATCTGCGAGGCCGCTGCAAAGTTTGCTCTCCCCATGATGGTAGACCTCACTGCCAACCCGGCATGGACATCCTTGAGCCAGCTCTCCTTTTGTACGTCTCAGAAAGATGCAAGGTTGCAGGGCATACGACTCGAGCCGGCCAAACCACAGACCCTGAAGGCCCTTGCCGAGCAGCCGTAGATCCAAAACGACGCACTGCAGTACTCGATGTGGACCTCGTTCCTTGCTGCCTTGCCTGGTAGGCAGTGACTGCATCATCTGGCTCGCCGAGTCTCTGGGCCTCCTCGAAGATCACCTGGTGTCGCCCCCACAGCACGCTCCCTCTCGCACAGCTCGGCCATCTATGCACCTCTCAGGCTGATGAACTCGCTGACTTGTCCCTTGCGGCTGAGCTGCCGCAGCCCAGCGACAGATTGGTAGTTCTCGCCCTTTCCCCTGCACTTCGTCTCGCGCAGGCTGCTGCCGGCACCAGCTTTACTGGCCAGCTGCGCAAGCTGCCCAACTTTGTCGCCTCCAGGGACCCGAGGACCCTCTGGGATGCTTCTCTTCTTGCGGCTACTGTACGGCACTGCACCAACTGCTTCCAGATGACCTCTGCACTGTTGACGGCACCGAGGAGGTGTGCCGGTTGTACAGCAAAGAGCGCTCAATACCCGAAGCATACCGAAATGAAAAACTGGCAGGCTGCAACTGATCCGCTGGTGGCACTGTCGCTGGGATCCTGGTGCCGGAAGGATCTCGCATCAAGTTCTGTGGTATATGAGTGTCGAATATCCTGCAAAGGTCAACGGCTCGGGCGAGAGATGTGCGCGGTGTGGCGCAGGCAACGTTCAAACAGTTTCCGTCGGTACGGCCGCGAGCACTGCAAGGGACAGGGTTTTGTCTTTGTTGCACAACGTCACTATGTGACATGAAAACAAGCTGGATCACCCATCCCGGGGCTCCTCTGTGACCTTGCACATCGGCCCTTGGAGGCAGATGTGACAAGCTCACCTGGCGTACACTTGCACTATTCCACTGCTTGCAGTTTGTCTGCTGGTGTCGGATGTGCATCGGAAATCTGAAGGTTGTCAATGTTTGGATTCGTTCGCTCTCAATCTCTCCCGGACCCGTCGGCCTGTGCTATGGGTCAGTCTGCTGTCCTTCCGTTTCTTCGGTGGCATGTCCTTCAAATCCAGTCAGTGATACCCGCAGGAACCCGGCCGTGCGTGCATGCACAACTACATGACACGTATACATACGTACATAGAGACATAGACACACAGACACATAATGCATACACACACATACATACATGTATGCATACACACAGATGTGTATGCATACACGCATGACTACAGAAACACATGCATCCCGTGTGTCGTCATATGATTTGGAGTGAGGTGTTGTGATCTCAATTCGCCCTCGATTTTTGTCCCACGGATGCCTGGGAGCTGTGGCGAGAGCGCTCTGTGTCGATGTAGGTTCCGGTGCGAGGGAACGAAGCTGTGCCATGACCCCAGAGAGCTCGGGCAAGGACTTCCGATGTTCGTTTGGCGCGTTGCACAGGTCGGCGGCGGGGACAGGGGCACCGCTCCCTACGCTGCTGGGGACGACGGAGTGCCAGCCCAGTCTGCCCCCGAGCCCCCAATGGCTCAACCGGAGTGCGACTCTCCACTTTTCGACTGTTGCATCCGCACGCGATTCAATACCTGGCAAGGTGGAGTGTTTGCGCTTCGCAGCTCATGGGGGGCTTCCTGCACTCTGCCGGTGAGCAAGGCGTGCCTGCGTGCCTCGCTCATGTTGTCTCGTTGTCTCCCTCTTCACATCTTCACGTCTGGCAGGCCTCTGGTCCCTTCGATGAGCAAATCTCACCCTTGGGGTCTCTCTTGGGCCATGGACAAAGGACTTTCTGCATGCAGACACGTGCAGCTCTTCCGTGCCTTTGCCGCATCTCAAGGAATCCAGTGGCCATTCCTGCAGACGATGCAGCCAGATAGGCCCGCAAAGGCCTTGTTTGTAATTTCCAGCAAGGGATGTCTGCTCTCCCGCAGCCAAAGTCGATGCGCGGCGAGCAAAAGGAAGTGAATTGCAAGGAGGTCAAGAGGTATCTTACCGAATCGAACCCTTCAGTGGCTGATGCAGCTCGACAGCATGTGGCAAAGTGCAACTTCTCTTGTCACTCCCGACCGCGTCCTTCTGCAGCATTTTTGCGAGTCAAGCAGCAGCCATGACGCAGCCGCCTGGACGTTTCTCACGGAGATGGGCCTCGCCCAGGCCGCCCGGCGGGTAAAGGCACGTTGGAATCTCCGTCCCCTGGGCTCTGAAAACCTCGAGGCCATGGCCGAAGCTGCTGCGCTGCTGTGCTCTGCTTGCTCTACTGGCCGCTTGGAGCACTCGCTTTGCACAAGTCTAGTTTTGCAGCGAGCGTTTCTGCTGGGCGCCAAGAGAGGCCTTGGCCGCGAACTCGCTTTCGAAGAGGTGCATGCAGATTCGGTTTGGAAACGTTGCTGATCACTGGTCATTGCAGGTTGCTCGACTCGTTCTGACATCCTGTGCAGGACGTTCTCGTTCGGTAGCGGTACACCGCAAGCCCGCAAGTCGGAGGTTGGATCTCGGACCGTCGGAGTGGCGCCACGGTTAGTCACTGTCCCTTCTGCCAGGCGGTGGTTCACGGTCCGGTGCGTGGCCCTGCAGAGAAGAGAGTCGAGGAAGCGGTTCAAACATCTGCCTGTAAGATGAAGAAAAAACCAGTCGTCGGAGGAGCCCGCCTTCTTCGACTCCATTCTGGAGAGCGTCCAAACTTCTGCCAGGGTGCTACCCCGTTTCGATTGCCCTGCAGCGTTGTGCCTCTGCCACCTCCAAAGATGTGCGAATTCTTGGCCAATGTGCAGGCCAGATAAGTTGAAGGGTGAGGTTTTGGGAAATTGGTGTTCTTCGTCGTTCTGGCGAGTTCCGACGCTCCGCAGCACTTCCGGAAGCGAAGCCGTCTTGGCTCAGGATTAGCTGGAGTTGCAAGTTGATGAACGTCATGGACTTTTACGCACCAGTTGGAATTTGAGGCGAACTTACGCTAGATGGCTACGATGGCTACAATCTCATATGTCACAGAGAACCAGAATCTTAAACAATGCAGCATCGTATGGAGACGGACAGCTTTGGTACGACAAGGCCGACAACGAACCCTTGAGCTAAGCCAGCACTCAGCGATTCCCTTGCCGTCGAAGTTACGGGCATCTCCGAAACAAGATTTTGGACCGGTCTTTTGCCGCTCGTTTTCGCATCATATTGGATGACCGGAGGGCCACTATGGGAGGTGAGACGCCCCGTCTGCACGACCTCAGTGTTCAGCAGTGGCAGCGACGAGCCTTGGCAGGTCATCGGTGGATCCGGCGGCGGCGGGATCCTGGTGCGTGAAGGCTCGACATGCCCTTCGCCACCTGAAAAGTCTCCTGGCTGCGAATCGAAGGTGAGAAGCTCTCATCTGCTGAGCTTCCCTCACGACTCGCCAACGGTGCCATCATCAGGCAGAAGGACTTCTGACTGTCTGGGATTCCACTTTCAGGCATTTTCTCCAGGTTACACTTGGCAGGAGCTGAAAGGTGAGCGACTTCATTTCGAGCTTGTGGGTGGCACCGGGCCCAATGCTGGCTGGGTCAGTCTGAAGGTGAAGGCTCACCACCCGTTGGCGACGCCTAGACCTAGCACAGAGTAGGCTTGGTGTTCGCAGCTGCTCCTGGGCAGGGTCGCGACCTGCTTCGAGCAGTTCCAAAGGAAGGCATCAGACCCGCACGAAAATCGAAGCCGGACTGGAGAGCTGTCGTGGCTTCGATTCAGGCCTGCCCTGGTGGCTGAATCCGAGCCGCGTGAAGGGCACCATTCTCTTCCTCTCCATCCCCTGGAAGGCCCTGCCTTTGCTGTGTCGCATTTCACAGAGGTCGTTGACAGCTAGACATGGCAGGGACACATCGTCCACTTGCGACGCATAGGCCCGATGCACGGCAGAAAAAGCGTGTTGCTGTGCCTTCCAAGCGCTTTCAGAGGACTCTGGTTCGTCGGACGTCCTGGTTTCAACGTGCACTTCGCGTGTTTTCCGGAAGACGAGGCATCGATGCGGGTGTGTGCATAGGAGAAAGATCGCGGCAAGTATCCCAGGCCGAGCTGAAGAAGCTGGGCTTCACCGTTCATGCTGCAGCCTCGACAGCACCACACTTTCAGTCTCGTGTCCTTGATCCGTGCGAATGTCTTTGACAGACACATGTAGCCATGAAGCCTCCCGTCAGGTTACCGAGGGAGACGAGCGCGTCACCTCGGAGTTTTTTCAACTCATGGAGGCACGCGAAGCAAAGAGCAGCAACTGCAGCACCACAAGGGTTCTCATTCAAACTTGTGGGTGTCGACAGCTGGGTTGTTGAAGGCCTCTCCGAAAGGCTTCTCAGCGCGTCTGCGGGAGCTTCTTGCACGTTGACGCAAGCGCATGATATGGCTGCGACCAGCTATCCTGAAAAAAAGCGCTCCGCTGCCCACACCCATGATCCCAACCCCACACCCGAAACTGTAAAAACCCAGCCCCCGAAATCTGAAACCCTGACCCTAAACCACAAGCTCTAAGCCGAGAGCTTAAACCCAAACCCCAGACCCGAAAGACGAAAACACGAAACCAACAGGAGAAACGTGATGCGGTCGGTCAGCACAAAGATGTGGCTGACCGAAAATGTGTCCCGAAGCCCGAAGCCCCAAAGCCAAATCCCAAACCGTAAGCCAGGGGCAAGACAAGATACCAATAGTTGGGGAATTCCGTTCTGTCGTGGCAGCGGGATAGCCTGCTCGGGCTCACGGCCTGTCGAATCAGGCTTGCCAGAAGTTTCGGCACGACTTGCCCATATGGGCCAATGCACTGAACCGATGCGAAACAGGCAAAACTGTCATTTCAGAGACAAGCAAGCTTCGGAGTGGCAGTTTGACAGAAGGAAATCTGCACGAAGCGTGTTCCGTGTGGAAGAAGACCCCATTTTGGAGTCGAAAAGGCTGCTTGCTTCTATAATCTCTGAAATTCAACAAAACTACCAGCGCATGGATCTACTTGCCTGGCTTGCCAAGCGAAGGGACAGCAGGCAGATCCAGCAGAAAGTCAAGCATCCGTTGGTGAGTTATTGGGCAGCGCATAGGCATGACAAGCCCCCACATTTTGCGGTGCCAAAAATCCTGCGCCACGCCAACAGTTCGAGTCCCCTTTTGCCGAGCCAGGACGGGTTTCGGGAAGTTGCCAGAAGCCCTGGCGACACCGAACAGGAAGAAGGTGGATCCTCCATGTTCAGCTTTGCGCTCAGGCCGGGCCGCCGTGCCCTAAGTGACTTGCTGCTTGAGCTGTCCGGCAGGGGCATGGCGCAGTTTGTAGATAAAGCCCAGGACGGGTCGGGTCTTTTGAAGCCTCAGTACATGTCGGTGCCTCCTGTGCCACTCTGTGCCGGCATCAGAGATACTTTCCCAGGACCCAGCTTGCAAAGTGTATCAGCCCTCCAAATGCCCGAGAACACCAGCATTCAACAAGATCTGAAGCAAGAGATACGGCAAATATTCGACAGTGCCGCATTGGTAAGCTTGAGTCCGTCAATCCGGAATCTATGCTTCATGCTGGCTGCCTCGCAGGACCCACTGGCATCCTATTTCTCCTTTTGTTTACGTACTCTCTGTGCCTTGGGCTGCAGAGAGATGATGGCTTGGTGTTGAGGGCGTTGGGACCGGGTTGCTTCAGAATGCAATATGAGCTTGAGTTCATCCAACTTGGCTAGGCAGCATGTAATTTTTTCACTGTTGTTATGTACATCCATCGGAAGCTGGATGAAGTATTTTCGCATCAGGTTTCGAGAAATCCAGAAACATTCTGTGCGCCGCCTGCCAAGGTGCAGTCAAGCCTGATGTCCGGAGCTCAAGCGAGGGAAATTTCTCCTGAAGAGCTCAGCTCTGCCCTGCACGCAGGTAGTGGTTTGTGACAACTTCTGCTCGACAACGGCGACGTGTCTGCAGAAGTGGACATTTGGTTCCTGCAATAGCTGCATTGCAACTTCCGAGTCAAGCTTGAAAGCAATCTTGGCAAGCATTTGCGTTGGTGAGTCTTAAGAGACACCTTCAACAGAAGGTTTTCGGGGTTTGCATCACCACCTAGCTGCCCCGTCGCGGCAGACGGACAACGTGCTGCCACAACGAACGTCAGGAGGCCCACCCACTCAGCTTCGGTCAGAGCACGTTGTACTTGAAACGCTGGAGCTACTCAGACATAGCGGCAGATTGCTGGTCTACGTGATAGGAAAGGAAGCCAATCTTCCGCGTAGCAAAGAGAAGAGAGGTGGCCGCTGAAGTTCCAGAAGGGAAGATGATCTGGTCTGTAAAGCCAATGATGCAGAGATGAGTGGAATGAGAGGGGTTGATAAAGGTCTAACATAACATGTATGCATTTTCATGTACAGACCGGGACGTTGTGTTGAGTCGGTTTGTGGCGATTGTAGACTTCATCATTTTCGCAAGTGTTCGGAGCCGGATGCTGCCGTATCTCCCTCGCTCGGAGTCCTGAACTCTTAATTTGCCTTGGATCTCTCAGGCTTTAATTCCTGCCTGGTGCTACGCGGAGGGTGTCAGCTTCATTCCGGTGCAATCACCTGGAATCCCCGAGGTGCCCAAGCGGCTTGGTGGAAGGAGTGTCAAATAGCAAAGCAGCCTGCGAGGACCACACGCACCTGAAAGAGGGGCCCAAGCCAGAATCGCAGCTTCCAAGCAACTAACTGAAATGCCCACTGGCACCCATTCTCCCGACGAGATCTGTCTCCTGTAAGGAGTGATCCCGCGAAGAAGTTGCCTCCCGAAGTGATGGCCAAGGCCGGTTGTGACAGTTGTCTCGCTGCAAAGGTCGAAGGTCGAAGTAGACTTGACCCATGGCTTGAGGCGACCGGCTTACCAGTGGAGGTGATCAAGGCCTTGGATGAAGGAAAGGATCCCAGCCAACTCCCGCAGGCGGGTCACAGTGAGAGAAGTCTGGTGCCAGAGATCCAAAGGAGCGTAAGAGCATTAAGAGCGTTAGAGGCCAACTCGCAGAACATGACCCTCTTCGGACTCACTGCCACGGCGAGAGGCTTAGGGCCGATCTCCAGCATCGGCCTCGGCTCCAAGCCTCCCTTCCTTAGCTGAGCTCAGATTCAAGCGATTCCACCAGAGTTTATCGGCATGATGACTGGTCCCTTGGCGAAGAAGCTCAAGCTGCCCATCAAGGCTGGCACCTCGAGGATCAGCAGCTGAGCCTTCGCAGACCGTTCTTGAGGTAGCAAACTCGGTGCTCAAGAACCTTCCAAACGCGACCTACTTGGCCGAGCTCTACCCAAGCACCAGGCTGCCTCCAGCAGCAACCAATGATGGCCCGGCTGCATGGGAATCCGCCAGGAGCGTGGTGGGGCAGCAAGAGAACAGGTTTCCAGCGGAGTTGTGTCGCTTTTCGCGTGCTCTTCAAATGATGTTCAGCAGCCTGGGAGGGAACGCAGCCTCTTCACAAGCCCGCTGCTGCCACTTCCTGTGCCACTGGAGCTCGAGAGTCGCACAGCGTGTGTAGGCTGTGCTGGGGGTTTCCATTTCACAAGCCCAGCTGTCAAGAGTTGTGGAAGGAGAACGGCGAGCTGCAGCGGGATCGCGAGACGTTCAAGGCTGTGATCTAGGACGTGGAACAGTGGAACCTAAAAGCGAAAAAGCGGCAGCGATTCGTAGCAAAGCGAGGCTACATTGTCTACGGTGGACGAGGACCTCCTGCAATGGTTGTTTAGCCTTGGCCCGAGATGGCCTTAAAGAGACCGGGACCCGTCTGTTTCTCCCTTGTCTCCTTGGCTCCGAGTGGCTCCGAGGCGAGGAGGAGAAGGGTCCAGTGGTGTATGTTGCCTTTGGCAGCATTGTCAGGCCCAACCAGGACGGATGGGACGGTCTTTACCTCTGCATCTTCACATTGTCTTCGTAGAGGACTTGCTCAAAAAGCTCGCTGAAGCTTTGGATGGTGGCAGCGAATGGCGTGTGCTTTGGGCCGAAGCCCCAGCCGATGTTACCTGAGAGCCTGGCAACCTACGCAAAGAGGCTGAAGCTAACTGTCACCCGAAACAGGTCCATACACTTTCCGACTAAGCTGTGGGTCTGAGTACCAGGTCTTTCAGGACTCATGTAGTAGTCGTAGTCGTAGTCGTAGTCGTAGTCGTAGTCGTAGTCGTAGTCGTAGTCGTAGTCGTAGTAGTCGTAGTCGTCGTAGTCGTCGTAGTAGTAGTAGTGGTAGTAGTAGTAGTAGTAGTAGTAGTACGAGGTGTAGCAGTAGTGGTCGGAGTACGAGAAGGAGCAGGAGTCGGAGCAGGAGTAGCAGTAGTCGTGGTGAATAGTGACTGCTACGCATAGGTAACAACCTCAGTGTCACCAGCAGGTTCTGCCAGAGGAGCTGCAGCAGCACCTTCCTCCCTACAGTCCTGGTCGTTGGCGAGTGGAGAAATTTGTTCCACAGGCTTGAAAACATGTCGTCCCGGTTGAGCTTTGCATTCCGTACCTAAGAAGCGAAGTCCCATACACCGCGCACATCAGATGTTGAACCAAGCAGGCCGACGTGCTCAAGAGCAACAGGCCGGGGCACACGCCGTTGTCGTGCGTTGCTCGATGGAAAGCCGCAGAGCATCGGAGTGATCTTTTGCGGCTGTGGTGTGCTGTCAGACAGTTAGAGATTCAGCAAGAGAAGTCTTCAGCTTGAAGCGAGCACGTGGACGTAAGCGTGCATGGCGTAGGCCCCTGCGCAGACTTAGCTCAAGAAGAACTCCTGGTTAGTTCGTCTGTCAAAGCCACAAAGCCACGCAAGTATCTACTCGTAGCTGGCCCCTGCGCAGCTTCAATGCCCCGCAGGGTCAGGTGCTTCTTGTCTCACATGGGCGCCAACAGCACCACCGAAGCTGGATCGCACTTGTGCCGTGGAGTCTGTTGAGTCTGCAATGTTGGGTCGAGCTAGAAGCCGAAAGCCTCCGAGGAGTCCTTGGTCTGCGGTGTACCCATGATGTGTTGTTAGATGCCCAGCAGCGCCCAGCGGCCCAGCTTCAATCCTGACATCCACAAATTGACTCCCAGGTCCATTCTACATGGATCAGTATGAGTGGACCAAGACCGTCTGTGAACACCTGGGTGCTGGCTTGATGGTTGTAGCCTTACTTGATCTTACTCGCGACGTGCAGGGCTTGTAAATGTAGGGCTGCCACTTGCACCTTCGGGACAGGTCAGGAAGGCGTCTCCGTGCGAAGAGATCCGGGAAACTCTCCGGAGGCACTGAGTGGCCCAAATGGAGCGGAGGAGAGGGAGCCGATGCTTTTGCCGCGCAACTTCGCCTTGTCGTTTTGAAAATTCTCGGTTCCAAAGCCCGGAAAGTCTTCCAGGCCTCACCATGTCTCCCTCAGTCTCACCCCGGATCCTAATAATTTCGCAGCCTCAAGACGACCCCGAGTTTAGGGGTTCGGAAGTAGTGAATTTAGCTAGGGTTTAGGACCTGGATAAGAAAGGAAATCCCAGAAATCCAGGGTTTCATTTCTTATTCCCAACGATTTCTTATTGAATGCGCGAGCCGCACATCAAAGTGTGCTTCATGTAGCGTATCCATGGCGTTTCGTCCTCTCCAGAGGGCACTGGCACCGGCGCAGCGAAGGAAGGGCGCAGCATGTGGGACCATGAAGTGTCAGGGTCCTTGCTGCGCTCTGGGTTTGGCCTTTCAAGGCTTGGCTGGCCCGGGCGGCTGTCTGGCGCAAGGCCGGGGCCCGCCAACAGCTTGATCTGCCGCTTCCCACCTCCTGTAATTCAGGAGCCTCGCAGAGGACCATGACGGGTACGACAGCGAAAGGGACAC
The DNA here is from genome assembly GCA_905221615.1 of Symbiodinium sp. CCMP2592. NCBI lineage: Eukaryota > Dinophyceae > Suessiales > Symbiodiniaceae > Symbiodinium > Symbiodinium sp. CCMP2592. Next base: position 113,567 of record CAJNDT010000076.1, read on the forward strand.
TGTTGGGCTCAAGGCGCGTTGCACTGCGTGCCAAAGGACTAATCCACCTTCAAGCGATCAGGAACAAGACTCCCACGATGTGGAGGGTGGCCCGCATGGTGATGATCATGTTGAGCTGATGGAGTGGCAAAGTCCCTGGCCATTTCTGTCTGCTGCAGACGGGAAGCTCTGTTTGCATATCTAAGCACTTATTTTGCATTGGTGCACCACGTCGGTTCTGAGTGCCTCCATTTCTCCATCCAAGCATCACGCAGAAATTTATGTAGCCTCCAAACAGTGGCAGCAGATATCCAAGAACCATCTCAAGACTCAAGACGACCCCGTGAGTCAAATGCACACCAGACTATGGCAGGAGTACGGTTGTCCCCCCCCAGTGTTCAGCACCGTGGCAGAAGCACGACTTCGAGATGCGAAAACGCACGCACTGTGGCAGGAAGAGGGCTCGCATCACAAAATACTCACGGCACTGTGGTGGGAGACCGATTGCAAACACGACGAGCGCAGTGAGCCACTGAGCATCACTGAGCCATTCGCACAGCAAGCAACATGCTCAGGTTCCATATCAGGATGCCCCTCCGTCACGGAAACGATGAGTCAGTGCGTATGGCTGTGTAGGAAGCAGGTGTGACCAGGGCTTGCAGACTCATGCAAACAATTGCAGGGTACAGGACGGTGCCGGGAATTGCCATCAAGCTGACCATGACCCCGAAAGTAAATGTCATGACGGATATACTGCTCCAAGCATGGAGGCAGATTAAGAGCCAGGATTCAACACATTGGAGAGCACGCACCTGTGTTTTGTGAAAGGCGAGTGCAGTGCTTGGACTGCGCTGAGAAGACTTGCACAGCCAGAATCTACACACAGCAAGGACGTGAACATTACCATCACACTCCGACAGACGCGTCCGACGCAGCGCATCTCAAACACAGGGCCAAAAAGGATGAGTTGAACAATTACACCCGCACGACCCCGAAGGAAGCAAGAAAGAGCCATTCTGGAATGTACCATTTTCGAATGAGGCTCCGACTGTCGGAACAGTCACGTATGAGGATATATGAGGAACACGGCTTTCATTTCATGACCTTCGAGAGCCGCCACATCCCTAGCTGCGCTCCGACATTACGATGGAGCCTTTGAACCAAGCTTCAGCTTAGCTCAGACAGCGGCCCGATCGACATTCACGAAGACAAACAAGATGACATTTGGGGTGAGATTATCGCTTGCAGTTGTTTAAAGTGTCCTGCAGGGTTCGCTCTAGAAGATGTCCTGGGTCACGGGTGAAGACGGGTGCAGACTGCAGCCCAGGAAGCTCTGCGAAATCTCTGCGGGTGCGCACTGGCCCTGGAAACCCAGCATGGCGTCCAAGCTCAAGGAAATGGACCATGTAGGTGTGCTTTGGAATCCTCTCGATCCCACTGCTTGGCAGGAGGCGTCGCAAGGCGTGCGGCCACAACTGCAGTCTGCAGATCTCAGTGTGGATGCCATGCTGGCTGCTGGGTTGCACATTGCTACATGTGACCAGGTGCAACGGTCCGTATCGTTCGCTCGAGCCATCATCGACCGCCTATGCTGCTCACCCACTTTTGAACCATCACTGCCAACTGACTGTTCAGCTCTTAATCATCTTCACCATTGTCACGCTCAAATGTTTATTATCACCCGTGCCAAGGCGGGTTCACGGAGCAGTAGGACCACATCGCAAAGGACAATGGCCGTAGAGCTTCTGTAGCAGCGTCTCTCTGATATTTTCATCTGCTCGTGCTCGCTTATGCTCTATCATTCATGGCATCACTGCACTCATCGTCGCTGCAATTGCGTCAACTGCGTCCATATCCTCCTCTCGCTTTCTCCTCATCAAGGTCCTTTTTGTCGTTGTAAGACCCTTCACGGCTTCATTTGCCACCCTGAGCCCATTCACCGGCCCCATCGCTGACCGCACACCTCGGACCCGTTCACCCGCTCATTCACCGGCCCGTTCAACTGTTGCCCACCTGCTCTGTTTGGATTGCTCACCCTACTCGCCTGATGTCACTCCACTTCTACTAAGCGATGCCATCAGTCCCGGTCCGTACGGTGTCCACAGGTTTCAATAGCCAACTTGAGGGTTCCCCTTCAAAGCACCAAGAACTCCCAGCTCCATTAGTAGACGGTATTCACTCCGTTCCTGTAGATTCCAGGGTTTGTTGTTGTCGCACCTAACATCCTTGACAGAATGTTAAGCTTTTGCGATTGGAGTCGCAGAGACATTCAGAGACCAAGGCTGGAGTGGGCTCCGACGTCGACCTGGCGGTGGTTGCACGTGCGGCAGCTGATGGGCATCAAGAAGACCTTTGGGACTGGCTGCATGCCCGGAAGGTGCCCCAGCACTACACAATATCACAACTTCTGTCCTTGCTCTTCGAGTCTTCCAAAAGCAAAGCACAGCAGATGCGGTGCCGTGCCGTGCAGGCCCTGCTGAAGAAGTGTAACACTGGCAGCCTGGCGGCGATCCTGAGCAGCCTCACGCGTGCGTCGCAGCGTGCGCAGAGGAGCGGGAACTGCGGAGCCTGCTTCGCCTTTTGGGCCCCGGCGAGCCCCGGCCCCTTTGAGAGTAGCCCTGTAGCTCCGCCAGCGCCAGGAGCCAGCAGAGCTGCAGAAGCCTCCTGCGGCATGTTGCCAGAGAGATGCTTCAACCGCATCGTCGCCTAAGTCCAAGGTGGGTTGGGGCTGGGGCAGCTGGGTTGGAAAGATCATGACTTTGCACGCCGGTCGTGAGGCATGCCCTGGTCATGTTGGCCTCTCTGAAGCCGGAGGCGCAAGGAGGCCTGGGTCAAGCGCAGCTTCTTGTGGTGATCATCATGTGGTTGGCGATGACGATATCAGTGATGTTGCTGGTACTGATGTTTCAATGATTATGATCGCAATGACAACGATGAACAGAATGATCGCTATACTGGCGACAATATAGCTGAGTCATGGTGCTGGTTGTTATTTTCGCTGTTCATCTCGTGGCCCACAGGAGGCGGCCCAGGCCTCGCCTCCTGTGCTTTATCTCGGGGGGTTCTCGATGGCGGAGCACTTCCACATCGCGCTTTGCAAGACGACACTTCAGATTTGGCGGGTCCGAATGTGCTGGGATTGGGAACCCGTGCTCCACTACAACAGCGCCTGGCCCGTGTCCTTCAGGCGCTCTTAGGTGAAAGGAAAACAAGACAGCCGGCTTTCGGAGATGTGGAAGCAAAAGCCAGTCACAGCTTTCTTCTCATGACGCAGGACGCTCATGTCAATGATTCCGAAACCAGCATAGTCAGCAAGCGCCAGAAGCAAGGTAGTATAGTATGCGGGTCACCAATCTCTTGCCACGCTTCCGTGCATGAATCTTGTCTTGAAGTTACACCAACGCCTGGCTGAACGTCCTGTCTCTGCGCAATGCTGAGGAGACAGATACGACGGTCAGCACTTGCTGCCTGAGCTCTAAGAGTATCTCAGTAGTTAAGTTAGAAGCTAAGTTAGTAGGAAACTAAAGCTTCTACAGGCGCTCCTAGACTTCAACCCTAATTTTTTTTCGCAAGCTGCGGATCTAGTCAATGCCCTGCTGCGGGGTAAGTTTCCTGGCAGCTGTCTGGCGAGAGACTTGCACATTCGAGAACCACAAACTGACACTTGGGCACTGCAGCCCAAACCTGTGCACAAAGACAGGGTGGCTTCGGTCCGTTGATTCCAGCTACAGAGAAAATTCCTCAGACTCTGGGATGTTTTTCCTGAACTGCAACGAGAATGCCAAAGATGCTCTGCCACGGCCACCCTTTTCCCCTTCCCCTCCTTGCTTTCGCTGTGCTCATACATCGACAGTGCCGCCCATCTCCAAACCAATTGGTTGAGGATGATGAAAGGATTAGTTGAAATCGTACCAGAGTTAAGCCTGCCCGCGCCCGGATTTGAAAACAAGCAGCTAATCATCGGGATTTGTTCATGCAGAGCAGGAGGCCCGGTAATATGACGTGCATGTGAACACAGGAGCTGACGTGACACCAGCGACGTGTCGATGGCAGCAGCAGCGGCAGCAACAGCAACGGCAGCAACAGCAACGGCAGCAACAGCAGCAGCAGCAGCAGCAGCAGCAGCAGCAGCAGCAGCAGCAGCAGCAGCATTCTGGTGTTTCTGCTTGGAGAGTAAAGTATGAGTACACGCGATGCTAATCCACGACTGGCCCTATGGGGCCTATAGCCAGGAAACGCGGATGACGACGAGAAGCCAGTTTCGGTCAACGACTTGCTGGAGAAGGTCTTTGCCACACTCAACCAGCGCAAGGCACAGCAAGTTGTGCTGTTCCAGCACGGGTTGTCAGCACGGTGCGACGACGTTGGGAGGACGGCGATGGTCGGCTGCTTCTCGCGGAGATTGTGCCTGCTATGGAAGCGCTAGCTGTCCTCCGAAGCGCAACCGTGGATGCTCAGAGGCCATGCGTCCTCGCTACAATGCATCATCATCATGCATCGCAGTCGCATCACGCAGTCGCCCTTCAGGGAGCAGCTGCTTAGCATGGCGAAAGTGCTGGTTTGCGAGCTGCATGGTGGGCTGGGTCTGTCCTTGCTCTTGGCACAAAGTGGCCAGAGCCGGGGAGGCACCCAGACCGCGCTGCTCAGGCCCGGCGAAGCACCTTTGCCTGCTGCTACTGGTTATCACGTTGAGATTTTGGAAGGCTGCTGGCAGCTCTGGCGAAGCTGCCCGAAGCTGCAGGGCCGACGGCGAAGGGGCTCACCGCCTTGGGTGGTGTCCGGTGGAGCAGGGAGGCCACGTTATGCTAGGCTAGAACTTAGGGTCTCAGGAACCATGCTGTCGACAGTTGCAAGTTTGTGCACAGTGTGGGGCCAGCCGCATCAGGCGATAGCTTCCCAGGAAGTGATGGCTTCCGCAGCGTTTACGCTGTCGCGATGGGGAGCCTGGTCCTCTGTGCGGACCGACTACTTGCTCTCCCAGGCAGAAGCGCGCCCGAACGAACGAACGAAGCGAAGCGTAAACCTTGCATGGTCTTGGTGGAGCCGCAGGCGCTGAGAAGAGATCACGTGGCAGTGGACCGGGCGAAGGAAGATGCGGAACCGCGGCCCTACCTGCTTGAGGACGCCGAGCTCATCCCGGCCAGCGCAGGACGGCAGGGGGACTGCTTGGCACTGCATGATCAGAGCGTCGTGCATGCCTTTCTCACATATTTCTCACTCCCCGGAGAGGATCCTGGTGGCTGGCTGCCATTGCACAGTCTGGCGAGGACATTCAAAGCGCCGCCGGCTTTGAGGCACCTGCAAACTTGCAAAGTGCCACTGTTGAGTTGCATTGCGTGTGCTTTGCAGACTTTGCATGTTGCAAAGAGACGAAAAAAGTGTTGACGTGCTTGGTTGGAGGTATTTGCGGAGCACGCCCCGACCGCTTTGTTTGGCGCGGTCAAACGTCTTGGCCAGGTCCTTGGTGCCCTTCAGTAATGGGCCGTTGTTTTCTCTTGTTTGCCCTTCCATTCCTGCTCGTTGCAGTCGTTTCCCTGCGGTTGCGAGGCCCCGACGACCCGAGTGCTGCCAAAGTGCGGGCTCTCTGGGCACTGCATGCGCTTGGCAAAGTCGCTGAACATCAGGATGTTAGGGATGACCAGTGCTCCTTCACTGGGGCCCTGTAGTGGTTTTCTCTCTTGGTGCAAAGGAGCTGGCAGAGTCTCTTCTGAAGCAGCTGCAGGAAGCTGATTTCAGTGGCTTCTCGGCCTTGAGGGATTTGAAGGGAGACTCACCTCAGAGACTCTCAGTCGCTAGGCTTTTCTCCGGAAAGCTGGTGGCTGCTGCGCGAGCTGCAGGCCACGGCATCTCACTCGGAGGACTGCCGCTGCATTTGCAGACTACTTGCAGCCTTGGATTCGCCTCGGTGCCTGAAGGAAGAGGGCGAAGCTGTGGGAAGCCCTTTCTCCCTGTGGGAGGACCCCTTGTCCAGAAGCCTCGAGGTCAGGGAGGGGCGTCCAGCAGGGCTTGAATGACAAAATGTCACTCTGCATCCTCTGCCGTGAGGCAGAGAAAAGTATCTGGACATCAGAACGGGGCAACGAGCTCGCCGGTCTGATCCAGGACATTGCAGCGTGATGTGCTGCCATACTGCTTCGACGGAGACGAGAGCGAAGAGTGCGTGTGTGCTGAGCATGCCAGATTTCGCAGCATCAGGAACTCGGTGCTTCTGGCGAGGATGCACCCGAGCTACTTGTCTGACCAACAGAATAGCTTGAGAGTGGTGGCCAAAAAAAACGCTTTGGAGCAGTCCGAGATTCCGGGGCAATGCCTTAAATCTTTCCGCCGAAACAACAGGTGGCCAAGACGAACAGTACTGGACTTGATCAATTCTTTCTCGGGGTGAACCGAGGGGCGGGTGAGGCCTTCCGGTGCAAAGACAGTCACGTACTCAACTTAGTGTCTCTTGAGGTGGCTTGCGGGCTGGTCCCGGAAACAAAAAAGAAGGCGAAGAAAGTCACTTGCTGACTTTGAAGCCTAAGCTCTTCATGCCAAGAGATGCGCTTTCAAGAAGTCACAACAGTTGAAAATGCAGTGCCTGCCGACTTGCTTAGCGATTAGGGTACTTCATAACCCCCGAATTTCGGGAATCCGCAACACTTCTTTGACAATCTCCAATAGATCAAAGCCGGCACTGCACTTAAGGTGCCCCGAGCCCGCTGCTACTCACGCCGCATGTCCCTACGGTGTTCAACCAAAGCATATCTTCGCCTTGCACTCCGGTCCGGCAGGCTGTGTACCCCCAATCAGATGCAGCCACTTTCACTAAGCGGTGTGCGCGCTGAACATCGCCTGTCAGCCCAAAGAAAGCTCTCGGCAGTGTCATCAGCGCGGTGCGCAAGTCCCCTGCCGTCGGGTACCGAACTTGATCCTGGAGCTGGATTGCAGAGCTAACACCAACTCCATGCGTGGCATCATGTGTGACACGCTTTGCCCCATCCTTTTTCTCAATCGCTCCCAGCGAAACAAAACGCAGTTTCTAGCCATGCCTCTTTGATGCCTCTCGAGCAGACATCTGGATCATTTCCCCCAACTTCTCTTCCTCCTCAAACTGTGCTTGCGCAGAAGCGTCAGCTAGTTCCGACACTGACGAGCTTGGCACCTTTTGGGTTTTCGCAACAGTCGCTCTCTGTGAAGCCACCTCTCGCACGAGGATCGCTTTTGTCGCAGGACCTTTCTGCATCTTGGCTGAAGATATGCGATAGATAGTGGAGGCTCCAAATCAGGCTGTGTTGAGCTTGAGGATGACCGCCTCAAGTCCAACCAAGCAAGCAACGCCTCCACTTTTTCTCGTCGTATGGATAGATGCTGCTTCGAGCAACGGCTAAGAGATACTGTCAGTTCAAGTGGACACACGCCTCGCTTGGAGAGTCCCAATACGAGAGATACCGGTAGACGTGCAAGTGCAGAGGCCTTGCCCTTCACTGGGGCAAGCGGGGGAAGGCACTGGACCTCGCCCCTTGACATGCACGAGAACGAGTAACCCGAGGCATTCTTTGGTCGCTGTTTGCAAGGACCACCATTCGCCAGTGACCCGCGTGCTCCGCCGGCAGCTTTGGGCGACAGTCCTGCCGGATGTGGAGGCCGAGGCTTTCACCGTGTTGCCAATGTGTGGACAATATACCCCGGCTCAGGTGAAAGAAGTTAGCTTAGAAGAGTGGGATGAGGACTGAAACGTGTGGCGACTACATAGTGACCTGCTTCTACCGAGCAGCTTCTGCAAGGATGGAGGAAGGAATCGCTTGCCTTTGCTTCAAAGCTTCCTGGGTGGTGAGCCGCCCGAGTAGCATGCAAAAAAGAGCTTGCCGCAGTCCGTCGCAGAGCCGCTCAGCGACTCAGTTTCATGGGAAATGCACCGTTCCTTTTGCTGCAGGCTGCTGAGCGAGCCCCTCTTCTCTGAGCGTGCACGACGGATTTCCCGGGTGATGCGTGCACAGGTCCTGTGGACGGCGTTCCGGGTTGGCTTGGCTTTCTGCGTCCGCTTCGAGTGCAGGCCGATGCTGTTTTGGAGAAGCTGGGTCCCGAGATGGTCGCGCCGGAGGGCAGCCACCTCGGGGCCGGGGCCTCCGTCCGGCGCCAAGATTTTGTCGCTTCGGGCCGGGCCGGCCGAGCCCCCGCTCCGATGAGCTGCTACTTATTATGTGCATGCACATAAAAAGCCCACCCAGCCCTCACCCCGGCACGCAGCACAATGTCCAGGCTAACACTGATCAACACCTGCTTACCGCAGTTGTATGGCTGACGAGTGCCTACATGGCACGAAACCGGTACCCGTAGATCAGTGCCCGAAAGCGACACTTGCGCTCCTTCCTTGAGTAGTGTGTTGACGCCAGGTCAGTGCCGCTCTCATCCTCTCGTCTTTGGCAAAGGCACAGGGACCAAGGGCAGGGCCCACAATATCCCAATATTTCGGTGCTTTCACGTTCAGTGGTGTTCTGCATTTTCAGGGTGCTTTTCTTCTCCTGAACCCCGTGTCGGACCAAAGGTTCTGAGCTCTGAAGACTTATCCGACAGCAATCGCAAGACGCGAGCTTCGAACCGTGCGCGGCGTCCGCGTCGAGTAGACAGCACTCGGCTTGCCGCCCCATGCCAGGAGTCACCCGACTTCGTGTTCCAGGTGAGCAGTGGCTGGGGCTGGGGCTAGCGGCTCTAGGCGGCTATGGTCTGAGTCTTTCCTGTTCCTTTTCCGGCCTGGATCAGGCGGTTGCGGACACGACCAAGGCAGCGGAAGCGTATTGCCAGTGAGGCCGTCGGCTCACCCGGATGCCTGACTCGTCGCCCCCAGGCAGGTGCGGCAAGACTCGAGGGTCGAACGTCTTTTGCTAACTTCTTCCCCACAAGCTTGGGGCGCATTTGTTTGCAACCTGTCATCGCTGTCTCCTGCCGTAGCTGGGGGCGAAAGCCAGCCTGCTGCAAAAAGGACCCTCAGGTTCAGCAGTGCAGGGCTTGTTAACTGGGACCACAACTGCCAAATTCCCTTCGTGGTGGCTCGAGCTGCGACGAAGTCCCTTGAAGCAGGTAGCTGAAATGATTGCAGACGCGGCCTGGCAATTGAGGCAGGCAAGCATGAGTTGGAAGCCATAGCCCCCGCGGAGGAAACCAAGAGCTTGTTGGTCCATGTCTGATCATGCCGATGGTCAAGTTGAATGTCGGTGGGCGAATGTTTCGCACATCCGAAAGCACGCTGCGGGCCTGTGGAGATTTCTGTGCCCGACTGCTCCTTGGCATCAGAGTTGATTTCTGTGGAACTCTTGCCACGTAACTTCCAAGACCGGCGAAGAATCCCTTAAGACCCTCTGGTGAACCTTCGACCGTAATGTCGTCACGGCAACTGCATGCATGCTGCGGGGGGAGAGGACTGCGTGGCAGAGTTCTCTCGATCTCCTGTCAAGGTTAGACGGCGAGATCCCGGTTGACCGTGATGAGGCAAGTGTCAGCCGCCACGCAGCCACGCAGAACGGAAGCCCTGCAAGCCGTCGAGGACGGAGTCCTCTTCTTGGACAGGGACCCAGACCTCTTCGACTGGGTGCTGCGTTTTGCGCGCACAGGTTGCCTGGCACGACAGAGCCTGAATTTTCCCCCTGCCCCGTCGCTGCGTGGAAGGTGAGATCCAGAAGGACATGCCGGGTGCACTGAAGGCGTGGTCAAGCACAGAGCAACATGACAAAATGCCAAATTGCTCATGAATGAATCTGCCACAACAGAGGCCGAATTCGACTTCATGCTCTTGTCATGGCCACCATGTTGCCAGCGATGCGGAGTGTACTTCGACACTGCCCGCACCACGGCGGCATGGATGGGTTGTTGAATTTTCATGGTGCTCGAATTGAAACCTGCATGGAGCACAGGCAACTCTGACACATCGTGTCGACACCATCGTTTTCCTTGGCTAGAGGTGCCAAGCGTGTTCCAGAACGCATATTCACTTGCAAAGATGGGACGAGCTCTGTCGAGGACGTTGAAATCTCACGCGAAGATCGCGCTTGTTGCCCTTGGCCCGAAAGATCTGAAAAGGGGTGCTGCAAAAATTGCGGCACCGAGCATGCTGGCAGCATTTGGTCCGCCACGCATTCCCAGTTTGGCAACCAGCGGCCCATGGCCCGAAAGCCCGAAAGTGCCTCGGAGGATCTGTGGACGCCAGGTCTTCAAGTCGATGGCTCAGGTCTACCTAAGCTTCTCTCAGCTCAAGTGCTACTTGTGGCTCAGGTCTTATGTCAGGCGCTACATCTGCTGCAAGGGCAGAATTGACGAGCCTGGTTGCCGTCGATGCCGACATGAGCTGCCTCCTGATCCGGATCCTAGCCTGGAAGAGCCCGAGCCCGCTGGAGAAAAGGCTTTTCCGGCGGCTTCTCAGAGAGGCGCCATCCCACTCGCAGGTGCTGGGAGGGCTTGCCTTCGTCCTCGTGGCGTTGCTCGGACCCGTTCCTGCCACAGCTCTCTTTAGCTTCTTTTGTTTGAGGGTCCAGGTATAGCATAGCCGATTGCAGCTGGCAGCTTGACGCTTTCCTATCCGAGGTCGCGCCTTCGTCCGTGAGGGTGCTTCCTGCATGTCTTTGTGCAGCCGCAGCGAGGGCCAAGCGTGGCAGTGCAGCTTTTGCTGAAAAGTTCTTGTTTGGAAGACGATGCTGTTGTCGAGGCTGAAGAAGTAGAAGCCGTAGAGGTGCAGGACGGGAAGGGCAAGATCTGTCCCGAAGCTGTTGCTTGCTGTGCCGCGTGACGTCCGTGAGGACCCGGCCCAGAAGAGAAAGGAGGAACAGGAAAGAAGAAAGGCTGAGGCCAAGGCCAAGCGCGAGGAGGAGGAGCAGCGAAGAAAGGACCGGCTACAAGTACTAAGTTTGTGCTCTTCGTAGCCTTGGTTTCTTTTTCGGGAAAGATCGAAAGATCTCAGATTCTTGGCAGGAAATCGCCGAAAAGAGGCAGGCTGAGGCCCAGAAGGCTCGGGAGGAGGCGGAGGCGAGATGGCCCTCCTGGATGCCAGCAGTTAGAGCCACGCTTGGGCTCATGGTCCCGTGCTTTTGTCATGCTTCCGTGCTCCGTGCTTCTTCTTGCGAGTGGCTTCGGTTTCAGCCCTGTCTGAGTCTGGAAGGCCAAGCGAAAAGCGCAGGCCGAGGAAGCTGCCAAGAAGAAGGAGGAAGCCGAGAAGGCTCGCGCAGAGGAAGCCGCCAAGCGCAAGGCAGAGGAGGAAGAGAAGAAGAAAGAGGCGGAGGCCAGAGGGCAGGATCTGTTGTGTTTTTTCATCGGTTATCTAGGAATCTAGGCAGGTGTGTCACGTGCATGTCTGGGCCATGATGTTGCAGCCGGTTCGGCCGCTTCACCAATTCTGATCCACATGTGAGTCACGATAGTGGAAACTTGTTGTGGCAGGGAGTTTGTTTGCAGCAGTTCTTCAGAATTGCATCCCCAATCGGAAAGTCTTCCGGTAAGCAGCGCCGTTGGGGCAGCCTAGCCAGCAGGAAGGAGAGATCATTGGACGGGGGCGCACCAAAAGACAAGACTAAATGTTCGACGAACAGCTGCCGATCAGAGATCAACGACTGGTGTAAAATGTCAGGAAGGATGTTCAAAGCAAGCCCACATTGGATGAGCGAGTCAAGTCGGCTTACTTGGTTCTCGGATCTTGCACTTGAGAACGACGGAGTAAGGGCAGGGGGGGTGGTGCCACTAGGTCTCTTGTCAACCAGCATGAAGCCTGAGCTCGATCCTGTTCGAAGTATCGTTTTTTTTTTGACTCCTTCATTCTGAACGGCTGCAAGCTGCTCTTCCGTGTCTGAGTGTTGAAGCTGTGTTTGCCAAGACAGATCTTCAGGAGCGTGCATAGCTTCTGCATAATCAAAGCCTTCAGCCTATGAATGAACGCCAGCATTTGAGCCTCGTGAGACTTGCGTATGTTTCATCCTGCTGCCGCAAGCTGCCGCAGCTTCGCGGAATAGAGTCTTTGTGTGCTTCTGTGCGCGCTGCGCAGGCCAAGAGACAGGCAGAACAGGAGAAGAAGAAACAGGAGGCTGAGGCCAGGAAGCTGGAGGAGGCCAAGAAGAAGGAGGAAGCCGAGAAGGCTCGCGCAGAGGAAGCCGCCAAGCGCAAGGCAGAGGAGGAGAAGAAGAAGCAAGAGGCAGAGGCCAAGAAGCTGGAGGAGGCGAAGAAGCGGGAGGAGGCTGAAAAGGCCCGCGCCGAAGAAGCTGCCAAGCGCAAGGCAGAGGAGGAAGAGAAGAAGAAAGAGGCGGAGGCCAGAGGGCAGGATCTGTTGTCTTTTTTTAATCGGATATCTAGGAATCTAGGCAGGTGTGTCAGGTGCATGTCTGGGCCATGATGTTGCAGCCGGTTCGGCCGCTTCACCAATTCTGATCCACATGTGAGTCACGATAGTGGAAACTTGTTGTGGCAGGGAGTTTGTTTGCAGCAGTTCTTCAGAATTGCATCCCCAATCGGAAAGTCTTCCGGTAAGCAGCGCCGTTGGGGCAGCCTAGCCAGCAGGAAGGAGAGATCATTGGACGGGGGCGCACCAAAAGACAAGACTAAATGTTCGACGAACAGCTGCCGATCAGAGATCAACGACTGGTGTAAAATGTCAGGAAGGATGTTCAAAGCAAGCCCACATTGGATGAGCGAGTCAAGTCGGCTTACTTGGTTCTCGGATCTTGCACTTGAGAACGACGGAGTAAGGGCAGGGGGGGTGGTGCCACTAGGTCTCTTGTCAACCAGCATGAAGCCTGAGCTCGATCCTGTTCGAAGTATCGTTTTTTTTTTGACTCCTTCATTCTGAACGGCTGCAAGCTGCTCTTCCGTGTCTGAGTGTTGAAGCTGTGTTTGCCAAGACAGATCTTCAGGAACGTGCATAGCTTCTGCATAATCAAAGCCTTCAGCCTATGAATGAACGCCAGCATTTGAGCCTCGTGAGACTTGCGTATGTTTCATCCTGCTGCCGCAAGCTGCCGCAGCTTCGCGGAATAGAGTCTTTGTGTGCTTCTGTGCGCGCTGCGCAGGCCAAGAGACAGGCAGAACAGGAGAAGAAGAAACAGGAGGCTGAGGCCAGGAAGCTGGAGGAGGCCAAGAAGAAGGAGGAAGCCGAGAAGGCTCGCGCAGAGGAAGCCGCCAAGCGCAAGGCAGAGGAGGAGAAGAAGAAGCAAGAGGCAGAGGCCAAGAAGCTGGAGGAGGCGAAGAAGCGGGAGGAGGCTGAAAAGGCCCGTGCCGAAGAAGCTGCCAAGCGCAAGGCAGAGGAGGAAGAGAAGAAGAAAGAGGCGGAGGCCAGAGGGCAGGATCTGTTGTGTTTTTTCATCGGTTATCTAGGAATCTAGGCAGGTGTGTCAGGTGCATGTCTGGGCCATGATGTTGCAGCCGGTTCGGCCGCTTCACCAATTCTGATCCTCATGTGAGTCACGATAGTGGAAACTTGTTGTGGCAGGGAGTTTGCTTGCAGCAGTTGTTCAGAGTTGCAACTGAACGACAAGACTAAGCGTTCGACGAACATCTACTGATCAGACCGGTAGGAAGCAAGATCAACAATTGTTTACAGTCGCGAAGGATAGTTCGAAGCAAGCCCACGTTGGATCAGCGACTCAAGTCTGCTTACTTTGCATCATCATAGCCCTCAAATTGATGCTGGCAGCTAGCAGATGATCCTTGTAAGACTTGCGTATTTATTCCTTTTTGGATCCCGTCGCCGCAAGCTGCCTCGGCACGGAGTGCTTCTGTGCGCGCTGCGCAGGCCAAGAGATTGGCAGAACAGGAGAAGAAGAAGCAGGAGGCTGAGGCCAGGAAGCTGGAGGAGGCCAAGAAGAAGGAGGAAGCCGAGAAGGCTCGCACAGAGGAAGCCGCCAAGCGCAAGGCAGAGGAGGAAAAGAAGAAGCAAGAGGCAGAGGCCAAGAAGCTGGAGGAGGCGAAGAAGCGGGAGGAGGCTGAAAAGGCCCGCGCCGAAGAAGCTGCCAAGCGTAAGGCAGAGGAGGAGGCGAAGAAGAAAGAGGCGGAGGCCAGAGGGCAGGATCTGTTGTGTTTTTTCATCGGTTATCTAGGAATCTAGGCAGGTGTGTCAGGTGCATGTCTGGCCCATGATGTCGCAGCCGGTTCGGCCGCTTCACCAATTCTGAATCCACATGTGAAGCACCATAGAGGAAACCCACCGTGGCAGGCAGCTCGTTTGTGCAACAGTTCGTACGCGTTTGCATGGCATCCGGTTCTGTTGAGCTCGAACGTGAACGTCCCGGCCAATGGGTGACGCCACAGCCAGCAGGGCAAGCAAGTCGCTCGTTGCAGAAGCCTGGACTTGTGGTGCTGTCGCCCGCTCGTCAGAGCGCGCAGCGCCAGTTGGGCAGAAACCCGCCAAAAAGCTCTGGACCGACTTGAAACCAACGGCCCAACGACGCACAGACACTCGTAGCTTTCGGTCGGCATGCTGAAGGGTTTAGCCCTGCCGTGCCCGCTGTTTTAGGGTCCTTGTAGGGTCTGCTGGTGGAAGCTTGGCCTGGCTGTTGCCCACGGAGCAGAAACGTCGCAGAGACTTCAAAGTAGCAGGCCTTGTTGACGATGAGCCCTGGGTCGTTCGGGGATGCCGCAAGCTCTCGTTGTTGCAGGGAGCGGTGGTCACTGGAATGAAATGCTGAGATCATTTGCCCACACAACTTCGGGTCGAGGAACTAGTGGAGACGCAGTAACACTGTGAGAGTTGGACTGGGGAGGGCATCATTGAGACTCGTGAGACTTGCGTATTTATTCCTTTTGGATCCCGTCGCCGCAAGCTGCCTCGGCACGGAGTGCTTCTGTGCGCACTGCGCAGGCCAAGAGACAGGCAGAGCAGGAGCAGAAGAAGCAAGAGGCTGAGGCCAGGAAGCTGGAGGAGGCCAAGAAGAAGGAGGAAGCCGAGAAGGCTCGCGCAGAGGAAGCCGCCAAGCGCAAGGCAGAGGAGGAAAAGAAGAAGCAAGAGGCAGAGGCCAAGAAGCTGGAGGAGGCGAAGAAGCGGGAGGAGGCTGAAAAGGCCCGCGCCGAAGAAGCTGCCAAGCGCAAGGCAGAGGAGGAGGCGAAGAAGAAGGAGGCGGAGGCCAGAGGGCAGGATCTGTTGTGTCTTTTCACCGGTTATCTAGGAATCTAAGCAGGTGTGTGTGTGTGTGTGTGAACCTCCCTAGCACATGGGAGCAGAGGGTCACTCCTACACTGTTTGCAATTTTTGCTTTTCAACATAATCAGACATTGGACATTTACCAAATCAACTGTTGCAGGGGCATTGGGCACTCCTTGGCAGACCCAATGCAACGAAGCTATGCCATGGAGTGGGAAGCAGTTCAGGACGCTGAACTGTGTACCTGCAAGCTGGGCCCCCTGAGGCAGCCAGATTAGAAAACGCTGGCCCCCTGAGGCAGCAAGATTAGTGCATTTACGGTTTCCACCTTTTGCTTGAGCATAAAGCTTTGCACGTTTGCCGCAATCTGACAAACTTTTGCAACAACATGCCTCTCTTTTTCCTCTTGCACTCGTACTCTTGGCCGAATCCATCAGTGTGATCAGCGTGGGTCGTTGAGACTCCAGAGCAACGGCTTTCCGTCATGGCGCCGTGGTGACCCTCCGGGGAGACCGGTGATGAACCGGGTGTTCAGCCTTCGTTCAGATCGTTCAGATTCTCCCGATGCTACTTTATCTCTCTCTCTCTGATGCTCGCATGTGCGTCTGACATGAGTGCAGGTGCAGTAACCGCCGTCTAGTGCAGTAACCGGCCGCTAGTGCACAGGATTACCTCGCTATTCTGTCCTCTATTCGATCGCTTCTTTATTTTTCTCAGGGACCGCAAGGGCATGTGCAACTGACATGAGGGCAGGTGCGGTAACATTTGTCTAATGCAAGTGAAGCAGCGCTTCCTCCGGGAAGTAATCGGCCCTCTTCTTTCTCTCCGTCTTCGACCTCTCAAGACAACCAGGACAGCCTGCACTTTGCTTGTGCAACTGTGTTTGTTTCACCAACTTCGTTGCAGCTATGTGGCCGGATTATTTTACCACGCAGCCACCAGCAACACCGTACGCACCAACAACCCGACCGGTGCTCAATCATTTTCACCCGAACACCTGGGTACCGCAGTCACAAGGATACCCAGCAATGATGCCAACTGGCATTGCTGCCACTCAGCAGCACACACTGCCGACGCAACCCACTACGATCCCTGTTGAGCAGACGCACAGCTTCCCCATGATGCCATGTGGACACAATGCTCCTGTACCACAGCATCCGATGGTATACACACAACTCAGCACACCACAGCCCCAGCTGCCACAACAACCTCCACCCCAGCAATTCATGTCGCAACATTCCCCCACTTTCTTGAACCCTGTTCCTTTGCCTACCCATCCAACAGTTTTTCCCACGAGCCCATCACCTCTGACACCGCATCACTCCCAGCCTGCCACATACAACATTCCTTTCACACCACCTGCTCCACAACCCCAACCTGCACCTTGCAGCATCCCTTCCACACAACCCGCTCAACAATCCCATATACCGCCGCCAACGACCCTCCAACAAGCTTCACCATCTCACCCCACCAATGTTACCACTACCGATGCTGCACACATTGCCCCGCAGACACCGGCAATCACCCCCCAACCCCAGCCAATAAGCACAGCCAACACCCCCTCTGTCAGCACATTGCCACCCACACAATCACCACCCGCTACGGGATCGGGAGACACTGACCCGCTCGCAGCACGTGCTTCTTCCCACCATCCTCCGTTGCCACGCAGGCGACGGCGCTCACCCACACGCAGCAGAACCCGCACCTTGAGCACTAGACGCCGACGACGCACACGCAGCAGAGCACGACCTGCCAGCAGCGGGAGACAGCACCGCCGACACAGACACCACCGATCCCGCGACACCCGCAGAAGTCGTTCTCGCAGGGACACCAGGCGATCTTCGTCGACACCTCCGCGGAACTCGGTTGTGCTCCGCAGCTATTCTACAGTGCGTGACGTTGATACCAACAAGTGGCATTACAGAGCCACACAGCTACGCCAGAGGCCACCCACCCCACCCAAGGTCCCACAAAGGACATTGGCCGCGCAGGTTCAGCGAATCGCCCTCCGCATCAAGGGCAGCCAAGCAGCACAACAGCAGCCCCCAGCCGGACAGGGCACCTCCTCCCGCCAACAGGCTCAGCACAATCCCTCCAGCTCCGTTCGGGCACCTGCCCCGACCTACGATGCATCAACAACCGCTGCCCCATCGGGTCAGCCAACCCTCGAACAATTGGGCAAACACAGCAGACCACCACAGATTGATGTGGTGCCATTTTCTGAGCTTTACGAACATGAGAAGCCGACTCCTCACGCCGTCGACATGGAAGAAGCTCACAAACTCACCAAAACTTTGGGCGAGATAGCTGCTGACAGCGATTTCAGGCAGGAGACTTTGGCCGAATTTGCACATGCAGTGCTACAATCAGGCACGCGATCAGCGTGCAACGAACTTGGGGCAGTGCTGACGCCAATATCGGACGGCGTGCATACTATGTTATTCATTCCTTGGGCTGGAGAGCAGCGTAGAGCGTTCGGCACCCGTGCCACTGACCCACCAGGAGAGTCATACATCTACACCGCCGGACACGGCACGAGCATTGCAAGTGCCGCGCGCATTATGCGCGAGGACTTGGTCCGCCCAAGTTCAGTCAGACACTGCTTCGACGACAAGTCCTACCCACCCATTCCCTCTTGCGTCATTTACGGGAATGCGACCCCAGGAGATGTATCGGAAAGCACGGTCCATATAGTAACCGATCAATGTACACGGCGGCCGAAAGGCCAACAGGGAGTGATCGTCATCGGGACAATACGGACTAAGTATCAGCATTACAAGATGACGTATCGGGACATGTATAGAGAGGCCTTTATCGTGGGGCGAAAGGGTGTTGTGCGGACCCCAGAGAAGTGGGGATTCCACTCGGGGCATTTCAGCATTGTTGGATTCGGCCTTATTCAGTGATGTTCTGTATTACTTTCTTCCTTCTTCCGAGTCTACCTTTCACTCTCGAGTATCATTTCTCTTCCAGGCCTGAATCCCGTTGCACATAGCTGTATGCAATCAAGCATTTGCTCCGACCCCGCTTTTGAGCCAAAGAAGAGACGATGCAGCTGCATGCTGGATGCATTCCACAAGTAGATGCTGACACCCAGGCCAACTATGTTGTCCATGCGCGTGCTATTTGCAGCTTTTGCAGTCACAGGCAATTGTAGTGCCCCATTGTGCAACCATGTACAAGCCGACACAGCCTCAGTGGCACACAACAATGCCAACAGGCATCATCGGCACAGCAATCAGTGCGGTGCAACGACAAACAGCTTCAACCAGCAGCACCCCAATGCACCCGATTTCCCCACCACCAGGGATCCACAACATCCCACCCCACACCTCACCCCAGACCCCAACCACCTGGGGTTCAGCTCACCCTTACAGCCACAACACCACTTTCCCCCCTTTCCCTCCACCCCCTCCCCCACCCCAGCAGTTTACCGTCCCAGCTTCACCCACCGCACTGCCAACCCCCACGCCTGCCACTCCCCAACACACATTTGTTAGTCCATCCCCGATGGCTACTCAAAACCCCAGCATTTCTTCACATACATTGCCTCAGGCCACCGTCACACCCCAACAACAACAACACACCAATCTTACGCCTGCAAATCCCCAGATACCAAACGACTTCGTTCAAACACCAGAGCATTGGGACAACAGACAGCTTTATGGCCTCAACCTACCCAAGCACATTCAATCTACACCACATTCAGTGCACAACCGCACGGCAGGCATGCCGATCGCAACAGCACCATTGGTAGCATTTCTACGACACAATTGGTCATCATACTGGCTACGTTACGCCGCACACGGCTTTGACATCCATCTCACATGCAGCAAACATATCAGCGAAGCCGTCTTCACCACTGAGCTTATGGGTCAACTCCGAGCACGGAGAATTGATCTGGACCAAGCAGCCACCGCATTCTGCTGGCAAGAGAAGCTCACACTCGCAAAACGGCCAGCGATGTCTCACCTCATCAAGGAATTGGTGTTATACCTGCAAGAGCTGCAGGACCAGTACAATGACGGCAACAAAAAGGACAAGCAAGATGTCAAATCCGACACAGACAACACACAATCCCAACCCACCGAATCTCCAACACCACCACAATCCAGCAAATCACAACCTCATCTTCCACTTCAATCTTCGCAGCCGGCAGAAGCAGACACTCTGGCTGCACACCGCATCAGTGACCTGGAAGCACGACTTTCAACAGCACTGGAGACAATCGAAGCTCTCCGTGCTCCGGCTGCAAACACTGAGGCACCCAGCACACCAGCACCAAAGAAAACAAAACGAACCACAGCACCTAGCACTCCTATCAACACACCCTCTCCACCACCTGACTCAATTTCCACAATTGAGATTTCCCCCACCACAACCACTCGTGGACAGAAACGAGCTACCATAGATGACGCCACACACAACGACACCAAGCTTACCACTGGTAGCCTTTCCCCTTCCACAACAACAGTTGCAGAACAAGATACCAACGCGCTACATGCTTCCCCAGCATCGTCATCCACCACAGGTATGCATTTTCCGGGACGCTCCCTTCTGGGCGCCAAGCGACAGAAGCAGTCAACTCTCACACCAACGAAGGCGGCACCCCTCGATCCCAAGATGGATCCCCAGCGCATCTTTCAGCAGCCTACAAAAGCCAGTGTTTGGTTTCAGGATCATTTCACTGGCGTTCACTCTGAATCCGGCATCACCAGATGGTTTGGTGCCATCAAAGGCATCAGCGACAAACAAAAAACACAGGTAAAAAAGTACCTTGACATTGTTGCTTCGGAATTCCCTTCACTCAGCAACTCACAAGAACAGACACTGCAGACCGCTGCAGTCGCCTGGGGTGTCCCGCCCAAAGCCATCGACAAATTTGGCTCCCCAGCACTGATCAAACTTGTCGCTATCATCAGTCAGATGACAGAGTGACTCAGGCAGTACTTGATTCAACACCGGCAGACACTGGATCACACAACAATTTTCCGACAAAAGCAATTCAAGAACATCATACGCATTCTGGATCAAGGCAGATCCATCTTACAATTTGTCGCACCATTGGCAGAACCAGTCTCTACACAATTCCACCAAATCATACTTTGGCTTCAAGGCTTGACCTTGTTACTTCGTACACAGCACTTCTACCTCAAACATGAGGAAGGACATTTCTCCAACCTACAGAGACTTTTCGCACATTCAAACATTTCTTTTCCATCGTACACACTCTCTTTCTTTCGTCAGCCACAGGTGGTATATTGCAGAGTCACCACACAACAACCTTTTCGTGGTTACGTCTACATTGGCAGCACAAGTCACTCTCTCACACAACGAGAGGGCACACGCAATCGAAAATTCAAGCAACTTCAACAACACAAGATTGTACAAGCCGAACTTGCCTTACGATGGTGGCTTAAACACAAATGCTACCACCAATACACACCAATTGTACTACAAGCCAACATACCCACAGAGCAATTGGAAGCCACGGAGAACACTCTTATACAGCACCACCAATCCAAGCTCAACTTTCCTTACATCACATCTCACATGAAAGGAGCTTTCTCCGGCTTCACCAAAGCAGCCAACAACAAGCACAACGGCACAGCCACCTTATGGGCGAAGCAGCGCCGAGGCAAACTACACCACTCCATCCGAAGCTTTAGCAATTCCCCCTTATTCAAAACCAGGAAACAGGCATGGACCACAGTCTCACATCTTACTTCCAACACTCGCACCAGATTCGACACAACAAAACAACTGCTTTGCTCCGACACACCAGCAGCCACCGTTTACGCTTTACACAAACTCTCAAACAACTTACCACGACGCGACCGCAGACACGCTCACAAAGCTCTCAACACCGTTTTTAAGAAGCGACGACTAAAACCACCTCCTGTCACAAAACCCATTTACCTACAGCCACTCTTACACCCCACCTTCACCCAACACCTACGACAATATTTGCGCTCTTGTTTAACAAGCAACAAACAACACATTCCACCATTCCACCTACCCAGCACGAAACCGGTGTACAAGAAGCACCCACCTATGCAACAACTCCTACACAATTGGCGCGATGCCCACACCACATGGCAACCTGATACACCACCACCCTGTACATGCTCACCATTACAGTCACAAGTACCCCAGGAGCACATTTTCCACAATCACATTGCTATCCAACTTGCAGAACTACAACCACAACACCAGTTTTTGGCATACTCCGGCAAAAGCAATTGCCTTCAGAAGCCCACACAGTTGGCGTCACAATTATGCCGAGCCATACGCACATGGCACCGACACTATGGACTACCTTACAACCATCAAACTGCAAAGCAGTTTGTATCAGAACAAATACCACAACACAATACACACTGCATTCAAAACAACATACTACAGGTCAAGATGATCAAGCAAGTCCAACACAAAATACCAACGGGCATCATCCATTGCGAAGATCACTTCCCGAACCGACTCACGTGGTACTGCCCAGCACTATACCACACTGCCATACACAACACTTTTTTAGACAAAGAGATTTTTCGGATGTCGCAACGCCAACCTCTACAACACCACTTCGATGTCTACACAGACATCCGCAGTCTTCTACCAGCTTACACATGGGCGTTTCCACAGTGGGGACGCATCCCACGTGCCTACATTTTACCGAAAAGAAAGAAGCAATTCACGAAAGGACGTCCTATAGTGGCGTTCATCGACACCATGGGCAGGAAATTATGGGAAGCCTTAGCAGATGTACTGCAGCTGATGACCTTTCAAGCATGCCCAAACTCCTTTCACCAAGGAGACGGGATAACACAGCTCAAACAAACAGCGCTCTTTTTGCATCAGCGCAGGAAACTGCACGATTCAACAGATTACATCCTGTACAATCAGGATTTAGCTGGCTTCTTTACATCGGTCGATCAAAGCCGGTTTCTTTCAGCATACAGCATCATGTTTCGATGGTACAGAGAGAAGAACCCACTACACTCTTCCAAATTCTTCATTGACCACTCACAGAAAGACCCCACACATCGAGTCCACAGAGGTAAAAGCAGACAAAAGCAGCAGGAAGCCTCCTCCGGCAACAAACTTTGCATACAATTACAACACATACCACAACTCATCATTGCCGTGCTCAGGCTCAACTATTTCACTGTCGGTACATCACTCATTGAGCAATTTCGTGGAGCACCTATGGGCTCGCCCTGCAGCCCAGCTTTATGCAACATCGTGGTTGCTGTAGAAGAGCAGTGTTGGCATCACACATACAAGCAACTTTTCACGAACCACAAGCATTTTCCAGACCACAACAAGCAGGATCAAGCTTACTTTTTTGCTACCAGATACGTCGACAACCGCGTCCTTCTACTGCCTGCACAGCTGACCCGACTGCCTCCTTTTGCACAGCTTACTGACGCATCTTTCTACAAACATCCGGTTCAGCTTGAAACTGAACCGGCCAACATTTTCCTGGGTTTCGCCATAAACCCTCAGCACAGCAGCCTTACGCATCACTGCACTTTACACAAGGCGGATATTTTACACCCACAGTCGGCGACCTCTGTTGCAACACTTCGCAGCAGTTTTCAGGCCCGCACACGCATGGTACGCAGAGTGACAACACCATGCAGCGAGGCCACATCAGCCATTCGAGCCATGCGCGATCTGTACATCGCTGCCGGCTACACTGATCAACAGCTGTAAGCAAAAACACTGTGCCAAGTTGCAGTGCGTGCGTCCAAAGCCATGCAACTTTGCAACATGTGAGACGCCTTGTACCAACACAGTGTTTCCCGCAGCCATTTACAGGGACTAACTGAGGCATCATCATGTATAAAAGTGCCATGACTGGCAGATTGCAGCCGAGCCACAAAGCGCTGAGCGGCCGCCCTCGGCCATCCATCTCCAAGCACAGCAGACGCCGCAACGAACAGCCTGCTGTTGGCAGCCACACTCAACAGCCGGCGCCTTTACGCTCTCAGTTTCTACGTGTTGCAGAAGACGAAGATTTCCAAGATTACCAAGAGCAACACCAAGATCCGCAAGAACAGCAGGACGCAGCAGTGGCTGCACCGGCGCCTCCGCCATTTCCACCTCCGCCTCATTCTGGTCCGGATTCATCGGCTGAGATTATTGAGTTACTAACACAGTTTCACAATTCGTTGCTTGAATCGAATGCCAAGCTGGAACGCTTGATACAGCAGGCCACAACGGTGTTGACTACTCAACACGAAGCCACCACTGCCATTATGGCCTCGTGCAAACAGCAACTTGATATTCTCGAGAGCCTTATGAGGCAAAACACACCAGACTGGTCCTGAATGTGCTGCTGAATCCGCTGGTATATAAAAAGAGCCAGGTAGTGCACACCTCTTGCATTTGAACATATGTTGCTTGCGGATATGCACCATAACTTTGCCTTCTGAAGTTTTATGCCTCAGAGTGACACCTATTGGAATCCCGACATAGAGCCATGAGCGAAGCATCTTTTCCGACAAACACAGCGACTACAGCTTCACCACCCATCGATGAGGCACGACGTGAAGCTCTCTCTGAGGCCATCATGGAGATTTTGACACAGCATCGGGACTATGAGTCGGAAACTGGAAGCGAACCTTCCACATTCAGTGACGGGGCGCTACGCGACCAATTAGCCGAGTTTATTCTTCAAACAACCCGGCAGATCACAGAGCTAAAGCAACGAGTGGAACGACTCGAAGCTTCGCAGCAATAGGTGATCAACCCTGTTCATACCGTCATCGGGCGCTTTGCAGCGGACGGTGAAAACAATGATAGTCGTTTTTGCCAATTGTTACAGTCAGTGCACTCACTTCACATATGTTTGTTATGCAGCGATT
>CAJNDT010000076.1:142500-316162 GCA_905221615.1 Symbiodinium sp. CCMP2592
GAGCGTCGGAGCAGTGCAACAGACCTTTGCATGAGAAGTGCCGTGCTAAGCCTTCTGCACACGATAGGAATCTAGCTATAGTCTCCATTGTAGTTCCTTTTAAGGGTTACCTTTTAGGATCCTGCATACAAAATTGGTTAAACCAAAAAAGGAACCACAATGGAGACTATAGGTAGCATGCTACGAGCGGTTCACCTCTACAACGAGGATCAACGAGGCATAGATTTGTGTGAGAACCTGGTTGGGTCCAGTGACGGCTTAAATATGTTCGACAATCTGGAAGGTTCACTGCAATCAAGGCGATGATGCTTCGGCCCAAACCCAAGCCTGAAGCTTTGAATCGATTTGTGTTTTGGCGCGTCGGGTTTGGAATCTTACCCTGAACCCTAAGCCCTGAACTAAATGTTAAGCCCCTGCTTCCGGAAACCGTCTGGCATCGCTTGGCTTCTCAAGGGCAGAATCAAGCGGTTGTGGATGTAAGAGGCAACTTTGAAAGAACGAGGGTTCCGGGTTTGGGTTGCGGACATTTGCAACCCGGGTTTTGGATCGAGTTTAATCACCACGAACTCTCTCAAGTCCACATCGTGCAAAAGTCGTCGCTTGGTAATATAGGGGCCTCAATGCTTAGAATAGGGTTTTGGGGCCCATGATACTATCATTAGAATAAGGAACCCCCCCAAAATAATATAGGTAGTTATAACACGGAACCCCCACAATAGTGTAGGTAGTTATTGAGGCCCCTATGGTATTCGTATGTACACTGTTCGCAGGAGCAAGGCGAGCTTGTCCCCGCGAGTCCAGGCTGCTTTCAGGCACGATTCGAGCAACCGCTTTGCCAAAATGCCTAAAGGGCTTTGAGTTTAGGGTTTTAGGGTTTAGGGTTTTAGGGTTTTAGGGTTTTGGGTTTAGGGTTTTGGGGTTTTGGGTTTGGGGTTTTAACTTCCTTCACATTTCAGAGTTCTACTCGAACTTCTACTCGACTTGGACATACTTGGCTCGCAATGTGCCCTACAGGAAACTAGGGCATGCAAGAACGAAGTTGACAATGTGGCTCACGTCCGTGTAAAAGTACTTCGCCCAACATGGTCTTAACAACACCATGTGCGCACCCGCAAAGCGAGCCCCGGGCTCGGACAACATGAAGCCGAAACCGGGGTGGATGGTCCATGCTGCACGAGTCATAGCGGCTTAGCCAGGGCTTACATCTTCGCGGTTTACGATACGGTATGTCGGAAGTTCATCTCATGCGGCCTTCAAGATCCAGAGTCTTTTCGACCGTGTTAGTCAAAAGCAACGGCGCAAATGTGGGCAAGACTCATTATCTGGCAACCGACCAGCAACCCGACCTCTGCAAACCCATACCGTAGGCAAACGTACTCAACACCATTGCGCTGAGATCCCTTAAGCAATCCTCGGGTTGCCCTCATTTAAGGGGTATCGATTCCGACAGGAGGCCTCACCATAAAAGAGCCTCAGGGTGCTACTGGGCCACCTAGATCCTAATGCTAAACCATCAACCCACACGCTAAACCGTTCCTAATCCTCGTCGCGATCCGAGTCAGAGCCAGATCCTGTAAATTCACCATCAGACTCCGGCTCAGCGCCGGACCTGACAAGGAAATGCAAGACTAAGACAGGGTCCACATGATCTGAATGAATGCATTATATGCATATAATACATGTATGTATATGTGCATATCTATATATCTATATATATATATATATTTATATACATACATATATACGTATATGTATATATGTATATACCTGCATCCCCGCCTCAGGCTGGAATAACAGTCTGGCTAGGAATAGTTGCCTTTCCCACCCTTATCCCGGGAAAATAGACTGCGGGCTGAATTCCTTGTTTCACGGGAATGGGTGTCTTGTGTGTCATTGTAGAATGCTATATAGAATGTAGTGGTCCTTAAGAAGACGATCGGGCCGATTGCAGCCTCTTTGCTCTGGCAAACGATGTGTTCCACAGCCAAAAATAGGCTAACCAGCTTCGCTTACCCAGTAGTTGCTGAGATTACTTGGTGCAAATCCTTGTCAACTCTAAAGTGCAACAGCAATACCCCGAAACTCTGGAGACCTCTGGATGCTAGCATGGCCGGCCATGCTTGTGGCTTCCGAAAGGTGCTACCACCCCATCGTTGCATTGCCTAGCTCGGAGAGTGCTGTGGCTGCTCATGTCATTTGATGTCATGCAAGCTTTTGCTGTGCATGCCTCCAGATTTGATGTTCAAAGGTGCCCCAAGCCCTGACTCCCGTTCGTTTTTGGGCTCCCCTAATGGCATTTAAGAGTTCGCCGGTGCTGGTCGAGGAGCTGATTCGAGAAGGCCAGGGAAGGTTTATGTTCATTCCGAAACCGAACTTGAATCTTATCCCTCAAGCCTTTTATCGCAGGCTTGGAGAAGATGCCCGACCAGTACTGGATTCGCTGCCAAGAGCTGGTTTATGCAGACCAGGCGGATCCCTCGAACATGCCCCAGGCAGGGGCGAAGGTTTTCTCTCGATGCGGGTGTTAGTGCTAACACCTTGGGCGACAGGTTCCGATCCCGACTTCGCACATGTGGGCTATGTTGCAGAACTACCGAAACCATGGAACCTGCTACTACTTGGCGAAAGTAGTGAAGAAGTTCCAGTGAAAGTTTCTCGGATAATAGATCAGCCCTGATTTGCACGCATTTTTCCATCTCATACTCCTTCAAGCAAACGATCTCAGGCACACTGGAATGGATGCCGTGCTGGTCCTGCCACGGGATGCTTGGGCTTGGAGTTCGTAGGATCAGCTGTGGAGCCGATGACGGGGAATCGGGGTCGCAGCTGAGATTGAAGATGCTTCCGAAAATTGTGCTCACTCGTCAGTGTGCATAAATGAAGCTACAGCACTATGTCGCCACTGCTTGTCTCCGCCTGCACTCCCCTCGCAGGTGATCTTTGACTTTGGCTTGTGTTTGGCAATCTCGCAGGCTTTTGTAGTCCCTTGGAGCAATTAGAAGCAGGATGTGCGCTTATGAAGGGTGGGTTTCTTTGAGACTCATGGTTATTTCAGACCCAAGGTGGGAGGCCTTCTGCTGCGACTTCGCGATCTCTCGAGACTCTCGAGTGCCCCTTTTGTGCATTCTCTGCTTTCTGCTCTCGTCTGTGAAGCGGAGTTCAATCATGCTTGAGCGACTTGTGTTGTGTAGGTTTTGGGTTCAAGCTTGGTTTCTCTTGGGGCTTAGGGGCTTAGGGCGATCCTGAGCCATGCCTCGCAAGGGAACTGTTTTGGGTGATCCGGATGCCTTGTCGGGCCTAGCAAAAATCTGGGACAAGAATAAAGCAATCCGAGGCCATCTGTTGAAGACAGGAAATCTCTTGAGATGGCCCTCCCCTGACAAAGTCGGCTGCATCAACTTCGAAACTTTGGGACTGAACCACAAGGTCCTGACAAGACTGCTCCGACATTGGCTGCCTAAGATCGACTCCCTGAAGACTGTTAACATCTTTGCTTGCAGAAAGGAGGCTGGATTCTTGATTAATAGGAGTGCACGATTTGGGTTGAATAATGTAGCATTCCTGAACCCTGAAGATCACCGACTTTCGCTCCGATCTCAGCCTGCCGGCCGATCCAGTGAAGATCGCCTGCGATGCGGGCAGTCTGAGGAGCTTCATGAGCTACATGACAAAGCGGCACGATGGGTCAGCTCGGAGGGTGCTTGGGTTGCATTTGGGGTTGTTAGGTTTTGCATGCGATTCGTGTGGGACGCCTCAGAGTACTTTAGACTTACTCTCAGAGACCGATCTGACCGGAGCTTCCTAGCTTCTTTCGTGCATACCCTGGTTAACAGACTTGAGCTTTTGGGCTGGGGTCGGGGCTAGCAGGAATTACGGCAGGGTTCGAATGTATCGAAGAGTTTGCCAATAAGTCGGGAGGTGCAGGATAATAAGGTTAATCAAGCTGCTGCATGCATAAATCCCAAGGACCCCAAAGTTGCTATGCTTTTCGACATCATCTCCGAGTATTTCGAAGTGTCGCATGAGGTTGTGGAGGAGGGCGAGCAAGCCATTGAGGGTGGAGCTTCTAGTGAGTGTCTTGTGAAGGGCGAGGATTTCGATGAAGAGGAGCTGGACGACGAAGAGCTCGCTACAGCTCTTGGAGCTACACAGCCCGCTTCAGCTTCGGGGGGCCGCAAACGTGAGCGAGCTTCAGCTTCGATTGCAGGCTCTTCGGTTGAATCCTTGCACACCGGGCTAACGAACGACCTTGCGAAGGTTTCCTTGAAGGACTCCCCGCCGCCCCAGATTGTCACGACTGCAGCCGCTCGGAAACCCGTTCCTGATTCTGTGCTCATGGAGAAGCGAGTCAAGATCGAAGCCCTCAAGCATCTTGTTGAATTGGATTTCCTATTGCTTAGAGTCTAGTTCCTTGGCCTTAGCAGAAATGTGATAATTTCAGGCGGCAGATTGAGATCAAGAAACAATCGATGCAGTGTGCTCGGCCGTGGAAGCGAGCGAGGTCGGACGCACAGGAGGACACCCAAGTCGTGGATCTATCTCCCGTGGCAAAGAACTTGCAAGCAAAGTTCGATGCCGTCCAAGATAAGGTTGTTGCGACCAAGGAGGTTACAATTTCGACTTGGGCGAGTTCGGTTCCCGCTGATGAGGATTCGCAGGGGCCCGATGATCTTTTCAATGCCGAGCCCCAGGAATTCTTGACCCGAGAGGCCCAGTTTGCTGACCGCAAGCAGCACGAGGATCAGGACCTGGACGATGAGTGGGAGTCGCCGGGGAAAACGAAGCCAAAGGCCAAAGCAAAGGCTAAGGCCAAAGGGAAGGCTAAAGCGAAAGGCAAGGCTGCTTCGAAGAGTAAGGCAAGCCCCGCCAAGCCGAGAGGGAGGCCTCGCAAGAGGCCAGCAGCTTTGGCCAAGCTCGAGTCGAAAACCGAGGATGCAGAGCAGGATGACCCTGAGGAGGAGCACTTCGAGTCGACCGGCGACGTTGCGATCGAGGACCCCGGGGCGAAGCATGAGGAGGAGCAGTCCGACGAGAAGTTGGATGAAGAGGACGACGAAGTCATGGAGGGCAAGAAGCCAACAAAGGCCAAGGCTGAGAAAAAGGCGCAATTCTCCAAGAAGATCGTTGATGGTGGTCGTGTTTCAGCAAAGACCCCTGCTGACAACAAAAAGGAGGCCGAGAAGCCGCCGATCTTTGCTCGTCGCTATCGTCCCGGTTTCTGTGTCTTTGCCGGCAAACGCTGGGATGCTGTGAAAGCGAGCTTCGAGCTGCACATCCAGAGACGGGTGAGAACCCCTACAACGGTGCAGGTGCCTAGGCTGCTTATAGGGAGTGTGCTGCACATTCATAGTGTAAACTGTTGTCCGGAATTCTAACCTGCTCAGGCTCTCTTCTGGACCCATTGTGTCACCTGCCTGGACGAGGCGGGCTTGCACAAAGGAGCCAAGCCGAAGCCGAACGACAACACTTGGAGTATGGCGAAACTTTCGAAAGTGTGTGCTAAAGCCGCCGATTCCTTCTTGGCCCTGGAGTCTACTCAGAGCCCCTAGACTTGAAAGGATTGCAAGGTTTAGGGGTTTTGGGTTTGGTTTCTGAATTGATTATACTTGCTCGTACCTGGTGAGTAAGGTAAATCCCGACAAAGTCCCCGAATCAAAGCCCAGGTTTCCTGATCTGACCAAGTTTCGAGCCGATTGCCGTGCATCGTTGCCCCACCGGTGACGACAGGGGTTTTTTGCAGCGATGCTGGGGAGTCAAGGATAAGCTTCGGTACCGAATGTGCTAAATGATTCTAGGTCTACACCCCGAAATAAACTGTACTTCTACACCCCACAATAGATTGTACTTCCTGCCCGAAGCCGCCTTCATGTGCCAGCAGCTGCTTCCAGATTGAGCCAGCAATCTGGACGTTAATCCACGTGCCGAGAACCTGGTCGCTTTGCGGCCGGGCACAAGGGGTTTGCAGAACTTCGCAAAAAGTGTCCCAAAGAGCCATTGCATCCAACTGTTCCTGCACAGTGGTTGTGTTGTTCCTCTTGCGGACTTATTAGCAGGTACAGAGCTCTTGACCATGCCGCCGAAGCTTCGCCCTGGTATGCTGGTCTACGCCAAGTACGGTGTGGTCACTTCGGATAGTTGGGGCCAGCATGTTTATCTGCTGTAAATAATGGACTGCCTTGGCTTTGTGAAATGCCGGTGTCATGCTGAGTGCATGTCTAGCAGCGACTGTCCGTGGCCACGTTTTCGCCAGCTCCGGCAATGTAGCGGAATCAGAGAGTGATATCTCGGCGACACATCAATTGGATGCTTTGCCACTCGCCTCGAATTCTATTTTAAAGTAGCTCCCCAGCAAGCATGTGCAAAAGGGTTTGAACGTCATCTTTATCTCTCTTACCCTACAGAGGCCAGAAACAAAACTCCCATTTCCAAGACTTCACCATTCACCCCAAGCTAACCCGAACCTCCCCAAGGTAATTCTATATGTATAGAAACAACACTTAATCCTAAACCCTGAACTCTAAAGCCCTCCCGCCCTTTCGGAGGTTTGTATGGCAATCTAGATCTATATCCTCACCCGCAAAGTCCGAACTGGGACCCAAAAGAAGCGAACAACCCTTATGCTGGGTCGCAGGTGCATGCTCTTCGTGCCAGCCGCATTGCCGATGAAGTATCCTGACGGGCTATTGAGTGCTTTGGTCCTCTTCGGAGTTAATGTGCGAGATTGGGGGTTCAGGCTTGGGTATAACTAGGTGCCTAAAGCTCTCGTCGCTACCAGGTTCTTGTGCCTCGAGGCAGACATGTTAAAAACTTTAGGGTGGCACTTTTCTGTTCTTCCGGTTTGGTAACCAGAGTGACACTAATGGTTAATTCGGGGCAGGATGTTGTGCAAAGCAGCTGTTGCACATAATATTTCGGTCGTGGTGTCAGCAATACTTTACAACAAAGGATGGATGGTTTACGCCCAGTACTAACTCCATTCCCTTGATTACAATGGTTATGGCAACCCTTCAGGCCCAAGCTGCTGATTCACCAAACCAGTAGTACCCCCGAAGCCCGGAATCAAAGTTTCGGTGGTACGATTCTGCTATCGCACACTCTTCTAACCATACTCACACCTTTCAGCCCCGTACGAGCCACGATGCTTTCCAGGTGCTTCTTGCCGGCGACCAGCGAGGACACCAGTCATCCTGCAGTGTCTTGCCCGGGCAATATGGTTGTTACTCTTTCGGGGCTCTTCGAGTGTCGTTGCACTACCACGGGGCCGAGGCTAGTATCGCAGTTCTAGAAAAATGTGGGGTTTGCGGGTTTGGTGGATCTTCGTGGCAGCTAGTGAATTTTAGCCGAAGAGTGACGGTGTGTCGTGGAGTCGCAGGCTTCTCAGCAACCAAACCGACGTCCTCTTTTGCAGCGATCCCGCAGCCCAGGTTTCAGATCTTTGCCCGACTTCTCCTTCAACGATTTCCTCGGAGTCGGAGGCCAGTATGCTTGCAATCAGATACTTCTGTTTCGTAGCTATGCCCACGAAATCAAAAGGTGTCTGTGAACAAAATAGTCCGAAGCTGCACTTCAAGTCGTGCGATGCGAAATCCATGGACAACTCTCACTCTTCCTGCTCTTCCAAGGATCGGTCGTCGAGCTGCATTAGCCACAGCCCCGAGGTGAGCTCCCGCTGTGTTTATGCACTGACTGTTGGGAGCATTCCGGCTTCTCTCCTTCTGAGAGTGTATGTACGTAGGTATGCATGCATGCATGTATGTATACATACATGTGTGCACATGTATGTATGTATGCCATGTATGTATGTTGGTAATAAGTAAGCAGGTAGGTATGTGTGTGTGTGTGTGCATGTGCATGCATGTATGTGTGCATGTGGGTGTCAAATACATGTCTAATAATGGTTTGGGGTTTATTTGGATTTGGGGTTCACGCCTAATTTGGATATTTCAGGACTTGGGTCGTCGGACTTAGGCCAGCCCTTGAAGCCCGACCGTAAACCCAAATCTAAGACCATAAGCCCCACATGCCCTCAGTGTATGTCTGGGTGGGTCGGGGCGGGCCCTTGCTTGCCAAGCAACAAAACCTTCTGCCGCAGATCGTCCGCCCTCGTGGTTGCCACCGCCGCCAGAAGCAGGGGCCGGCCAGCCTCTCGTCGGGGCAGAACTGTGGGCTTCTTTTCCGGAGAAAGCCAGAGTCGCAAAGCTAAACATAACTAAGTAGTCAAGTTCTGCTTGTGTCCTTTAAGTCATTAAGTGTCCTTTAGAAGGTTTCTAGGTCTTTGTTGCTTCGGAGCGGTTCTGGCTACAAAGATAGGATGTAAGCTGAGGCTTGAAGCCTCACTTGCAGGTTTGAAAGCTTGACTTTGCAATTTCGACAAAAAGAATTCAGCCGACAATTCCCGCAATTCAGCCGACAATTCCCGCAATTCAGCCGACATTCCCCGACGCAGCGTTTTTGGCTGTTCAGCTGGGACCCTGCAATGCTCTTCACAGGCTACAACTTAATCTTTGAAGCTCGGGCTTGAAAGGCATCTTCTCCAATTAGGCTAAATTTGGGTCGCTAACAGCATGTCTGGGGCTTCGTGTGAATCCCTGGAACGTCGCCTGGCAGCTGTCCAATCTGCTGCGACCCTGGATGTTCACGATCCTGACCTTGTAGACATGGAAGCTGAGCTTCAGGTGGGAGCTAGTCGAGGGAAGGTTGCAGCCTAGGCTTGATTAAACCCTAATGGCACCCTAAAGTCCCTAAACCCTAAATGCCAGCCTCGGTCCCTCTCTCTTCTCTAAGTCTGTTCCACTGGCTCTCCCAATTCCTCTTCCTCTCCCCTCTCTCGGTATTTCCTTCCCTGCCTCTGTCTCTCTCTCTCTCTCTCTCTCTCTCTCTCTCTGTCTGCTTGGCCTCCCTTGTAACCTTCTCTCGCTTTCTCTCTCTCTCTCTCTCTCTCTCGCTCTCTCTCTCTCTCTCTCTCTCTCGCTGTCTCTCTCTCTCTCTCTCTCTCTCTCTCTGTCCCTCTCTTGTGTCTCCCTCTCTCTCGCTCTCTCTCTACCCTTTACCTTTCCGGGCAGGCACTGAAGCTGGAGTACGCCGAGGTATCCTCCGGAATGACCGAATCGTGCTGGGAAACCGTCGACGATGGTGATCTTGAGATAATGATGAAGGTTCAGGTGCAACACTTTGGGTTAGGGGGTTGAGGTATAAAGTGACCAAACATTTGTGTTTTTAAGGTCTGTTTTCTTTCTTTAGGATTAGAGTGATTAGAGCCTTTTATTGATAAGATTCCGGCAGGCTTTGGCATTGCCGGTGCCGGTGCAAGCCATGCAGGAATGCAAAGCAGAACCGGAGGATAGTGCTGCAACCCAGCAGGAGCCTCAGGAAGAACTCCCTTTGCCCACGCCGGCGACACCCAGCCCGACCCTTCTTGAAGACTCCCTTCCCAAACCCTCGAGCCCTTCCGAGCCTGTTTCATCGATTGAACCCACTCAAGTGGATGCTGCTGCGGAACCAGTAGGACCACTGGAGCCTGCAGGGTCGCACGGCCACGACGAGGACAAGGACGACGACAAAGACGACGACGAAGACGACGAGGGGGAAGATACTTATGCAGTAGCTTCGCTGCCGCCACAACCGCTGAGCAAGGATGCTGTGTACCACCGGGTGCGACGGATCATGCAGCCACGAGCTGACGGCTCTTACTTGGCGGCGAAAGAATTTCGGGATCAATACAAGGACAGGATCCATGGCCGGCCCAAACTGGATGCGATGTTTGAAAAGGCCGGTTACAACCCGGAGCCTCTGTGGGAATTATCCTTTGAAGCTTTGGATGCCCTGCTCGCAAAACCGAAGCCAGCCCCAAGCCACACCAAGGAACTCTTTGTCAAGCGATGCCGGTATATCTCGGAGTCGATCCAGGAGGAAAGCCTCGAGATCGAGGGCGAGTTCTTAACGATCCAGGATATGATTGACTTGAAATTTCCCGCCCACAAGCGAAAGGGTGTCGTCGCTTATTGTGAGAAGCGGCCACATCTGAAAAGGCCTGTAGGGACTCTTCTAGCAAAGTAGCCTTGATCTTGATCCCGTGCTCTTGTTTGCTTACAGGCAGTCCAAGTATGGCTGTGGCACCATGTATTGGACGGATGTCCGTGTAAAGGGCAAGCTGACGAATCTCGATCTCAACTCTGAGCATGGGCATGTTGTGTTCTAGAGTGTGATACCAAATAATCCCCAAATGCTTTGCGACTGAGGAAGACCAAGCGACAGGTCTTTCAAGAGGCGATGGAGTGGGATGAAGAGGCCGATGGTAAGAAGCCTTGCAAGAAGCAGAAAAGCTTCAACGATTGGAGTCTCATGGCTCCTGATGCCGAGGGCTGCTCGACCTAATGATCCTTGCATCAGTAGATAAACCCTAGAAAATTGAGCTAGATCCGCAAACACCGACAATCCCGCGACTCTGTACCCTTGCTCGGTTCTAGAAGCCTTTGTTAATTCGAGACCCGAGACCCTGCCTGGATCCAAAAACCACCCGCAGCCCAACTAGATTCTAAAACCCGAGCAACAGGACCCCGATTGCAGGATTCTAGAACCCCGACAAACCCGCAGCCTTGGCTAGATTCGAAAAACCCTAGAAGCCCGAAAGCTAAACCCTAGCAGGTTGTAACTAGTGCCTAAAATCCAAACAAACCCCGGTCCCTAAAGCTTACTTTTGATTTTTCTTCCAACCTCCATTGTCAGCCGAGACCCTTCCTTGGCTGCTGCCCTCACGCCGGACACCGGGCTCGAAGAACAGCTGGACGAGGACCCCGAAGAGGAGCCTGATCAAGGCAAAGCCTTGAAGACTGGGTTTCCGGAAATGGAGAAGGATATGGCCCCTTCTGCTTTGCTACTACCAGCAAGTAGATGCATTTCCCGGCATGCTAAGAAGCTTGATGGGCTGCTACAGCGGTTTCACAAGCTTCCGGATGGCACAACTCTTACTGACTTGCAAAGTTCGCTACTAGGCTCCATTGCTTGCTGGATGCAATTTGGCTGTGTTGTTGTGGTGTTGTTTCCAGTGTTTCTTTTCTGTTAGCTGAGGCTCAAGGACAAACTTTGCAACACGCTCAAGAAGCTGGAGTCAAGTGCTGAATTGATGCACCGTGATCATGGTGAGGGTGTGCTGAATGGTTTCAATCGCAAGATACTCGTCAGAAGAGTAACTACAAGCCACAGTTGCGGGCCCCGGGCAACTTTCTCAAGTGTGCGAACCCGAGCAGTTATAAGGAAGCAGCGAGACATCACGAACCAGCTGGACGTCGGCCAAAAGCTGTTCCACCGCTTATTGGTTTCTCAGTATCTCTAACCTAAAGTACTTCAGCTCTAAGACGGACAATATGTTGCGGTTTCAAACCTCCAAACACTTGAGCAAGTCTTTGGATTCCCAAGCCCCAAACAACGGACCTCCACAGTCTCAAGTCTCAAGTTGACAAGAGCCCTGGCTTTGAACACCAAACCTCGAAACCTTAATATATCCCTTAGCTTTCGAACTCTTAATCTAAGCCCAAAATATGAAACTCTAGAGCTTCGAACCCGAAACGACCCAAGCCTAATCCCACCCAAAGCCTCGACCCCTAAACTTCCAAACCCTATACAGTCTCAAGCTTAGATTCACTTATCCCCAACAACAGCCCAGTCGTAAAATCCGAGGGTCGTCGAGACGATGCTGTTGATGGACAGGGCCAAGCATGCACCTGAGTGGTACTTTCAGCTCAGTGTTTGCACGCACGTTCTTGCCACGAAATACAACTTTTGCCGCACATTAGGACCCATGCCCCGCCGGACCCGGACAAGAAGTCGCATGCTGCATCAACGAGCCCTTCGTCGAAAAACGGTACTCCAAAGTCCAAACCGAAGGCTGCGGCTAAGGCAAAAGCCAAGGCCAAGCTGAGGAAAACCGTGAGCAAGCGATCCAACACAGACTCGGAGCAGGCTGAGGACACCCCGGCTGCCAAAAGGAAGCGAAAGTAGAGCTGTCGTGAGCATCGTCTTTTGGGTTTGTTTGACTGCTAAGCTAAGCAATAATAGGTGTACATGAAGCAGTAGCCGCATGTTCCCACAGCATGCTCAGCTGATTTTCTCGATTGCCGACAGAAAGTTTGGCAAGGCTTTCACACTTTCTAGCTGTTTGATCAGCTATGCCTCTAATTATCCAGTTGTTTGATCAACTGACCGGGGGAGTTGCTCGATGGTGCACACTGATGTTGAAATGCGCCGATTTGCTGCTTTCTGCACAGCCCGAAGCCTAAGCCTAGCAAAGCAAGCCCGAAGCCCGAAGCCGTCCTTCACTGAACCTAGGCTAAACCGAGAACGCCCCAAACTTTGTAAACAACCAGGAACTACTTTTATTGATTTGGGGCCACCTACACAAGCCCTTCGTGATCGTTTCGTCAAACATAGTCATAGTCCTTGGGAGTCCTGAGTGATCTATATTCCAGAGTAGGTCTGCATAGTAGATTGGTTTGGTTACAGAGGTCGACTAAGCTTTAAGCCCTACTAACCCTTCTATAGCCCAGAAATCGTTCCTGTACGAGTTCACCAAAAAACGAAACTCCATCCGTATAGCCGCAACCTCATCCCCTCAGCCTTAGCCGACCCTGCATGGCAGGTCGTATGGATGACGATGACGACGAATCAGAGTTTCTTCAATGCCTGGCTGAAAACCTCGGCGACGGAGCACTTCGTCTGAAGATAGGTCCCAAATAAGGTTGAATGCCCTCTTCGAATTCAAACCCACTATCATTATCTGATTAGGACTCCTATCCGAAACCCAAGTGCAATCGCGAAGTTTTCCCGCAAAGCCCAAACTCCAGAATTCCTTAGGCCCACTCCTCGTGAAAGACAAAATGCAGCCCAGGCCACGGCGAAATCAGTGAACAGGACTCTAGGCACAATCGTGCCTCAGGGAAAGAAAGTGAGTGCCACGAAGGATCCGGAAGCTTTCGCCGAGAGGTTTTTTCGTACTCGGGGCTTGTCGCTACCAGTTCCTGTGGAAGTCATAAACCATGAGGGTCAAGACTGTATCAAAACATGGCATGTTCGGCCCCAATCCTGGCTAGCCTACCTAATGGAAACCTCACCCGAGTTGCTTGGCGGAGACGATCCTTCAAGGAACTTTCATGCCTTTTGGAGCATGTTTCGTTGTGGCCATCCTCATCACAAAGTGTTTGATTCACCGCTAGGAGAATGTTTGGAGCAGGTTGTGCCCTTGCTGATACATGGCGATGAGGGTCGGTCGCAAAAGAAAGGCAAGTGCATGGTGCTAAGCATGCAAAGTATCTTGGGTTCTCTACCAGACAAACCTAGCACTTGCACATGTCATCAAGATCTATTGCAATCCCCGGGCTTGCCTTCATTCGGTGCCGCTGGCGATTCTCTGGATGATTATTGCTTGCCAGAGGAGATCCGTGAAACCCTCATGAAGCAAACAACGAACTACCGAGGTTCAACCCTTGTATCCCGATGGTTGCTCTTCAGTCTTGGTTCTTGGATTTACCATAAGCAGCCTGAAGTGATGGATCTCCTGCATGCACGGCTGGCCTCTGATTTCAGAAGCCTCTTCGAAGAAGGGTTTCTCGTAGGAACTCGTAGATACTACGGAGCCGTCATTGCTGTGAAAGGGGATATGGAATGGCATAAGAATTTGTTTAACCTGCAAAGGTCCTATGCTAGAAGTGGTACTGTCACCACTGGACCGGTTTGCCACATGTGTGAGGCTGGCCAAGGAGGTCCTATGTTCGAGGATTATTCCGAATCCCCGCAGTGGCGATTGACGTGCTTTGCTAGCCGTCCGTGGCCGGAGAATGATCCTCACCCACCACTCGCGACCATCCCTGCATATCCTGCCCCTGAAGAAATTCTCCAGCTAGACCCCTTTCATCTTTGTAAGATGGGAATTGGAAGAAACATCGCTGGTGGTGTGCTGGTATATTTGGTTCGCCACAAGTTTTTTGATTTCGAAGGCTGCGAACACGAAGGCTTCTCCTTCCCTACAAGGCTCCAGAGAGCTCACCGATCCTTCGTGCTTTGGACCAAAGCTGAGCGAAAACACCCTTCCTTACGGAGCTTTTCTAAAGCCTTCCTGAACATGAAGAGCCTGGCGAGTGCTCCTTGGTGCAACACCAAAGGTGCTGATACCACACTGATGATGCAATGGTTGCTTTGGTACTTGACTCTGGTCCTTCGCGAGCCACCCGAGCATGCTGATACCACTATGTTGCACAAGATGCGACAGCTCGCCCAAGCTTATTTGAACATGTTTTATTCTATCCACGGTCATGGACTCTGGTTGGCGAGACCTTGTGCACGGAAGCTGTATGTGGAGATAATGCGAGTTCTCCGTGGATATCAGCTGTTGGGATCACTTTGCTTGAAGGCTGGCTACCGGGCATTTATTCAAAAACCCAAGAATCACGGAATGCATCACGTAGCCTTTTCCCTGAAAGAACAGTTGTGCAGCGGCAGCCAGCTAGTTTTAAACCCGGAAGCCATGTCCTGCGAACAAGACGAAGATTTCGTGGGAAGAATTTCTAGACTGAGCAGAAAGGTGGATGTTCGCAAGCAGGGCTTTCGGGTTTTCAATCGCCTGTTCTTGAAAATTCGAGCTGTTAGAAGACGGCGGAAAGAGGCTAAGAAATGATCCCCTTTCCTATACACTTAATAGCCTTACCTTTAACTTAGGCTGATTCCTTGAATAATCCCCAAGCTTAAAGTAGAGCAAACTTCCCAAATCATTCGCCTCATCGCCGCATCGTCGTCGACGACCGCAGCAGCAAAGGCAGAGCCGAGGGAAACATCTTTGATTCGTGATTGAAGGGCTTCATACTTCTCATACTTTACTTCAATGCCAAAGTTACAAGGTACTTATGCCTTACGGGGTCGGATTGATGGTCGTTTAAGTGGGAAATGAACTTTTCTGCTATCGTGGCAAGAACTTTGAGCCTATAGCTTCTTGACCAAAACTGATGCGGGCTATATTTCTTCCTTCAGGCTGATTTATCTTGTGCGGGCGGCTTTCCCGGTCTGCTTGGCCTCAGGCCGTTATTCCGGGCCGACAGGGTTGTAGGTATGTATATACGTATATATGTATATATGTACATACATATCTGTGACATATAGGGTTGTATAAGGAGCACGGGCAGTGAGGCAGCTCTCGTCTGTGTAGCTGCAGCAGCAAGTCGCAGGTTGAGCCTGAAGGCCTCCACCGTGAGCTGACGAAACCCCAGACCCGGGACCTTCAATGGCAATAGGGTTTATAGGGTTTAGGGTTTATAGTGTTTATAGTGTTTATAGGGCTTATAGGGGTTTAGGGGTAAGGCTTATAGGGTTTATAGGGTTTAGGGTCCTCAACCTCTAACTCTTCACGTAAACCATAAGGAATAACCTGCACACTGAGCCCTAAAGTCTACGCCTGCGACTCCGAAGCCTAAAGCGTAAGACGTGAAATATGAGCGGCGTAGGCCTTTGAAAATTGACCACGGGTTTGACTCTGACACCCGAAGAAGCTTTCCTCTAAACTCTTAACCCTGAAACCTGTCCGCAGGAGCAGCACCTGACCGAACATGAACTTGAACAGGCAATAAGCCTAGACGAATCCCCGAACCCTAAACCCTGAAGCCTAGGCCTAGACTGCCTAATATCCCTATACCCTGATCACCCGCACAAGGCTACCATCTTCCTGTCCTCTAAATGCACCCTCGAACCTTCATCCATGCTTTGATAACCTTGTCTGTTAAGCCGCGCGTAAACGAATCTGTTTGCTAGTCCCCTTAAAACCGTTTTGAAGTCGTGTACATGTATAGCCTGAACACTGAATCAGAAACCCCTGTATCCCCAAATGCCTTGCAGACCCGACACTCTGATCCCACCTGGCCTCTTCTGCTGCCCTCGCGCGCTGCGGGCTGAGCGGCAGAGGCAACGGTGGATCGGAGCCCAGGCTAAGCAAACCTGAGTTGGCGCTTCAGGATCGTCGCCGTAGGGTCGAAATTATAGGGCTTGTCGGGTCTTACAGGGGTCGACAGATAGGCATAGGGGGGCTATCATGCTTCATTAGGGGTTTGCTGGACAGTGGAAGACCCAAGAGTTTTTGATGGCTCAGGGCCAAAAGCTTGCTCTTCTTTTGGAAGGAAGGTCGGGCAAACGGGAGGGGGCTTCGGAAGTGGGGGTTTTAAGTGTTCGCAGTTTATGAGCTGAGTATGGTTCACGGCTTCGGAGCTGTAGGTGAGAAACGGGCCTTTGGGTGCGGGGGCATTAAGGCATTGGGGCTAGCAGGACTGGGACGTAGATTGGCGTGGCGGGAGAAGGCTTAGCATTGAAGCATGCGGGGTGTGTGGCGAAGACATTCGTACCATTTCTACCTGCAGTGTGGGGTTAGAATTTCTGCCCAGGATTCTCAACAAGGATAGTTTGGCGGCTCTAGGATTGCAGAGGTTTGCTTTCGGAATATGGTCATTTTTGTTGTTCTTATCTGTATATTTTTATAATTTTTATAGTTTTTGGAGGGGCTGGGTGGGTGGGTGGGTGGGTGGGTGCTGCAGGTCAGGTAGGAAGATTCAGGCGGAAGGGGATAGGAGTTGGGCGTTTCGCGGCTTCGATGAATGAGGCAAGGCGTGGGCGGCTCTATAAGGTATGAGGCAACTTATACATACAAACATGACATATGTGTACCTGTAAAAGGAGTCCGAGTCGACAAGCTGTGCTGTATAAAGATGCTTATATATAAGCGCGTATGTACATAAATCATCGATATGCTATGCAGAGTTGAGGAGAATATAGGCTTGACTTTGTGAGTCGATGTTTGCTGTTTTGGGGCTTGTTTGCTTTCGGGCTTTCGGTGTCGAGCCAACGGTTGGTAGGGAGGCGGAGCTCGAAGAACGGACAAAAAGGAAGATGTCGAAAAACTGCAGAGTCCCATTGGTCGTAAGAATCCCGAGCGCACGAATCCGGAAACTCCGTGCCGCACGGGGGGCCACAGTTGGCCCCAAGTAGACGACGAGCGCCTCGGTGCAAAGTTCGGCTTGGGAGTTGGGAGTCGGCCATGTTCCAGGGAATTAGGGTTTAGTTAGTTGTGAAGCATTGAGCTTCAGGCTTGAAGGGTGAAGCGGGCTGGTAAGGGTCGAAGATTCCGGTTTTAGAACTTCCGGAACTGCCGGGGCTTCTGCCCTGGCCGTGGTGCCTTCAGCACCACCACTTAAGCCTGCTCTGGACATACCGTCTTGATCATGTATGCCTCGGCTCTCGCAGCCCTTATCTCTGCCTCCATGCGCTTTTCTCGCTCGTCGTCCAGCTGCTTGCGTGCCCTCTATCTCTCTTCATGTCGTTGTTGGTGTGTCCTATCTGCAGCTTCATCCGGACCTCGAGCACGCTTGGTCAGGCTTTGTAGCAGACCCACCAAACTCTGTTCTGAGCTCTAACACTCTTTTGCGTCAGGTCCAAGCGGATGACTTGAGACGGCAGCCGCACAATCTACTCTCGCTTCGGCTCCGCCCATGTCAAGAGCCTGCACATTTGTGCCAACTTTGCTCAGGGTTTGAGGTTTCAGCTGTCTGGTTTATGGCGTCGGACCAGCGTTTACAGTTTACCGTTTACACGGTTCACAGATTAGGTCTTAAGGTTGCGGGTAAGCATTTTGTCTCGGTTTACGGCCTGGGATAAGGTTTAACAAAGGCTCCAAATACTGGCTCCAAGTATACAAACCAAAGCCCTGCAAAGCCCTCTAGGCAAGCATGGGGGGCCCTTTCTGATTTCTTCCTGCAGCGTCTAGTGAACGCGGAACAGCTCCTTGGACTTCGAGTTCAGGGATAAGGTTGCGGGGTTTGGGTCTGCCAACACCGGGAACATGAAGGAGCATCAGAAGAACCTGAAAGCCCCTAAGCTCCTTGGCTTCGAAACGCTAGACTCCTAAACCCTGCACTCCTGAAACTCTTAATCCTAAACCCCAACCTCCTAAACTCCAAACCCCACAGAAATACACACTCATAAACTCTTCATCCTAGAGAAATTTATGCCACTCCTAAACCCTTAATCCTAGAGAAATGCCACGGGGTTGCTGAAACAAGCGCCATGACCACCGGCCAAGCTGTGACGGTCACGAGCACCCAAGTGGGCCTCGCTGGGCTCAAGGGGTCTCGGAGTTAGGGGTTGACAGGTTTAGGGGTGTAGGGGTGTAGGGTTTAGGGGTTTAAGGGTTTCGGGCTTAGGGTCACTACAAGGGTTCCTAAAAGGGTGCTATTAGGGCACGTGTCAGGACTACGGGACGAGGGTTCAGGGCTTTGGAGGGTTATGGGCCATGGGTGTAGAGCATGTCTGAGGTGTGTGGATTTAGGGTTTCCGATTTGGAGTTTTCAGGCACGGCTTTGTTCGTGAATTCGGTTT
The DNA here is from genome assembly GCA_905221615.1 of Symbiodinium sp. CCMP2592. Lineage (NCBI taxonomy): Eukaryota > Dinophyceae > Suessiales > Symbiodiniaceae > Symbiodinium > Symbiodinium sp. CCMP2592. Next base: position 160,900 of record CAJNDT010000076.1, read on the forward strand.
AATTTAAAACGGGAAGGAGGGTGTGGTCTTGTAGGGCTAGGGGCGTAGGGCGTAGGGCGTAGAGTGTGTGGGCTTTCAGGGCTTCGGGTTTAGGAGTGGGGTCTTAGAGTTAGGTCCTTGACGGCAACCCTAACTGAGAACAGCCCTCTCAGACATATCATGGAGGGTCAAAGTCAATTGAGCTGAGCACTGCACCCAACCCAGAAAGTCTTACTCAAATCCGCAGGCCGCCGCAGGCTCCCAACCTTCGATCCCAAACGCCCATAACCCTCGAACTTTTTCTGACCGTTCGACTTTAACAAGGGAAGCACAAAAAGAAAAACAGCAAAAAGGTACTACTTAGGGACCTTGTAAACCCCAAACCCCCATGGATCCCTTATAGAACCCTTTCAGGAGCCCTTTAAGGAACCCTTTAAGGAGTCATTTAAGGAATCTAGTACACCGCTCAGCCCGAAAAAGCCTAAAAACCCTTGGAGGAGCTGAAGCCCAGATCTCGCTCTCCAACCCTCCCCCCGCGGGTTAGGGTTTCGGATTCGGGTTTAAGAGTCTAGGGGTTTAGGCGTTCAGGATTTATAGTGGTTTCGGGTTTAGGGGTTTAGGGTTAAGGGGTTTCGGTTTAGGGATTGGGTTCGGGGCTTTGCCTGAAGAGATGAGGGTTCAGGGGTTGAGGGCCTCCAAGTAGAGAGAGTTCTCCTGCATACTCCGGAGTATGAGTGTTGGTGTACGTGTGCAGATTTCCGTTCGAAACTGAAGCGCGATGCACAGTCAAACTGGAACTAACTCACTGAACCCTGGTAGCCCTTATAGTAGCCCGTAAAGACCCCTTATTCTAATTACTAAGGCTTCTTTTTCAGGGTTTAGGGGTGCTGGGTCTCCTTTCAGATTTTGTTTCAAGGGCGAGGGTCCACAACTTCGGGGCGTGAGGGAGTGGCTTGGGGGCTGGAGGATTCCGGGCTTCGGGTTGACCGTTTAGGGCTCAGGCTTCTTGCGGGTTCTACGTAACCTATTCGAGTACATTGCAATACATTCTTGCAATGTGAAACATTCTAACATATTGTAGTACAAAAAAACTGAAAATGTCATTATAGGACTGACTCAGTGCAGCGAAAGCGTCCCTGAAACAGGCAGTTCCGCTGGCCGCAGGTAGTGTCCCCTGAGCGGCAAAGCCACAGTTTAGGATCTACGGATACCATACCCTTGGCCCCTAGCCCAAGACATTGGGGTTTAGGGCTTTGGGTCTTGAATCTGAATTTTGGAAGCTTACTGAATACTTTCAAGTGTCGTGGAGGCTTTGCAAGCCAGCTTTGAGGAATTTGTGGCAAATCAAACCATCCTGGCTCAAAGTGAGTAATATTATGGCCAAAGAAAGCAGCGTTTTCGGATACATTCTACCTCTACGATGTTCACAACGTTGTGAGGCGGCTCAGTGCAAGATTGCCAGCGAACCCTCAAACCCCAAGCCTGCAGGAATCCATGAGCCGCAACTAGCATGGTTTAGAGTTCAGGGCTCAGCTGAGGGTGTAGGGTAGCTTTAGGTCCTGGGCCGAGGTTGGATTCAGCTCGAGGCCCGAAATGCGGCGAAGGGGCTTCTCGACCCAATCGACCATGAAGGCTGCAGGAACCCAAATCACCAGCACCCCTGCATTCAAGCTGCAGGGAGGAACCCTGAACCCTAAGCTTTAAACCCCACAAACCTATAGATCTTGTGAGCCCCGCCAGATGTCCCAAACCCTACGAAACCATAAACTCACTCTCAAGCGTCAGTCCGTAGTCCGTTACATTGCTTTCGGAAAACCGTGACAGATCTGAATAATTGGTCACTATGCCCCCTTGTTTAATCCAAACCTGTCCGGAAGCAGGCATATTGAGCAAGACTGCTGCGGGAAGAGCCTTCTTGTCTTGAGTCTCTGAGCCTGGGGGTTTATGGCTTATGAGGTTTACGGTCTAGCGATTTGATGGTTTATATAGGGGTTCAGGCGTTCAGGGTTTCAGGATTTAGGGCGTTAGGGGTTTGAGGCTTTGGCCTCGCTGGGTAGGATTTCTGTGTTTGGGCGCTGTTTCAGTCCGCCGAAGAGCCGTCGAGGATCGAGGGGTGACAAATCAATGAATCACAATAATCCTTTGAGCTCCCTATTGTAAAATAGTGTAACATTACTCATCAAAACGTTACTAAAATTAAACCTGTACAAGCCTTACATACAATCATCCGATCGTGCACGTCAGCCTCTGTGCAGCTTGGAAGGTGCGCGGTTTGGCGGCTCAGGGCTTGTAGGAGTTTAAGGCAAAAAGCTGTAGGTGGGTCTCGGGCTGTGGAGATGGTTGAAGATACTTCCATGCCGTAATGAGATTAACTGGTTTAGGACCTGGGCTTCCCAAAGAAAGCCCGAAACCCTAACTCAAACTTCCCGCCTGTGGTGGAGAAGACCTCTGCTGCGCTGTTCTGGGGTTTTAATCGGTCTGGGTTGCTCCCCTTGGTCTCAGTACGGTTTGACAAGAAAAAACTATCCCAATGGCATACACCTCAGGTGTTTTCTTGGCACCTCTTCGCAACCATGGGAGGGTCTTGTTGCTGTTGCTGAAGTTGAGCAGGAAGACGCAGAAGGATCATTACATCAACAAAATTAATGAGAAGAAAAGCATCACAGTAACAGCAACAATGACAACAACAATACAAGCTCAGTCAAAATAACTGAATAGCAAGAGCAAAGAAGTAATGACGACAGTTACTACCATTGTATTTGCGACATGTCTATTCTTCCTTACACTGGCCTATGTACATGAGGTACCGTCAACTGCTGTTTCGTGGGGTTTGGAGCTACGGTTAAGCTAAGTAGGATTAGGAAGCGTCCCATCCCACATCGAACCAACATGGGCCATGGGGTTTGAAGGCCTGAAATGGCTCAGTGGGGAAGGCTCGGCCGGAAACACTTACACCCGATGCCCACCCTAGAGTCAAGCCCTAGACGCCCTAGACCTCCTGGACACCGAAGATCTGGAGGGTTTGATCGGGCTATCATGGGACACCTTAGATGGAGGGGCGGAACGGGGCTCTCGGAAAAAATCGGTCTTCGAAAACCTTTCTCAGGTTTTTACAAGGGTGTTAAGGCCCCCTGCCCTTCTCCCCCTTACCGGTCTCAAGCGTCCGTTATGACTAAGGGTTCATGTGCAGCAACAGGGTCAATCCCATGTTTAAGGTTCATATTGTCAGTGTGTTAACCATAGTATTCCCTGCAACCCTATGCGTATAACCAAGGCCCATAAGACATATATATATATATATATATTCATTTATTTATGTACTTAGACGTACAAATGTCATACACACGTATATACATTTATGTATATATAATGTTTATTTATGTATTCATTTACTGGGTGCTGTGTGATCCGGCAACAAAAAGTCCACTCTCATTTCCTGTTTTCAGGAAGGGCTCTTACCAGATGTATTTTGGGTTCAAGCTTTCAATGCAATGCATAATCGACAACATGGATGCGCTCATTTTTTTCTCACGATGCGGCAGGCAGCTCAGCCTGCCAGGAACAATCAGAGTGAATAATACAATCGGTACTTTTTCTCTCTGAACCTGGAGCCTGCACGGGCGAGCCTCCTCTCAGCAGCCGCCCCCTGTATTTGCCCGAGGCTTTTTGAAAAGTTGAAGAAATGTTTGGACCAGGGAAACTGGAGCGGCAGGGCGCAGAATCCACTCATGGCACATGTTTTCCCCGGGGCTGCGCTGATTCAAGTTGCCTGCAGACATGCAGAGTGCAGCACAATGACAAGGCTTCTGCATTGGGCTGTCAAGGTTTAGGGGGCTGGGTTAAAAGGCATGACCAACGCTAGCAGAAACCCCAAAGCCAAAAAGCGAGTTCGCAACGAGCTCAGAGCAGCCAAAGCGGTATGGGCCATTGGGCAGAAAATGCCCAGTCATGTTCTTTCATGTTGCCACCGCTATCTTAGGCAAACTGCTGAGCAATAACCTCTAAGAAATCGCAGTACTGATGACCTTGCCATTGTTTGCCTGCTCAACAGCCGCCGGCTTCGCATCGTTCAACTGTGATAATTAATGCCGTCGACAGCCTGTACATTGAATGCCCATACCCTTAGTTTGTTTCATCCTACAAAATAAAAACATGTAAGACATACCCCTTGAGGCAATCTTCAAAGCAACTTCATCGTTCTGAACCTTTTCAATTGTTTATGGTTCGATCGTTTAATTAACCGAGGACTCGAAAAACGGCCTGGTGGGTGGTTGCTGACGATTCTACGACCTCAGAATCAGAATGCTTCGTCACACGAAGCCTCAAGCTGCCTTAACTAGGAACTCGGTCGACTCCGGCCCGAAAGAACTCGGGATAATATGCCAAGAATCAATTCGGCTTGTTCGTGCGGACAACCCAGCACCGCCACTCGGCGGGATGCGACTTCACACAGCCCACAAACTCACGGTGCTGTCGAACCCCAGTTGGTGCTGCACGGCCAAAGCAGGCTGCAGCCACCTGCTAAACGTGCCACGCAGGCACGAGGCCGGCTCCCCAGTTGCATCGCCTTTTGATCATACACTGCCCGCCTTCCACCGTGAGACCCAGCCCTGTTGCGAATTTGGCATCCAACAGCCTTTGCATGAGTGGGGCTGTTGATCTCAGCTTCGCCTTCACGTTGATCATTCGCCGTATCTTGTCGTCCGGCGGCTTGGTGCTCCTCGTCGCAACGAAAATAACAATCGCCTTGCTCAGGTCCCCTGTCATGGGCTCCGCCGACCGCACGTCTAGCATCTGAATGGCCTCGCTTTTTGCCGGCCAGCTGTTTTCAGCTTTCTCGGCCTCCTCCAGCATGGACCGACACTGGCCCTTCAAGCTGCACAGCTGAGCCTTGTTGGCCGCCTTATCCGCGAGAAACTGCTGCAAAGTCTTCTGCCTTTCTGTTTCTCGGTCGCACAGAGCTCTGCTGAACCAGTTGTCGGGGCACGCTTCAACTCAGCAGCATCTATGTCTATGCCGCTTGACCCAAGCACCCTCCTCTTTGAAGCTCTGCAGCTCCTCAGCCCGCACTGGGCCTCAGAAGATTGCCAACGAACGGTCAGCCACACCATTAAGCTGGTGCCTTGCCGGCCCCAGAATCCGCGTAGCGAGCGTAGACTTTGGATGCGTCTGTTTCTCTTCGTCCGTGGACCCGAGATCCATCAAACCGCGCGCCTGCGCTACCCGGAAATCCAGGCACCGAGCGTTGTTTTTCGAGTGCCGAGTTTCGCGTCTTCGCTGGAAGACTTAGAGACGTGTTTGGTTTGCTCTTACCGCGAAGAATGCACGTACCGAGCTTTGATTTTCGAAGTAAGAGTATGAGACAGGAGATCCATGTACCCTGCTTGGACCTTGGCGCGCGCGGGTTGTTATCAGGGCTTTGCAAGACCTGCGACTCAAATAACAGTCAGAGAACTTGGCTCGGAGCTCTTCTTTGTTCCTTCAAGCGGGAGCCCACACCGACGAATCTGTGGACACGTCGCAGCATAACCAAGCGACGCTGTACAGCTCTGGTCGGACTCTCCTGCCCAATACGGTCTTGGGGCACACCTTGTTGAGAAATCTGAGAAGACATCGTCCCCAGGCCCGGCAGCACCCGGGTTCCAAGACTGCACTCCGCGGCCGATTCCGAAGAGCGTTGAGTCCTTTTTTTGCGCCGCTGGTGCCCCACAGCACGAAGGTCAACCGATCCCGCGGAAGCCTCGTCGCGACATTCAAAGCTCAGAGGTCCAAGGGGAGCATGGCTCCAAGAAACGGCCCATAGCCGGGCAACTGCTCGAGGGCCTCCAGCAGCGGCTGCCACGAAGGCTTTCTGCGCGAGGAGGAGGAGGTCCGCACGCTTGTTCCACACAAGACCGACATGCCCCACGACGACACGCTGCAGCAAAGCCCGCAAAGGTATCTCTTGATGCGCAGGGACAATGCCTGGTGCCTGATGGCCACGTGGTGCTTCTCGCTTAGGACGGGCCCAGGAAAACTCAACAATACCTGAAGCATTCTGCCCGGGCTCCACGCGCTCTGCCATCCCAAGGTTGCGGCAGACGTCGGGCCAAAGCCGCGTTCAGCAGAAACAGCTCTGGAGCGGCATTGATGCGGATATGCCGCATCTCTGCAGAACGCGTGGGCTCCTCTCTAAGATGGAAGCGTCACCCGTGGTGTGCCCACGTGTCCTTCGCATTGTCGCAGAACCTGAAGAAGCAGCCTGCTGCCTGGACACCCACCCCGGGCCGGGCTCGCGCAGCCAAAAACTCGGCACTTCGGTCCGAGCTGGCTCGCACGCGACGTCCCAGGCCCAAGGGCCTATACTCGGCCAAGGACCGCCGTGCAGAGTGTAGGCATCCTCCGCGAAGCCGTGGTCCGCTCAGGCGCAGGTCGCCGGATTGCCGCATCGCAGCTGCCGCCCATGGCGCGCGCAGCGGTTTAAGCAGTTTGCAATGCGAGCCCGGCTGAGCTGCACGCTGCCCTCAGTGCCGGGTGGGCTGGACACTTGCGGGGGTGCTGCGGTGATACTTGTTATCTGTCTTCTGCGACGTGAGCCACAAAAGCTTCTGCGGCACATTTCGAGTTCCTGCTACCGGATCCACGTGTCGATCTTTCTCCGAAAATGAAGAGGCAGGAAGCAAAATACCTCTGGAATCAGCCTGTCGCGCAGGCGGCTCCATGTAACAACGATGATCTCACACTGACTTCCGGAAATCCGTGGCGCGAGTAGACTCTGTGAAAAGCAGAAGAATCCACTTAACTCTCGGTCACAAAGCCCTGGGCAACCAATCGTAGATCGTAGCAGCGCAACAGCAATAAGCAAAGCACAGGACGATCGGAGATTAACGCCGTCAAGGTTGACGCTCAGCAAGAAAGGAAACACCAACACTACCCTAATAAGTGAAGGCGGGCCTTTTGCTGGGACTCACGCTGAGTGGTCCTTGAGCTGTCAAGCTGCGTAAGTGAGACAAAGATGGCTTGAGTCCTAACCAAGACACAGAGGCACATGGCACATGTTCGCATGTGCGTGACAAATCCTATTCCGCCCAATGCTTCTACATCGGTGGCATATATGTCTACGTCTTCTTCGATCTTCTGAGAAGTCGATTCGTGGTAAGCAGTTCTTGCAGAGATGCAGAATCGTTCTTCGGGGAGGACCGACTTTTTCCAAGTCGGTACTCTCGCAGACTGGAAGCTGAGGACCATATCGAACAGGGAGGGGAGGGCGGGTGAAACGAAGACTCAAGTTTTCGGAGCTTCTAACAGAATTGCAACGGTACAGAAACAAGTTCGGAAGAATCGACACATGACATGCGCAAGTCGCTTCGGTTTGAAGGCGATATCGGAGAGTTCCCCTTGCGTGCAGCATTGGGCTACACTGCAATTCGCTTGGGTGCGTTGAGCGTTGCACGGAGCACCGAATTGTCCTCTGACGCTCACTCGCGTGCAATGCGGCAGGACAAAAGACGAGGAGCGTACTCAAACAGCACCCTTTGGGCGACGCCGACAGGTACGGAGCATACTCAAATGGCACCCCGAGCTCACTCGCGTGCAATGCGGCAGGACACTTTTCTTCTTCAAAACTCCACTGGCTTGCAAGTGCCGGCGGCGGCGTCCAGCGATCCTTCGGTGCGTTTGCTTGGTCGCGACTCGGGCTGAGAACTACAATAACTACTTCAACATGGGGTCATCTACTGGATTGGTCTGTTGTTGTCTGTGCGGCCGAGTCTTAGCCTTCCAAGCAGTCCGCGGTGGGCCAAAGCCGAACACTGACCCGACGCACGAAACCCGCATTGTTGCTCAAACTGTATCTGTAAGAAGCTGTTGGCAAGACAGATCTTTGGGAGACGGTCAACAACATGCCGCTTCAGACGTGCTGCACTGGCTTTGCAGCACAGAATGCTCGGAATGCCTGCTATCCCACCCCTTTCGCGAAGCCCCCAAGTTTACATGCTCCGCCGATGAACAACTTCCAACAACCCTGCTTCGAGGGTTTAGGGTTGCGGGCTAGGGTTCGCCTGTCAGGCTTCTAGATTCTCACATGTTCTGAACGGTGTCGGGCATGAGCCTACGGGGACAAGCTGTCGGTTCAGGGACTGCGGGACAGAATGAAACCACGACGACAAACGGACGAGGCAGGCGCTGGAGGAGAGACGTATGGGAACCCCAAGCCCAAATCTCAAGCACAAGCGACCCCTGTAGGAAAACGTCCGGTCTGCCGGCAACACGACACATTTGGAACTAGGACAAACCGGCCAGCAGAAACTGCCGCAAAACCGTAACCCAAGGTAAGATCGCACCTCGTCCCAAATCGAGCAGGAAGCCCTCATCGGATCCTGTCGGTGCGGCGGGATCCAAACCGCAGAAGAAGGACAACTGCCGTGCTGTGGGTCGCTCAGTCTATGCCTTCCCACGGGGGCCAAACCGCAGAACAAGAACGACTGCGGTGCTGTCGGTCGCTCAGTCTATGCCTTCCTAAACCCGCAACCGCGTAACCCAAGATCGCACCTCTTCCCAAATCGAGCATGAAGCCGGCAGCGGATCCTGCCGATGTTGCGGGGGCCAAGCCGCACAAGAAGGACGACTGCCGGGCTGTGGGTCGCTAAGTGTATATGCCTTCCAAAAGAAAAGAAACCGCGTAACCCAAGATCGAACCTCTTCCCACTTCCCAAATCGAGCCAATCGAGCAGGAAGCCGTCAGTGGATCCTGCCGGTGTTGCAGGGGGCAAAGTGCAAAAGAAGGACGACTGCCGTGCTGCTCAGTCTATGCCTTCCTAAACCCGAAACCGCGACCGCAGAGGCTTTTAGACAGTACAGCCCGCAAGCCTGGAGTAGAGAAACCCGAATCTCCTCAAACGTCGCGACGACATCAGAAGTGCGGGCCCTGGCAGCAAGACGAAAAGGACTTGGCAGGAGTGGGTCGGAAAGTGGCTGTCCTCTGGATGCGAAGATGTCGATCCGCACCCCTCGCCGGTGTCGTTCGGCTGGCTGGCTGCTGGCTTGGAGCAAGCGCTTCGTGCAGACTCCCACCAAAGAGACGGCTCCGCGCCTGCTGGGGGATCAAACGCAGAAGATCCAAGCGGCGCCGCTTCAGGTGCCCAATCTCTTCATCGATCTCCTCTTGCGGGTGCGTTTAGTTTTGGCACCATATACACAAAAAACCCAAGTAGGCAGAGGAACACCGCCACACACACACTCACACACACACACACACACACACACACACACCTAGCTTATGATTTCGAAATCTCTCAACATGCTGGTCAGCAGAACTAGACCCTAAATGTCGCACGAACGAAGTTTGTAAACCAAGCATGACACAAATACATGAATCTGCGCTGCAGAACTTGCTTCTGGGTGCAGGTGCTTCCCAACAGGACTCACTCGGGAACCGTAACCCTGTGCTCCCCAGCTCCGTCGCGGTAGCACGTGGCCGAGACCAGAATGTCATCACGGGCGACTGGGAACGCGGATACAGGGTGAACTGCTTCCGCTGCTCCTACGAAGGAAGAAATATCTGGAACGACATGGGGAACATCGAGAAACAACGACGGAGGCTTGACGGAAGCTGCAAAGGCCTCCTTCACTCGAAAAATGCACCCTCCATCGAGCACTGCCCCGTAATCGCTGCAGCTGCAAAGAGGGCGTGCTGTCCTCTCTTCCCGTGCCGAACGAACATCAAGAAATGCAAGAAACTGACGCTCTCTCTCTCTCTCTCTCTGTCTCTCTCTCTCTCTACATCTTGACTCGAACGTTCTTGAGTTCTTGAGTGTTCATTTCATGAAAGCGAACAGGATTAGCCCCCACAGGTTTGCTGCAGATAGTCCTTCGGTAAAGTACGCCTCCTGCCCCTGCGGGTACTGCGGCGCCTTCGTCTTCGGGAGCAGCACATTGTGGAACAAAACCGACGGGACATTGCTGTAGACGGCCGTGCTCGGCAATCCGTAGAGAATCCATCCGCCGGCGGACACTCCAGAGTCCTCCAAACATCGCGCTTTGAACATCCGTGAGCCAAAGACTCCGCATCGAGAAGCCACCAGCATCCTCGCAGATGAGCTCCCCCTGCTCGGCCTTCTGGTTGTCCAGAAAAGTGATGCGCAGCAGCACCATGTCCTGTACGGGACGAACGGGAATCCAACCGACCAGGGCTAACAACGTGATTAAAACCGCAGCCCTTGGCAAAATTCATGGAACTCCATCTTTCAAGTATGACTCCAGGTCCTGAGCCTGCAGCAGCTGTTTGACCTTGCTCATTTCAGCTTTGCGGACATCTCGGGAAGCCGTGTGAGATCCCAGGCTCAATTAAATGATGCCGCAGCCTCCGCTTGTCTACAATGGTGACACCGATGCTGCTGTTTCTGGCACGGATGCGATAATTATACTTGTAGAAATCAGGATAACTGCGGTTCAGCGACTCGCGTGCTCCATGTCTCATGGCGTAAGCGGCCGCAGACACCTCATCCACGAACAGCTTCGCCCGGTCGAGCGACGTCCGAATGCCCGCGCCGATGTCCGCCTCACACAGAAGAAGGCAGAAGAAGAGGGCAGAAGAATGCACAAGAGGCCACCAGAGGGGTGCCGTTCGGCTCGGCCCAAACATCGAGGAGCAGGCCGACGAAGAAAATGCGCTCCATGGCGCAAGGAGCCACCGAGGAAGAGAACCGCAGGAGAGCGAAGCCACGAGCCGAAACAACTCTCGCAACGAGGGAATGCGACAAACTTGTGCCTGTTTGTGTCTGAATCTGAGTCGCCCTATGCTGTGTTGGGCCGTCGATAACTCGGTCCGCTCAATTCGGTTTGCCCACTGCTGCAAACCAAAGAGAAAGAACAACCCCGGAGGCTCGGCGTTCGCTGAGGAAAAGCCACTGCTCGTGGGTCGGCATCGATGTCCCGGCAAGAAAGTCAAAACGTCTAGGCGATACGCCGCAGAACTCCAATCCTTTGTGCGGCATCGCTGTCTCCAGCAAGACAACGGATTGTCTGATATCGTAGAGATGATACTCCCCTGCTCGTTTTGAGATTGATGGATCAGTGGGAGACCAGATCTGCTGCAAACTTACGACGGCTGGAGTCATCATGCTATACAGAAGGCCTATCGCCAAATAGTACATAAAAGGTCTTTCTTACAAGTGTATATATATATATATATGTATGTATACACACATACATACATACATACATACATACATACATACATACATACATAGATATATATATATATATATATATGCAGATGGATGTAATAGGTGTGTGTGTGTATGTACGAGCGCATTGTACGCACACACACACACATATATATATATATACACATATATATATACACACATACATATATATATATATATGTATATATATATATTATTATATTATACTATATTATACATATTTATACACACACACGCACTAAACCCTTATGGTAAACCGTATAACCCCCCCGGTACTGCGTTCCGCCAGCAGGCTTGGCTTGCGAAAACTCCCCAGTCCGGTGCCAAGCGGAAGAGCCGAAGCAGGACGACGGGAATGGAGATCGTGACGCAAAAGCAGACCTGAATCCGACATAGGAGCCTTAAGGATTCGAGTAGGCAAGGATTAGAATAGGGCTTTGGGAAAGCATTATACGATGGTTGCGTAAGACTATATTCCGTCCCCCATGTTATTGCAAGTCGGCTTCGTGGCTGAGTGGCAAGCAAGTGGTTGGGGTTTGCCGATCACCGTTAAGTCCCAGCGAAGCCCGTAATCACGACTACTACCCTCATCTTAAACCTTAAACCCATAATTGATTACGCCACCAATGAGCCGGTGACCTGGCCCCCCGCCAGGGTTCTTAAGGTTCTCTGCAAGTCCTGTTTACCCAGGATCTTGCCTTCTAGGGTTAACATAAATTTCACTCCCCAATTTTCTGAAACTCCTGTATGCTTTGGCTTGTGGATTCAGAGCTGCAATTTCTACGGCTTTGACATGTCGGGTTTAGGCCTTCGGGGCTGAAGGTTCAAGGGCTTAGGGCTCTGGGGTATGAAGGTGACTTGGCGAGCCCTCAGCTGTGTCTCGAGTTGCAAACTTTGCTGGCGATGAAGGGTGGAGAGGCACCGACACGCGGAATCTGGCAAACACTGACTTAAACCCTGGCCTTTCAACGCCACACCTCCTATGTGACTACTGTTCGAGATCCGTCGATGGCTGTTCACTAGAACAGTGTCCGGTGTCCCTCCATTCTTCTCATATTCCCCCGACCAATACGTAAGAGCACCTCCTACAAATGCTGAGATAAAAATCAACAACCTATTGAAATCGCACACCCCTGTGATCCCGGATCTTGTCAGAAGCTCGTAGACGGTTTTTTTCTTCCTCACAGCCCAGGCCCAGAACCGAACTTAGGCTGGAAGAGCAGCCAAAGCCGGAACGACCCAGAGAAGATGCCAGGAATCGAAGTCCTTGGAGTGGACAATACGGGGCCTTGCTTAGACTGGTCCTTGAGTGGATGTTCTTCGACCGAGGGACATCAGCTACCTGAATTCAAGCCCGCCCCAAGGTTCAGGACTGACCGGATCAGAAAGGCCAGGAGTTGTTAAAAATCAGTCTTGACATGTCCAGCTTTGGGGGTTTGCGAGGCAGGAGGCACAGGCAGCATTCCGGGAATGTGGACTCGACTTCGGAGCGGGAGCTTGCAATGCAAGTAGGCTTCTGCTTGGCATATCTACTAGGATACCCAGTAACCTAAGAATAAAAAAGCCTCTCTTTTTGGTATTGGGTAACTTTATAAGGAACCCAGGACTACAAAAAGGGAATAAGGATACTACTGGGCATCCTAGTCTAGCATGAAGTGGGGCTATGCTCCGTGCAAAAGACGTAGGGTCTAAGCTGATGAAATCTTCTGACTCCTCAAGTGCATCTCAGCAAGAAAATCCTACAACCCAAACCCTCACATCTGAATGCAGCTCACCTAGCGGCATGGAATTCGTACAAGCTGCATGAACCTTGTGGACACCTTTGGAAAGCTTGTCTATGTGCTGCTAAAAGGCTTTGCCATAGGACAGCGCCCGATCGACACAAACTACCGTCGAGATGAGCCACAGAACCATGGCATAAACCTTGGGGAAAGGGTGTTGGGGCCTTCAACGTCTCAGCGTTAAGTTTTCGGCTTGGGCTTAGGGTTGCGGGTGCAGGATTCCACGCAGCATACTCGTCACTGCTACAAAGCCAAAGTTGGGGAACTGGGGTTCCAAGTTTGAGGGTGTCGCAGTGCGGTGCGTGTAAGGCTTCTGGGTCACGGCGCGAAGACTTTCTTGCGGAGCAATGTACACATGATCACAACCGATGAGTGTCTCCTTGGCTTGGCGCAGCAACAGCCTAAAAAGGTTTGGAGGTGTCAGGTTCTGTGACGGGCTGCTGCGGTGGCAGGGTCTTGTTTGGACATTCCACTTTGCAAGGTTTTGTTGTGAAGTTGTGCTTCAAGCTGTTGGGTAGTTCCAGTTTGCCCTAACCGCAAAGCCCCAAAGCCCTTTTAACCTCAAACCCTGAAATAGTTGCACAGGTGTGCTTTCATGAACAGCGGCGGGTCTCCTGAAGGGCTTATGCGCGTGATGACGATATACTTCCAGTGAAAAAACACTTCGAACAAGGAGCTGTACTTACTTACTAGTAGTCCATCCTCACTCATTCGAACCGGCTGTCGAAATCTACGCACTGCTGCATCTGCTTTAGGGTCGAAGCCCCGAAGCCTGCTGCCCAGACGCCGTTCGTAGCTGCACGTCTGCGAAGCCAGCGTGAGTGATGTCAATTCCTGGACGGCGTCGGATGTGTACCTTTCTATTATCCCTAAAGACTGCTCCGAAGCCTAGCACCCTCAAACTCGACAGCCTGAGCATTCCCAAAACCCTACAAACCGGAGACATAAAGCCAGCTGTGACAAATTCTATGATTGGGTCTCGGGAAGTTGGGCTGCTTTGGATCTCTAAACCGTGACGACAAAGCCCCACCTCCCGCCCACAGCATGCAAACAATCCTAAAGTCATATGTACGTATGTATGTATGTATGTATGTATGTATGTACGCGCATACATATGTGTACAAACATATATACAAATAAATAAAAAATAAATAAATAAAAAATATGTATATATATATACACCTATACGGGTGTACTCTCCATGTGTATGTATATATATATACATATATATATATACATGTACACAGATACGTATATGTGTGTGTATGCATGTGTGCCTGTATATATAAACGCACATATACGCACGCATGTATGTATGTTCGTATGCTATATATATATATATACATATATAAACATGTATGTATCATACATATATAGAGAGACAAAGAGAGAGAAAGAGAAACATATGCATGTATGTGTGCATATAGACAGAGACATATGCATGTATGTATGTATGAATGTGTTCCCCAATACGCTAGTTACTAGCTGCCAAAGAAACACAGCTTGGAAAAGCCATCCTTCATCCCGAAACTTAAAACCGAAAGCCTATGCAACCTCACGAGCCCCCAGAGGACGACACAGAAACCATAAACCTCAATCCCCAACCCAAAGAGACTCCCAGGCCCCATCTTTGGGCCCTAGTCTCCCGCATCGTACTGCTTCCGGAGGCTGCTCGTGTAAGCTCCCGCTCTGATCAGGATGTTGATCACCTCAAAGAGAAGGGGTTAGTACGCAGTTTAGGGACGTTCATAGATTCTAGGGTTGAGTCTGCTAATTAGGTGTTGACAGTTTAGGGTTGAGGGTGGCTTTTAATTTTTGATCGGGGGTGACTGTATTTACATTCAGGAGCTTCGGTATCAGCAACTATTCAGGCCCCCGTATAAAAACAGTTGAAGAGTGTAGCCCCAAACCTCCAAACACCCCACTCCTGAAAACTCCAGACTGGAGAGTTAAACCCTAAACCCCAAACCCTGAACTCTTAACCCTATAAACCCTGAAGCCTAAACCAGTGCCTAAACCATAAACTCTATAAGCCCTAAACCCTAAACCCTATAAATCCTATAAACCCTATAAACACTAAACCCTATAAACCCTAATCCCTATAAGCCCCGAAGTCTAAACCTCGGCTGCGGCGCCGCGTCGATGTCATCCTCGGAGCCAGCGAGCTCGCTCCAGATGCGCGCTGCATCCTGGTTTACGGTTTAGGGGTTTTAAGGGCTTAAGGTTTAGGGTTCAGGGTATCTTATACTGTAGTTATAAATGGGGCATAAGGTTAAGGGTTTAGGGTTTGGAGGGTGTTGGGTCTTGTTTTAGGGGGCTTGGGGTTTTGGGCAGTAGGGGCTCAGGGTCTGAGGTTTAGGGCTCGTAGGGTTTAGGGCTGGTGATTTTGTTGTTCTTTTGTTATGCAAGGCCCCTTTCCTTCGCACCCAAGGTCCCAGAGCTCACCCGGGTTTAAGGGTTTAATATGGGTTAAGACGGTTTTAAGACGGTTGATAGCACTTGGATGTTATATAGACCAATTCAAGGTTGTTCGTCCTTTATCGGTAGGTTGCGTTAGGTTGAAGCTCGTGTGTTTTGTTGACGGCATTCCGGGTCTTCCGTTTTGTGGTGTGAACCCAAAACCATTTCTGACAGCCAGAAGCAAGCCCGTAGTTCTGTGGCCTCACTCACCAGGCAGAAATCTGGTGCCTACTTCGGGCTCCTTGGTACCGGTAGGATATACTGAAGTCCTGTCTGGCGATCTATGCCGCGAAAAGACCGGGAAGACTCTGAAAGTCCAACCCGACTCCACAACTCAAAGCTGTGTATACCCGCCCCAAACATGTCCAGTCCGATACCTTTCCATTCCCAGCATCATAAAGCGAATGAACCGCTGATGAAGCCCTTTGCAAACTGTGGTTAGCTTGCAAAGCTGCCAGAAAGCCATTCCGAAACACGTTGAAGCATGGTACAGGCCCCACAAATGCCTACAATTGCGAGGAATCCGAAACACTGGAGCGCATCCTGCGGATTCGAGCACGTGGCACGGCGAACCGAATCGAACCTGGACGCTGCACAACCAGGGTGCTGGCGTCGGGTGCAAGGGACTAGGACAATTGATCATCTTTCTATCTGTCTGCCTATCTTCTGTATGTATCTATCTATCATCTATAGATCTGTCTTTCTTTCTTTCTTTCTATCTGGTGTTCCTGTGCGCACGACCAGCACAGCCAGACCAATGCATCTCAATCTCTGCCCGTTGTCGCTGAAGTTGGAGCCGAAGCGGCTTTAATTCCGTCGCCATCTGTTGCAAGGAGCGCATCTCCTGCGAAGCGACATTACCCAGAGGCCCCATAGTAGTTCTTTTTGGGGGTTCATATATAGAACCCTAAAAGGTCATCCCAAAAAGGAACTACTATGGGGCCTCTGGGTGATTTTCTGGGTTGGCTCTTCAGTCTTGCGGGGTTTCCGAACTCCCTGAAGCCGTAGACTACAAACCCTTCTTGTGACTGCGTGCGTGCATGTCTAGGCCTGCAAAGCTTTACCTTGAAATTGCCAGGTTTGTTGTAGATTTATTCATTCCTCGACTAGGTAAGTTTGGCCTGGATTTAGCCGTCGAGCGTTTAGGGTTCGGGGGCACAGTGCGGAAAACGCATGGACGCTGAGTTGTTGCAGCAGGGCGACTCCGAAACCCTAAGCCCTCCATCATCGATCCCAAACCGAAAAACCCAATTTAGCTGGTTAAGTCAGAAACCTGATTCCAGAAAACTAAAATCGTCTAAGTGCCTAGAGAGCCTCAACCGTAAACCTGAAATCCCAAAGCCCCAAAGCCTTAACCCTGACTCCCGTGGACCTTGCCTCATGATGCAGACCCTGCACCCCGAACCCCTGCAACTTCACACGCGGTCCTGAAGTTGGAAGCAGATGCGCTTAATGCAGACCACTGACTACTACACCCCTCTGCCTTCAAAGGGATCAAAAACAGGGATCCTGCAAGGTTGGCCCTCCCAGGAAGAGGCTTTATGAATCCCCAAAGCCGAAAGCCCTGAACTGAAACCTAGAATCGGAACCCTGTAAGCCACAGGAAGCCCCTCATAGAAACGCTCATCGTACCCAAACACCCTGAACGGAAACCTTAAAACACATAAAACTACCCATCCCCAAAAACACCTCACCCAAACTCAAACCAAACGCCCAAACCCAAAGCGCTAAACCTTAAACCCGAAACCCGAATCCCTGAATTGCTTCAAACAACCATCCCGAAAAGCCTCCTAAACCCTGAACCCGTAAACCTCAAACCCTATAATAACCCTTATAGTAACCTTATGGATCCCCTTAAAGGAACCCCTAAACCTTAAACCCTATGACAACCCTTATAGTAACCTTAATGGATTCCCTTAAAGGAACCCCTAAACCTCAAATCCGATGATACCCTCATAGTAACCTTATGGATCCCCGTAAGGAACCCCTAAACCTGAAACCCTATGATACCCTCGTAGTAACCTTATGCATCCCTTAAAGGAAGCCCTTATAGATCCCTTCTAGTAGCCCTGATAGAACCCATCAAGGAACCCTATTCTAATTATTAAGGCCTAGAAACCCCCCCAAAGCTCCAGCATGCAAAGGACGTTTCTTGCCATGGCGGCCCAGCTGAGCACGACGATGCCGAAGACCAAAGAGCAACCTGCCCAGTGTATTTTCGGGGCTCCTTTAAGGGGATCCATAAGGTTACTTTAAGGGCATCATCGTGTTTTGGTAGCAAGCCCATGGGGATCATAGTGTTTTGGTAGCAAAACCATGGGGGTTTAGGGTTTCGGGCTTAAGGTTTAGGGTTCAGAGTTTAGGGTTTGTATTGCATGGGGTTTAACAAAGGTTTCTATAAGGTTGTATATAATTCAAAGCGTGCTCTTGAACGGGCTTTAGAGCGGTTTCGTACATGGGCTTCTTTCAGGGTTGTGCAAAACGGTTTGATCCAGGGTGCACTATAGGGGCCTTAGTACTTTGAATGCCTTGTTGGGAGGGGTGAAGAATATGATGTGCAGCGGAAGGTTGCTTGGGAAGGCAGGATTTCTTTGGTACTAGGTGCGACTTGAAGTGCTTGAAAGCCAACGGAGAAACCTAATCCTGACCCTACTTCGTTCACCAACGCTAACGCCTAAGACCTGAGTACTAGCCAGGAAGTATGTCCCCCATGCTGTTTCATGAAAACTGTGAAGAGGGTTGGTAGCATCCAAATATCTGCAAGCAGTGCGATTCCGAACTTGCTCAGGGCTCACAAGCGCCGGTGGCAAAACATATCCGACTGAGGCTTACGGATGCATGAAATGATCGACTCTTGTACGGATGAAAATTCTGACACTCCGTGCCGTCGTTCAGTTGAAACAGCACATGCGAAACTCAAGAGAAAGCTCTCCATACACCCCAAGAACAACCTTGCAGCCTTACACCTTCCACCTAGCCACTCGTCGGGAACGGTTTTGGATAATTATCAGGTTAGGCTGTTTGGATTTGCCAGGCTACGGCTACGGCTTGCGGTGCCATGAGATGCTGCAACGAGTTCAATAGCACAAGCAGTGAAGATTACAGATAGTTTCTTCCGTTGAGGGAACGTTGAGGGAATCTCGTTCCCACACAGGCCCACCAAGCCCCTGGCACTTCTGTGGAATCTTCTGCGGACAAGCGGCGGAATACAGCCGACATGACTTGGTCCTGGTTCAGCAGTTTTCTCTTAATCGGAGATGCCGTTCAAGTTTGCAAGTTTGGGTGCTTCAGGGAACCAGTAGTAATCAACTTTCAGGAACCCTTGGGCTTGAGTCGAGGGCTCGAGTTTGTGGAGGACTAGTGACTAGTGCGACCACCACCACCACCACCACCACCACCACCACTACCACCACCACTACCACTACCACTACCACCACCGCTACCACTACCACCACCACCACCACCACTACCACCACCGCTACCACTACCACTACCACTACCACCACTACCACCACCACTACCACTACCACTACCACCACCGCTACCACTACCACTACCACTACCACTACCACTACCGCTACCGCTACCGCTACCGCTACCGCTACCACAACGACGACGACTACGACTACGACTACGACTACTACTCCTGGTACTACTACTACTACTACTACCACCACTACTACTACCACTACTGCAACTACTACTACAACCACTACTGCAACTACTACTACAATCACCACCACCACCACCACCACTACGACGACTACTACTACTACTTCTACTACTACTACTGCTTGCTACTACTACTACTACTACGACGACTACGACGACGACTACTCCAAGTTTTCACGGTCCTCGACTCGGATGTTAGGGTGCTGTGAATTCAAGCTTCGGAAGAGCCGGGTGGGGAGGGAAGGCTTCCATCCGATGTTACCCTAAGCCGCAAACCTAGAACACTTCTCATGCACTTCTGACCGCCATTCTGCTTGAGCACAGTGCACATATCAGCTGTACAGGGCTATACACATTACCAGACAAGATCTTGTCTAAGCTTCCTGTACACGCGCTCGTCTAGCGTGATACATAAATTACCTCCTGTGCTGGGGCCATCTGTGTTTCATACACTACATCACTTGGCTTTCGCTGCTGCAGCAATACAAAACCGTGAAGACTAAGAAAGACAGGAATGCCAGCCGCAAGGTCAACAGAGAACATGTCACGCGCCAGAAAAATGGATGCAAATCCTGGAGTTGTTCTGCCTTCTCCGAACTCTTAAAACAACATCAATTTTATTGGTGTTGTTGTAGGTTCTCTGCAAATACATCAGACTGTCATGTACGCCATGGCCTTTGCGTCCGGCTTTCCGCAATACAAAAATGTTCCTGTGGTGTTTACGCGCGTTCTAATTCTCTTGGGCCCTTGTTGTTGTAACAACATCAAACATGTCCGACTCCTCGAGTCGTTTAAGCTCTTCACGAGAAACCCCGGTGCGATGACAAAGCCAAAATGAACTCTCAAGGTTAGCAACTAGAAGGTGTCCCCTGAGAAACCGTAAACTCTGAATCCTAAACCCTAACACTCCAAATCTCCAAAGCTCTTGAGTTGCAACAGAGCTTCCCTGCTCTGCATCTCAGCTGGTGAACTCTCATATGCCAGGAAGGACGCCTCGGAGCTCCGTGTCTTTCGGGGTACGGCGACCAAAACGAGTCTGTCTCGAACGTCTGGTTTTACAGTTCGCAGTAAGGTATCCCGAGCTGGCTTTCTTCGGCACATGGCATGTTTGCTGGACTGTGGGCAGGGGCAGTCCCGTGCTGTCCTTGTTGAGCTGAGAATGTCTGAAAACGAGGTCCACGAGTTGGTGAAGCACGTTATGTATGATGCGTTGTGAGGCCGAGGCACAGCACTAATGTAAGGACCAGAATATTTAGAATAGGGTTTTGGTGCCCATTACACCATAATTATACCCAACCATGCTATGCCTCACAGCCCTTAGTCTGGCACCCGCCACTTAGACCCAGCAGGTCACACGCAGGCCTTTGGACTCTCAACATTCGTGATCGTCCCGGACTCCCAGACACCCACGAATCCCTGACTTGAGGAAGACGATCTGTATCAGTACCTATATACTGATGTGTTACATGTTACTGTATCGTAATATGGGGCCCAGATTTCTGGTGCCTCCTTGACAAGCAATCCTCAACAAAGGGATGCCGAATTTTTCGGGCTTATTGTCGCATGACATGTCCCGAGACGCCGCTAAACCAATCTCAACTCGACTCCGGGATGCCGAAGGAAACTTCGACGACACCGAACACAAGTCATGTTGGCACTGTAGGTCTAGCGGTTTAAGTAGATTCGGGAATTAGGATTCGGGGGTAGATGTCCATGATTGCGCCGAAGCGCCGAATACGGGGAGGCGGCTCCAAACATGAAGTTCTGCAAGTGCATAACTGGCTCAGTATCACAAGACGAATGCCATGAACGACCAAAATGCAGGAAGAGCTGCCAGCAGGTAGTCACTGGCGACAAGACTGTATGCCATGTACCTCGTCTGCCGTGATTGGTTGAGTCGATGCAGGCACACCTCGCACATAAAAGCAGCAAAGCCAACCAATCACCGGAAGATCTGTAGCCAACATTAGCAAGCAGAGCAATGAGAGTTCTCTACGAGTTACTGCCGCACCTCGCCTCATGGGTGCTGCTCGCAACGAGGTGTTCGACTAGGTTCGATTCTGTCACAATCCTATGAGCCTATAGTTGAAGAGAGAAAAGCACCACATCAAAGATAAAAGTCCTGTTGCACTCAAAAGAACACCATGCAAATACGCCGGCACGTCTGCAATAATTTGCAGTTTGTGGTCTAAGGTTTTGTAGGTTTGGGGTATGTCCCTTTCCTGTCTTTGTGCCAATTACCCGAACACCGATGCGCACATACATGTCTTGGAGTTGCTTGTGCCGCAACCGTGGTCTGTTTCTGTGTTGGCATATGTACGATGTAGTACTAGGTGTATGTATATATATATATATACAAACATACATATAAAACATATGTATGTACAGACACGTATGTATGTACGTGTGTGCATGCATGCCCGTATGCACGAGTATGCACGCATACAAACACATACATGTAGTGTGTATATACATATACATATATATATATATATATACATAAACATATACGTATAATGCTTATACATACATACATACATACATACATACATATACAAAGATCTATACATGCGTATTTACATATGTCTGTATGGGTGTACACGTGTGTGTGTGTATATATATATATATGTATATGTGTATGTGTATATATGTATATATACATGTATAGTATATCTATACACGTACTACATATACATATGCATGTACATATACCCATGTAACCCATGTATGTTTATGTGTGTATATGTATACACATACATAACGCCGGGTACATGCAACATGAGCGTGCACAGTTGTCTACCTTACATGCTTTTCTCGTGTACGTGTTCGCGGTCTTCCGATATTGCTGTAGTTTGTTCAAACTCGCGCAAAGTGATCATCGTAGGTTCAGGTAACTATCTCCTAGAAGATGAAGAACACTAGCACCGATTGTCGAAGCCGTCTGTAAGCTTCAGGGTTCCATGCTGAAGCTTCCTATGCCCCATTCAGTACGGTATAGAATCAAGGAGAGGGGGGGCGGCGTAGAAACGTAGAACCTCTACCCGACAACCTCTAGCGTAGAACTTGAACCAAGCAACCTACCCAGGGACTTCGCAAGTGGGTTGACGTTTAAGGTTTTGTCTGAAAACCTTCCCAAAGCCCCCAAACATTCTTCAAACTTCAGCAAGGCCACAAACCGAGGTCCAGCATCTTCAGCCAGAAGGGCTTCCGGCGACGCCACGGCCACAGTCCTAAGCGAGGACTCTTTTGGAGGCCTGACTAGTTAAATTCAGGGTTTATTTGGGAGCTGTAAGAGGCCAAGAGATATCCTGTTACGAAACGGGAGGGAACCCTCGGTGGGTCTGGAATATTAAAACCTGCCTAATCTAGTGGCCTGACTCAGCAGCAGGAGTATTCCAAAGGGCTCCTTGAACAAATGCTATAATAGTCACCCCAAAACCCAGTTCCAACAATTAAGAGCAAAATGGATCCCTGTCCTCGCATCCTGAAGCCTACACACTGCCTTGAACAATACCTAAAGTAGCAGACACCCCCCCCCCCGCTCAAAAAAGGCAACAACAAACAAGGTTGGAAGCCTTTGGAGCAAGAGCTTTGTAGACCCCTCAGCTCCGGGTTCAGGGCTTAGGGTTTAGGGTTTTGGGGGTATGTATATATATATATAAAGTGCTGCGCAATAAGTGTGTGTATATATAGAGAGAGAGAGAGAGCTTAAGATGGGTCTTGCATGGTGTCGAGGCTATGTACTTCAGGCCTTACTCGCTCACGTTGTTAAGTAGCTGATGCACTGCAGCATTGATCCCAGCATCATGTTGCATGAACACATGAACTTGAATGATTCGCAAACTCGCTGATAGAGGAAATCGCAGGGCTTTCGAGTGCAATGTAAAGGCCAAGAACACTGGACATCCCTACACCCTGGAGAGTTTCAACTACTTTGTGGTTTAGGGTGCAGGAAATAACAGAGTCAGCCCGAATGATGGGAACCTGGATCGACTTGCAAGAGGCAGTGCTTCAACGGACCTATGACTGGATGTCAGGCCCATGAGACCATCTCGAACTGAAGACTAGGATTTCACGAGCTGCTCACCTTGAAGTTTTGTTGCAAGGTCGCTGTCACAGAAGCAGAGCAAAGATCTGGATTAACCCACAAGCCTCGAGGGTGCCGCAGCTAGCCCTGAACCTTAAGCCGTATTGAGGGCGTGCCATCCGCATGTTGCAGTCCAGGCGACCGGAAACCTCGGGCAAAGGGACTACGAGCTTGAGACACCGGGTTGTGATGAACCAACCAGAATCCTGAACCACGCAAGAGTTTAGCGTTTACGGAGGTCACAGCTTGCCATGCATCTACACTGCTACAAGTATAAGCAGCTTACTAGTCAGATACTGCTGTGGTTATGGAGCTTCAAGCCCCAAAATCCTTAAACACCATCTTGCCGACGTCGACGACGACCGCGACTACTACGACTACTACGACTACTACTACGACTACTACTACGACTACTACGACTACTACGACTACTACGACTACTACGACTACTACTACTACTACTACTACTACTACTACTACTACTACTACTACTACTACTACTACTAGTAATACTACTCCTACTCCTACTCATACTCCTACTTCTCCTCCTCTTGCTGCTGCTACTACTGCTGCTGCTGCTACTACTGCTACCAGTACTACTAACACCACTACTGCCACTACCACTGCTACTACCACCACCACCACCACCACGACCACTGCCACTGTCTCTGCCGCTGCCACTGCCGCCACCACGACGACTACACTACGACTACGACGACGACTGCGACGACGACTACTAGGACGACGACTAAGTCGAGAAGCCTCGGAGCCCTGCAGAAGCTCCCGAGAATCCGGGAGAAGCAAGGGCATCGGTCAAGGGTTTAGGGCTGAACCTCACCCCGACAACCTGAACCTGCGAACCCCAACCGCAAGCCCTTGAACCTCTGAACGGTGCCCCTGACCACTGTAATCACAGTCCCCGAACCTTCAGTCAGATAGTCCCGGAACCCCAAACCACGAGACGCCAACTGCAAGCACCTTTACTTTAAACAACGACTGCAAACAAAATTGAACCGTTTTGGACTGCGAAGCCAGGAACCAGGAGGCACGTAAGGTTCACCATAGTCAGAACGGTGAGGGCATGAGCTGCGACTCGCTCCTGCGAGACAAGAGCATGATACAGTTGGTCGTGCTTCTACTGGCTATGATGACTTCTTAGCCCCAAACCTTAAACTTACAGCTGGTACTGTGGAGTTAATTATTGCTTCGATCACGTTTTTGCAACACGTATCTTGGCAGTAACAGGCGAAAACAGCAATAAACTATGGCTGGAGTAGGCTCCAGGCAGCAAAGAGTTCTCACATTCTATCCCCTTTAGCGTGTTGGCTCACTCCACTTGGATCAACCCATACCTCTAGTGATCCTACAAAGCTTCCCGATGTAGCCCAACCGACTCCGACAGCGAGACGAATGCTAGGCTCATGGGTTCCGCGTTTCTTAGTTTCGAGGCCGTTGCCGGGAGTTTTCATGCTTCTGGTGGTGATGTTAACAGCGAAGATGATGTCGTCACGACCTGCGCTTGTCCTGTCTCTGCAAGCGAAGCTTGGAGACTGAGGGGTCCGGCTCTGGGCTCCCAACGACCGTTTTTAGAGTTTTAGCTAAACCTCTCTGTTCCGGCCCGCTTGGACCGTCAGTTCTACTGGTTTCAGAAAAGGTCCTCAACCCCAGAGCCCTCAAAGTCCCAAGCCCCCAAAAAAACCGCAACCAGTAAGCCCCTACAATCATCGCTGCAAAGAAGCCCTGAAAAGAAGACCCTTGCTAGAACCCAAAAGAGCCCTAAGACCCATATAAGAACTTGATCCCACGATTCCGACGATGCCTGGCTCTGGCTGAAAGGGGAAACTGCCAAGGCCATACCGATGGCACAGGCGAAAAGCTTGGGCAGCACAGCCTCGACATTAGTGTTTAGGGTTCATAAGCTCTACTACAAAAATAATATGAGCACTACTATAAATAATGGGCAGTATAAGGGTTCTCAAGGGTACTGCAAGTATAAGGGTACTTTCAGGGTGCTAGTGGGATACTATAACCTTGGCTTTATGCTAAGGGTTCCTCAGGGTACTAAAAGTCTAAGGGTACTATAAGGGTGCGAAATGAGTACTGCAAGGGCACTATAACCATGGTTTGGCTTGCCTTGGCTTGGCGAAAAAGGCAACACCGCTCAGCCAAGCGCTAGTGAGGTTTATGAGAGGGCTTTATCGGAGTTTGGTCTTGTAGGGTTTTAATGTGGTCGAGACTTGCGAACCACAATCACTGAAGATCCCGCTTTCTGAAGGTACTGTAAGGGTTCGAACAAGACTTATGTAGGGCTCAAGCTCTTTGTTCTCAAGTTTCGGCTTTGGAGTTTGGAGATCGGGGTATCTAGAGGGCCCCTGGACTCTTAAAGGCATTGCTTCTAGGGTTTCCAGGTCTGTTGAGAGTTCTTTATAATGCTTCGCTTAGCAAGGTTCTGAAGCCCATCTCTGGAACACTTCAAACAAACCCTTGCACAAATCTTAGAAGGCCCGAGGCAACATCCGAACCTAACTGTGCTCGGAACTGCAAACCAGAGCCCGAAAAGCATCGAAATGCAAATTCTTGAATGCAACATGTCCCCCAAGTGGGGTAACAGGCTTCAATCTCTCCCGCTGATCGTGCCCTCCAGACCAAGCAAACCAGAAACCAAAAACGCCAATCTCCGGCTACAACACGAGCGCCCAAGCAAAACACACCCGAGAAGCACAAGCCGCAAGGTGTATAATCATGCGGCCCAGCTGCCCAAACGCAACAGGCTCTTGCGCGACTGTAGCGCTTTGGCTTCGACGGCATCACGAAAACCTGACTTCGACTTGAGAGCGTCATGTGTAGCAGTGGTATCAGGAATAACAGAAGCACTAGTAGTCGTCGTCGTAGCGGTAGTCGCAGTCGCCATCGTAGTCGTAGCCGTAGCAGCAGCAGTGGTAGCAGTGGTAGCAGTGGTAGCATCGTGGTAGAAGTAGTTGTGTTGACAAGTGGCGGCTGCAATCACAATATTCGTTACAGTATTCGGGGCCCCCATCCCTGTGTCAAGCATCCTGCCATGTTGTGGTCTTTATCAGGGTCCTCTTCTGAAACGCCGAAATCAACATCCTTCGAAGTCAAGCTCTCGATAAAATCACTGTGAAACAGGGACTGCACAAGGACCAGGACGTTATCATGAAGCAGTCGCACCTCGAAAATGTCCTTACTGCACGCTACTGCCAGAGAGTCGGAAACTCAATAATGTAGGAGCATGATTAACCCGAAAACCAATAGTAGGATTCATATAAGGAACCCTACTAATTGCCAAAGGTTTCTTAACCAGGTTCCGACATTATCCTCAACTCCTAGGAGTAAGTTTGCAGCACGAAGCATCCGAGCTCCAGTCTGCAGCCCTTTGGGAGGGCTTGCTGCAGTCGGAATAAGCAGGAATAGTGTCGCCTTACAGTCCCGATATGAATTTACGAACCGAATTCTAAGGCGCACATCCCCAAAGCCTCAACCCCAAGAGCTCAGGGTCGTGTCTAGGCCTTGATGTCGAGCTTAAGGCTTCAAGGCTTCCGGCCCCAAAGCCCAGTCGCTGAGTGAAGATATGTTGAACGCAGGACACCCTCGGACTTGAATGAGAAGCCTTCTCCAACTTCGCCGCCAGGTACGCTTCGTAAACGCACCTGGCTAGAAAGCAAAGGTGTTGACCCTCGTGGCGTCTTTTTTTGTCTATATTGCAGCGAACGCGGTTCCCGCGGCCCCGAAAAACACCAAACACTCACTGACTGTCAAATTTCGTTTATCCTTGCATCCCTAAACCTCTGAACCCTTAAACCGAACCTCCTCCTGCCCTGCCTTTCAAAAGACCTTGCGCGTGCTTCCGCCAAGGCCCTAGACCTTGAAATGCCTGCGAGCTTTCGTCGTAAAGGAGCACTTGAAAGCCCGATTAGGTTCGCAAACCCTAAAGCCCCCAGTGAACTGCAAGACAGTTCTACACAGGGGCATCTCTGAGTACCCTGAACCCTACACCAAAAGCCCTGCAAACCTAAGCTTTAGGTACCCACAAGGAGCAAAGCCAAGACCCCGAGTTCAAAAGCCAGATGCTGCACGACTTATGTTCTGAACCATGGCTGGTGTTACACCCTACCTGCGTGTCAGTCGCGGGTCCAAGCTGTAGTCGTGTAGTTCGGGACGGTTCTTTAGGGCTTCGACTCTCCATACAGTGTCTTGACATCGAACGCTACGCCGAAGTGTTCCAAACCACACACCCCAAAACAGAAATCACAATCTGACCTTGGTTACTTAACATCATGCCAAGGTGCCATAGACGTGAATAAATCGGGGCGCTCTCCTTGCCATTCAGCAGATGAGCTGCTGTCAGCTTGCCCTATCCAACACTCAGGAGAGTGCTGTTCTGCAAGAAGGCTTCTTAGATGCACCTCTTTAAGTGATCCTCGCTCCCACGGCGGACGCTGAATCCTGAAAACTGCGTACATCCCCATGACGGTAAAACCCTTAATTATCCCAAACCCCACCGGCCTAACGACGCCAAAATGATACGCCCTGAATACTGAAGCCCCAAACCTCCAGACTATGAAGTCCCTCGTCAGCCCAAGCTGCATTGCGAGATGGGAGGGTCTGAACCGTAACCAAGTCTAGACTACGAAATCCATAAACCCTCCTCCCAAAAGCCTTTCGATTACCCTTGTCGAACCTCGATGAAACCCTTCACAAAGCCTTGATAATGACTGTTGGCGAAACCTTAAACCCGATGGAAAGAAACCCTAAAACCTACTGCCCACAATCCTAAGCCCAATGGCCGTAAACTCCAAACCGTACGGAGCTCAACCCTAAACCTTGTCACGGGACGTTAGGGACGGCCACGATGTGTGTGCAGGCCCGCAGTGCAGCAGCGAAGGGGCTGCGGCCTAGGCCAAAAGTCTCACTTTGGGGCTTCGCGTTCGGTTTAGGCTCGGGGTTTGGGGCTTAGAGTTTGGGCCTTAGGGCTTGGGGCTTGCATGGGGTTTTGGGGTTTGCGGCTTATATAAGGGTTTAGGGTCTGCCTCCTAAATCTGAAACCCATAGGACTGCCATAGGATTTTGTAGAGGGTGATGCACCCCATAAGGGTTCGGGGCTTAGGGCGTATGCGAAGCTCCCCCTAATCGGAAAGACCTAACCCTCGAACCCGAAGCCCTGAGCCCTAAACCCTAAACTTAACAACCCGAAGCCCTGAGCCCTGAACCCCACCTAATCCTGGAACATTGAACCCTCAAACCCGAGGCCCTGAGCCCTCGATCTTGCCTAAACCCCAAACGAACCAAGATCCGAAGTCCCAAAACAGAGGCACGTCACTGGCTGGGACATCGAGTAACTCCCCGATGTCCAGATTTTGCGGGTTCGCCAAAAGACCTCAAAGCTGCCGAGCTTCCGGAAGCTACGAGGAGTTTGCATATTCCTCGAAGCGCTATAAGGGTTTCTATATGGTTAACGCGCTTTTTTCGCTGGTAGTTTGGGCTGCTTCAAGGTTTGTTTTAGGTGGCAGGCGTGGACTTGTGAGTATGAGCTAGTTTTGAAGCCTCAAAAAACTATTCCTTACAGAAGTCCAAATTTGTGCAACTTCAAGCGCCGAAGGAACTTCATCAGAACAAGCTTGCCCGACAGGATACGAAGAATACTTGTGAATGTTCTCATGATTGCTAAGTCTTGATATTGTTATGAATATTGTGATTCCAGAGAGGTATATGGTTTCGGGCTTGGAGCTGCTGCGACCTACTGTTATAGGGTTTGAAAAATTTGTTCTTCTGGGGGATGTTGTAGCAACAATGCGATCGAACAGGACGTTCCTAGCCCCCCCCCCACCACCCCATAAGAAGTACTCCGAATATGGATGCTGGACGCAAACCCTGAACACACACTGCCAGAGAAAATGCGGCGCACCGACCTTCTATATGGGTTCTATAGCTTGGGGGTTAGACTAGTTTTGGCAGAATTTTGAGTTATACTACTTGTATTTGGGACGATCGGAGAATACTGCTACTCTTCAACCAGTGTGTGTGTATATATATATATATATATACACCCTAATTTTTAAGCCCTAAACCAAAGAGCAACGACACTAAAACCCTTGCGGCTGGGCTGTTAAACTAGGTAGTACATAGCTCATAACACCTGCTGTAGGATGAGTAAGATAATGATTGTTTCTGGGAAGGCCCCAAGTATGCAAACAGTGCCAGTCTCGGGGTTCACTAGGATATATTTGGGGTATATCACACTACTATTGTAACAAGGACTACCCCTAAACCCTAAACCCTAAACCCTCTGTCGGCCAAGCAGCAACAGTAGAGGTTTCGTGTGCAGCCCACCCAGGCCCGTCGGATCATTTCAGAAAACCTCGGCGTGCTGAACGAAGCTTCATGTGGGTGGTTGTCAAAATTATGGTCCCTTTTGGGGACCTTAATATAACACGGCACCTAATATTTAGGGTACCCAAAAATTTTGGCAACTATCCATGTAGCCATCAAGCTTGGCAAAGTAGTAAACATGGCCTCTGGGCTACACAGATTACCATCCATTCGTTTGCAGCCTGTGGTTTCAAGCCATGGGCACTCCAGAATCAGGACCCAATCAAAACCCTTAGACTGT
This sequence comes from Symbiodinium sp. CCMP2592, assembly GCA_905221615.1. Lineage (NCBI taxonomy): Eukaryota > Dinophyceae > Suessiales > Symbiodiniaceae > Symbiodinium > Symbiodinium sp. CCMP2592. The sequence continues at coordinate 190,693 of CAJNDT010000076.1, forward strand.
AAGGGTTAAGGATTCAAGGTCGAGTGTTTTTGGTAAACATGCAACCAAGACAGTGCATGTCCTTGTCCTTTGCCCGCAACTTCACACCTAGTCATGCAAGGCCAAGATGCGATCTCCAAGCCACTACATCTACAACCTGATACTGGTACAACCTGAAAGGGCTACGTGCACCTCAAACCCCGCCTTCATGCAGGCTCGCCTTTCTCATGTGCACCCTGACCCGAAATCTTGACGTAATTTAGAAGCTGCAGCCTGCCCTCGCGAGTACCCAGCAACCTCCTAACCCGAGGCCTAGAGGGCTTAGGGTTAGGTTTCATAGGGTTAGGGTAAGGTCTTGGCTCAATTGGATTTAGGGGTTCTAGTTTGTATCAACTTAAGTGTATTAACAAGAGACAGTTTGCCTGTTCAGTGAGGCTGCCTCCTTAAAACCTCAAACCACCAACAAACCGCAGACACTACATCTCAGACTCGAAACCTCAAACTTGTCAAAAACAAGTCTCGCGCTCCAAACCTCAATGATGAATCCTGTCCTTCCAAGAAGCTTAGTTCACACGAGGCTCCACCCCAAAAGCTCCAAACTCTCAGCGGCCTTACAGCCTCAATCGCAAGCCACATAAACGGATGAAACACCGAGAGCTGAGTCGCAGCCCTTTCTCGGTGTCCTGCCCCCCAAAACAACTCAATCTGAAAACCTTTTTATTCCTAGCACTGGACCCTGAAATTCAAAACCCTGGAGAAAGCAAGTCGCAAACTTGAGACTCAAACCCGTAAAATCAAAACACTGCCTTGCAAAACAAAGCCATGTATGGCAAATGGCTCGAAGACGCCTTCGGCCCAAGCGTGTGACACGAAAACCTGCAAGGCGAATGCATTGGCGCCTTGGTATAAGGTTTAAGATATGTTATAGTACATCATGGAAACTTATAGTCTATTCTAGCGTATGATGTTATGTTGCGGTTTAGGATTCCGTGCTGTATGGTTCTGACTTTGGGCTTATTTCCGAACCAGGGTTTAGCCTGGCTTTGCATGTGGGGTTTGGGCTTTAAGGTTTGCGCTTTAGGGCTTACTGAACATCCTAGTCCGTTTGAGGCTTGGGCTTTGGCCAACCGGACTCTAGAACTTCTTACAATACATCGAGATGTGGGCCAAGCTCTGTCAGCAATGTTTTGGGAACTGAAGAAGCACAAACACGATCACCAACTGGCCATGCTGACAATCGGGTAAAGGCCACGGAAGCTGAGCGAAGGATACGGCAAACCCAAAACCAACATCCAGCCTCTAGTTTATGATTTGGGTCGTTGTCAAAATTATGCTCCCTGTTTGGGTCCTAATATAATACGGCACCTATTTTTTAGGGTACACAGAAACGGACCCATGTTTTGACAACTACCCATTTAAGAGTAGGAGAAGGACAAGACTGTGTCAGGGCACACTGCTGCCATGCATAGGGCTGTGTTGATTTCAGGACTTGGCTTCGGTTTCACAGATCCTATCCCGAACCCTTAGCTACGCAGGGGTCCGGCCCAAGCAATCAAGCTTCACAGTTCGGCCTCGCAGGGAAGGCCCTCCGGCTGCAGCATCAAAGCATAGCCTTGGATTCCATCTAAGAAGGGATTTAGCGTGCCTTCACAGGGTTCTGTAGTAGAAAGGGCGCGATTTTTCGAATAGGGTGTCCGGGAACAAGATATTAGCTATATGTTTGTAGGGACTGCAGGTGTGGAAAGTATTATGCAGTATTCCGACGCAAAATTGTAGTGTCGAGGATTTGGAGCGTCGGATCTTTCAGGTTCGCCGTTCCGGCTTCAGTTTGTGTCAGGCTGGAAGAGGTCCGTCGCAGGCCATCCGGCCTATGGACCCAGGTTAACAAAAAATAACTAACATCAAACATACAAGCCACAAAAATCTGCACTCCTAGTACAAGCAAATGGTGGACCCATCCCTGCACCCACCATCAGGTGCACCAGGCATCCAGATGTCAAATCTGTCAGCGTAACAGGGCCTTAGCTCCCTCAGACTTCTAACAAACTTCTAACAATCATCACATTGAAAGCAAACAAATAAAAAACAACAAAAAAGCGCAAAAGAAGGGTACACGAAATTACCAGAAACACTGCACAGATGAACAGGACACGAACGACAGACGACAACAACACACACTCAGAGGACACGAGGACAATAACCACAGCACAAGCACATAAAAGCGAGAGCACGGAAAACCTCAAGCCAACAATCCAAAAACATAGCAGAACCATCAGACCACATGGCAAGACATTGACGTGTATCCTGTGGAAATCCATCGATTTATGAGCAAAATCATCACGAGCACGCCCTGCACCGCGCAGACCAACCAGAGACTAGGATAAGTAGCACGTACTATAATAATAACAACAGGAAAGACCTTCACCAGAGCATACTCCTAGCCCCGACGGTACAGGGCAGCAAACAGCCGGACGGTACCGGTCTGTAGATCAAACCAGTGGGTGATACCACTGGATACATCTCGCAGAGAAAAGGACAACCATAAATAATACTAATCAGTCAGGACGCTCAGCGCTTCTTCTCGCGTTCTTCGGAGACGGACAAACGGGCGACCGCCGTACGCTTAACCGGCCCACAGCCCCACCTTTGCCACCCTTGCCCCCTCCCTTGCGTGCAAACCAGGCTTTGACATCTTCCTGCCCGTGCCCAAGATCCTCCAGCACCTTGCGCTGATATTCGCCTGGGAGAAATTTTCCCGGACACCGCTTGCACAACCGCAGGGGTCCTAAATAGTTGGGAAGCTGTGAACCCAGGCCAAGTAGGACGGCACAAAAGGATGAGAACCCTGTGGTGGCTCCTCCGCACGAAGCCCTAAGCCCTGCCAAGCCCTGTGCAACCTCCCCAGAGAGCCCCTGCCGACCCAACTGTTCGCGGACCAAGACAAAGAACTGCGCTTTGAACGGCACTGGCTTCTCCGCCACCCCAGAGCTTGCCGCACCACTCTCCTCACGCGCCTTACCCGCCCCTTCCTTCCACGCGCTCCAAGTTTCCTCCAGCCTCGCCCTGAACTCCCCCTGGGCAAACACCACTCACTGGCGCTGGACCTTGTCTTTGCCCAGCCCCTTTGCCGTAACGTTGGAGAAAGCTTGGACATTCCGCAACTGATGCTCAAGGGCATCCACTCGGGAGCTCACGGACTTTTTGGCCATGCTTACAGCTAAGCTGACAAGAAAAAGGCTGCGCTACAGATGACAACGTTTCAGGTGGTACTTGAAGTGATGCACGCTCTTGAATGTTTCACTGAATTGACCGCTGCTGACGCAGATAGTGCACGGAGCAGGGAAATCTTTTTCCTCAAAGCGATGATCTGCTGCAATGTGCACTCTCAAACTAGGTGCACCAGGCCAAAATCCTTGGCAGAAGGGACACTTGAAGGGTATTGCCAGTGCATGATCATAATTCCTATGGCGCGTCAGCCACATTTCACGTTCAAACGATCGCGGGCATAACTCGCAGTCAAGACCGGCTTGCCTGTACGTACCAACCTTGTGCGAAATCAGCTTATGATGCGAAAGACCTCCCTTGGATGTGTGCTTTTTACCGCACCCAGGAAAATCGCACACAAACTCACCATGCGCTGCATCGGTGGTTCTGGACATATTACGTAAATTCCAATACTTCATTCGAATTCTGGGGGGTGCCGTATCGTCAAGAATAGCTTTCGCGTCTAACTGCTGTTTGACGTACCATGCAGACGGGCGTTTCTTCCGCGAAACCCTTCTAGGTGTAACTCCAGTGCTGGAAACGGCCATGGGTGCCGGAGGTTCTGCCTAATACTTACGAACAATAGTAGCCACTAACAGCCTGAACATGGCCAGATCGCCTTCAGTTTCAGCATCCTTGAAAAAAGAGTCCACCAAGTCACAACACAGTTCCTCTAGCGTCAAAGTCTGGCTCCGCATCGACACACGTACGCACCTTATCCTCAAGTTGCGCAACTAACCGTTCCCTACCCCCGGCCTCCAGCTCCAACCGCAGGAACGCACAACCAGGCGCCAGTTCAGTTTTGAGCCTGTCAGTTGCCTGCCTTAACCGCGGTTCACATCCCACCCGTTTCTTGGCACGCAACCGTTTACTTTGCACAAAAGAAGGTCTTGGTGGCGGAGGAACAGTATAGGGATAACCCCCAACGGTTTACGCCACACTGCAACACCCGCAGATTTGCCTCTCCAAAGCGTCGCGCCTTCCCCACTGTTCGCAAACTGCAACCACCCTTTGTCGATCTATACCCGTCGTAGTCAAGTCCTTCGCGAACGCATCACGTAGCCGTTTTCCAGACTGCAACCCAGGTTTCCTGACCTGCCCGACGTCTGTCGGCAACACACCAAAAAGACCACGTTCATCTATAATCAGGCATTCGTCCGACATGTCGGAGTCTAAGCCACCGCAAGCGACATTGACATACGAGTTCAGAAACAGAAGGAACACCAAGCCACGCGCGCAAATCCTCATTTGACAGCGAGTGATCCCGTTGGTACCCCAAGCCGTGCCCAGACATCCGCCGAAGACCAATCATGTGAAATTGAATTTGTTCCAGCTTTTTCCTCACCGGGTAAGTGTGAGTCCAGATTTCAGCACCATACAACAAAACCGACAGAACACAGGCTCTATAGACTCTCAGCTTGGTACCTATGGACAACTGTTGCAGATTCCAAACCGAACTGTTGAGCGCCCAAGACGCCTTCCTCGCCTGCTCCAATCGTTCCTTGACCGCCAAATCGCCCGACCCATGTCTTTGAATAATGACGCCCAAGTATTCAAAGTACTCAGAGAACTTGATCTGATCAAAGCTTTCAAACTCCTCCACCTGTATCGGTGCATGTACCCCTGCCTGAGAAGACATGGCCTCAGTCTTTTCCACTGACAACTGCAACCCCCATCTACGCAAATGCAATTGAAAACCTTTGGCCCGAGAGTGAGGGCTTGACAGTGTATCAGCTATAAGGGATGCGTCATCAGCATATCCTAGTTCGTGAAGATCAAAAGGCTCCCACGACGCGTACTTATCATGTGCTTCCCTATGCAGCAGAGCACCATCAATTCGAGTGAGCCAAATAACTCCCCCCCCAGACCTTTTCTACCACGCCTCAACAACCGCTGCCAGGAAAATGTTAAAAAGCAAAGGCGCAGCATCCTTGACCCAGGCCTGTTTCCAGTTCAAATTCCTCCGACAGACCTCCCTCAACTCTGATCCTTGCTCGGTTTCCTGAGTAGTAGTCCCGAATGGGACCTACAAGTCCTGGTGGAACCCCTTTCTTGCGTCTCGAGAAACAGAATCATAAGCCTTCACCAAGTCCACAAAGAGAATGTGGAAAGGATGCTTTTTATAATCCGCAATTTCCATCGCCAACTTGAGCGCGAAAACCATGTCAATCGTTCCCCAGCCCGGCCGAAATCCGCACTCTGATTCCGGTAACAATTTCTTCGCTTCGGCATATTGAGCCAGCCTGGTGCTAACAACCCTGGCGAAAACCTTGCCCGGTATGGACGCCAACAAGATCCCCCTCCACCGCTTACACTGCCTGCTTCCTCTATGGGAGCCCGAAGACTCTTGATCTTCAAGCTTTCGGGCGACTAGTATTAGGACTTGAGAATCGTGCTGTGTTTAGGGCTCGGGGTGTGTGCGTGGGATCTCACATGGGGCTTCGAAGCTCCAAACAATCTCCCATTTGATCATCTCGCGGGAGAGTTTCCGAAAATTAGGGGGTACCTTCTTTTGGGGTCCTTACAATAAGGATCCTATAGTTAGAGTACTACATTATGGGGTACCGGGTCCTTATAATAGAGGACTTACTATTTATGGACCGGGATGATCGAGGCTTCGGAAGCTAGATCGGAGTCGAGTCGAAGGAAAGGAATGTGCCTGGCACTGCCAAACCCCTAAACCCTTCAACGCTAAAGACTACATCCTGAGCCCCTAACAGCGAATTTTCTGTCTTGAAACAAGTCTTGAAAGAGGTCTTCGGGGGTGCCCAGCCATACCTCAAACTCTCAAGTTAAACCCCAGAAGCTGGAAAACCGGAACAAACAAAAATCCACAAACCTCACGTCGTAGACATTCCCAACCCCTAAACCCCCTACACCCCCTAAATCCCCTAAATCGCCCTGAACGCCGCTTTTCCATCGAGGACGCTCATGCCTCCTGCGCGAAACGTGAGGGGCTTCACGAAGAGCTCCTTGTCTGATTACTAGAGGGGCCTTAATAATTAGAGTAGGCTTCCTTTTTAAAGGGGTCTACTATAAGGGTACTATAATAGAGGCGCCTTAATAGAGTAGGGTTCCGTCTAAAGGGGTCTACAAGGATTAAGTACTATAAGGGGCATTATGGGCTTTAAGTATAGGGGCCTTAATAATTGGAGTAGGGTTCCTTTTCAAGGGGTCTAGAAGGATTAAGTACTATAAGGGGCATTAATATGGGGTTTAAGTATAGGGGCCTTGACAATTAGAATAGGGTTCTTTTCAAGGGTTCTTACAGAGATTCTTTATGGGTTACTCTAAGGACTACCATAATGATTAGTAAGGGGCCTTAAATGACTGAAATGGGGTTCCTTTAAAGGGTTCCTTTTCAAGGAATCTATATTATGGGGGTTTTGTAAAAAACGAGAGGGTTCTTTCAAAGGGGTCTATAAGGGTTAATCTTTAAGGGTACTATAATTTAGGGCCTGAATAGTTAATTAGAATGTGGTTTGGGGGTACTGCATAGTATTTGTAGTAAGAAACCCTGAGGAATAGTGTTGGTATTATCGACCCCGATAGCAGCCCTAAAACCCACACCAAAAACCCGACAGGGAATAGCGGCGTAGCTGCAGTTAGGTTTTACTCGAGCGGTTGGGGCTTCATGAGGGCAGGTCTCTAAACTAGGGGCCCTTTTCGAGTTCTTCTTTACAGGCGCCGTACTACCTAGGGGATCTAAATAGGGATACTAATTGAGAGAACTACTCAGAACGGCGTACTATTTCGGGGATCTAAACAGGGACACTAATTGAGAGAACTACGCAGAAGGGTTTCAGGTTTCACCATGCTTTGAACGGCTCATTACGAGAGATTCGGACACGGCTGCGCATGGGCTTTGTAACTTTTTGGTATTCCGATCCATCAGGTCTTCTAAATGCTCTGCATAATATAGGGGCCTAAATAACTACCCATATTATACTACTGGGGTTCCTTATGATAATTATAGTATAAAGTATGACACAGACCCGATAAACTGCGCATCCATAATGGCCTTAACACCAGGACCCTGTCAAATCCTATCAAGGGAAGTTGTTTTTGACCAGGTCCGCATTAAAAATGGCGGCTGTCGGGGTTGACGGCTTCATACCTTGCACACCTTGCGCCTCTGCTGCCTTTGGTGCTAACCTCAAGCGCACCTATGTCGTGAGTATTTTGGGATTTGGGTTTGCGCTTGCCCTGGTGATTTCAAGTTGTCCTGTTTCCTCAGCATGTCTTTGTGAACATTATGTGCTTCATCTATGTCTTTACTGTCCTGGGCAGGTTGTGCTGCTTGGATATAGCCTGGCCGTAACAATCCGTAATCCCACTCCCGCAGACTCACGTTCCTGAAGTGGCCTCCAATCACTGATGAAACCCCAAGGTCGAAGATTCGGAGTGCACTTTCACGCTACTTGTGCCTATAGAGCCGAATAAAGCAGAATAAATGGGGCACTGAACCCCTCAACTTATAAGTTCAAACTCCCAAGCCCTCAACCATAGAACCCTTCACCTTCGAACTCCAAGCCCTTGAAACCCAGGCACATTCACGCGGTACATGTTGGGGCCGTGCTCTGGTACGTCGTGTCGTGGGTCCGGGTGCGTGGGGTCGTCTGCGATGCGGCCTCCGCAGGTGTTGGCTTAGTTGTGCCTAGAGCCGAAGTGCTTCGCATCGCACCGGTCTGAGGTTCGGTGTCTAATTCTACAACGGGGTTCAAAATGCTAAACGAGTACTCTTGATCTGCGACGCCCGATCAGTGGGTTAATGGCGAAGTCTAGCAGATGGTGTATTTGGCAATGCCGGCGGCACTGGACACGAAACCTGGCTGCCCTAAACCCCGAAACCCTAAACGCTACGTTTTGGGCCCGCCTGCTTCCCAGGCGACCCGGACCTCGCTGACGAACTGGCAAAGCTGATCCTGGCTGCGAGCAGCTGACGGTTAACATCGCTTAGGATCTTGTTTACACCTTTACTGCACACTGCATGTGCAAAAGGAGAGGGTTAGAGGTTTGGGGCTTCTGGTTTGGCTGGGCTTTCGAACTCCTGGTCTAAATTTCAGAGCCTGGCCCGTACTGACACTAGCCTACACGTTGAGCAGCGACGTCGAAAAAACAAGCTCGACAAAACAGGCCTAACCACCTATGACAGATGCCCAGGCCGAGCACAGGTCCTCTATGATGGGCAGGAACTATGAACACCAAACCCAACAAGGAAGCTACTAGCTACCAAAACCTGCAAACTCTGAAACCTCGTTGCCCTGCTTGAACTGCGACTCCAAAAAACAATGTGGTGTCATCCGCTGAGCGTGGCAAGCGTGGGAGATAAGCAGCCGCTGGTGCTCCCTGCCAAAATCGAACCTTCTACGAAAGGGTTGGAACGGGGACCTCTGGGAAAATCCAATAGAAAGATCGTTGTTGAGTCAATGTTGACATTAAGCTCCAAAGTATGTGTATTGCCTGGGCACAGTATGTGTATTGCCTGGGCACAATATAAAAGCCCATTCAAAACTGACAGTCTTATGGAACCCCTTGTTGGAGGAATGCCAAGCAGCCTTGGTAAGGCACCATCGATGCGGAGGAACCGTCCGATGCAGCTGCACACCTGTCTGGGAGGTTTTCAGGGTTACGGGCCAGAAAGTACAGTGCATGTCTGGTGGGCCCAAGCCAAATGCTTACCAACTTCTTCGGGAAGCCCAGTTTATAAGTCCGAAAGCTTCGACCGATAATGCCATGCTTGCGAGATCAACCCAAAAAAAACCTAAAATTCCTAACCTAACCCTTCGCACCCGCACTAACCCATATAGAACCCTTATAATTACAGTAGTATTTACGGAACCCTTGCAGCAAAACTTACAGAGCACTTCCAGAAACCATTACGGAGCCCTTGGAGCACTTCTAGAAACCCTCGCAGAGCCCTTGCAGTAGCACTACACTACGACGACGACGACTACTACTACTGCTACGACTACTTGCCGGCACCTCGCGCGAGCTGCTGGTCCATGCTGCAACGGAGTCGATGTGAGTTCTGCCTAAACCTTGAATCTCGTAGACTGGGGGTTTAGGGTTTAGGGTTCTAAACTTCTAAACCCAAAACTCCAAACCCTAGACCCGACAAGGTGTAGAGGTGAGGGGTGCCGGGCTCCGCATCGGGTGTGTAGGGTTTCGGGCCGAGGGTTTTGTGAAGTCTACAAAGGCCTCGTGAAACTCGAGGCGTCCTCACGACAAAGACACTTGCAATCAAAATAAAGGAACACAATTGCGGATATCGGGTGTGAGGTTTGATATTTAGGCGTTAGAGTTGTGATCTTTGTTCAGGGTAGATGACAGGAATCCTTTTCGGAGCCTCCTCCCGGCTTCGGGTGCTGAAGGCACCGTTGAAGTACTTTTTTGTTTTCGCGCTTTCAGGGTGTCGGGCTATGTCAGAAGTGCCTACTTGAGGATCTAGTCGGAGCGCGGCCCTCCGGACCCCAGCTTTGGGGGCTTCGAGCAAAGCTGCGGGAACGCCCGAAAGCTCCTGAGCTGCACATCATGTGCGAATGCGACTGCTGATCTGCAAGACCGTGTTGCTAGTTGCTTTCGGCAGCAGATTACGCATGCCGAGTACGATCACAGAAGGATACGAGGATGATGTGGGGGCTGTTGGTGTTGATGATGAGGATGACTCGACGAAGATGTGGCGAACATGACAGCGATGAACGAAATAGGAACACATTGAGATGACTATCATGACGATGACGTGGATGATGACAGAGAAGCTAGAAAATCCAATGGTGTCGAAAAGGAAGATGTCGACGTTGGCGCCTTGTCCGAGTTGGCTCCTCCGAGATGCCACTTTATCGTGGCATAATTATCCTGTACCTCATTCTCGTTGTCATCCTGCACATTGGTTATCGCTATCATCCTCTATCATGGCGATCCCTATTCTCATTGTTGTTACTGTTGTTATTACTAACTGTAAAAGTAGAGATTACTCTCCATTATTATTCTTACTCTCAGTCTTATCCTTCACTGCTGTGATCAGTGGTGTGAGTCTCGGTTTAGTCTTCTTCTGACTTTATGATGGTTAGTATTACCATTGCTGCGTTTATGACTATAACGATAACATCATTCCCATTATGAAGATCAGCAATGCTATCATCATTCTATGCTTTGACCATGATCATTTTCGCTACCAGTATAATCACCATCATTGTCATTATCAAGGACTACTTTCAACTGCGACTGCTACTTCTACTTCTACTACTGCTGCTGCTACTAGTACTACAATGTACTGCAACTTTTTGTATTACTACTGCTACCACTAAGAACGCCCACTCAACTCCTGCTCCTGCTACACAAGAATATAACACCCCATGCAGCAGACCAAACGACCTCATTCCTGGCACCAGCAGAACCGCAAAAGCCCCCAAAGGCTCCGGGCCAAGTTGAAGCTGCACAGACGAGTCTGCTTGTAAAACCTGCCCGGATGAAACGTCTGTATAAGGGCTTTACCAGGGTGCTATACAAACTCTATACAGGGTTCGGTGGCGGCTTTGGGTTTGATGTTTGGGCTGTGGGGTTTAGTCTTGAGCGCATTGGGTCAATCTACCTGGGCCTAAGATGCATCAAGTTACTACAGGCACTTTTCACCAAAGTACATACCTTGACTTTTGTACTCCCCCCCCACCCCCCCACCCCCAAGCACCGGCGGGGTGCAGGTGGTAGCACGCCTCCGAAACTGTGCCCGCCGGGATCATGCATGTACGTATGTTTGATGTGTAAATGTAGACGCATATGTACAAATGTTGATATACGTATACATGTATTTGTACGCATGAATAGACAGGCACACGATGTATACATACATGTATATCTATATGTTTATACATAGACATCTATAAATAAATGTATATATATATACACATAATCGCATACACATATATACAATGTGTTGTATAGACCTATATACATGATACTACATATATCTAAGCATGCATGCATGCATGTATGTATAGAACTGTGTGTATGTATATACACATATTTATCTATCCATACCTATACACGTACAAACATACATACACGCGCACACACACACACACCTTTAGTTGCTTGCTTCTGTGATTGTTTATGCATGTATGTACACTATATTCATTTTGTGTATGTATGTAGCTATAGAAAGGCACTATAAACATGAACGCATACATATATATATATATAAATATAAATGTGCGCAAGATGTATATATCTACATATACACATATATCATATGGTACATATGCAAGTTCTCTTGCTATGATTCGACTTTACTACGAACCGTCTCTATTTCAATCTTCTGAGCGTATACCGCTGTCTGCCTACATTCATGCGTCAACGGACATTACATACCATGATCAATCAAGTTGGGGCTTGGGGGTGCTATTTCCAGAATCATTAGTTGGAAGCTTTTCGTGGTCACAGGGCTTCGAGCAATGTTTCCGGCTGTGGTCAAGAAGACTTTGTAGCATCATTTCATTGTAGCCATGTCTGAACATAACATCGCACTAGGCTTGGACCGAAGCACAGACGAGGCTGCACTGCTGAAAACTAAACGTAAAATGAACAACGCAAATTCCCTGACTCGACATCGAAGTTACAGTATCCCGCTTTTCGTACGTGCCTAGTAGGTCTGGGGACTAGAGGTTTTCAGCGTTCAGCACTTGTGACTTCGGGCGTGGGCCTTTTATAGCTGGCAGTCAGTGGCAAAGTTTGCTTTCCTGTAAAGCTTGTCTAACCCATTATCTGTATATATGTCCTACTATACTACCCAGAAAAGGTTAAAGGTTATCTACTCTACTATATACTAGGATGTCCTTTGTTTTCCATAGTATGCATGGGTCCACAGACAGAGAGATCTTTATGGCAAAGCTACGGCGACACCCTAAGGATAGACCTTCCTTCCAGAATCCCATCCTAGTCGCTTAACACCTTAGAAGCTGCACATCTGATGTAGACATATGATTGAGAGTCGGACTGCAGAAGCCTTCCATGCAACAATATGCCGCTAGCACCCTAAACACTGAAGCATTCATTTCTTTAAGTGGGGCTGGCATTCATTTCTGTAAGTGGGGCTGCAAGTCGGAAGATGTGTTCGTGGCTGACTAATCGGCATGCCCAATACCTCCCACGCGCCTCTTCTTGCTCTTCCAGACCTCACTCCACAAACCCTTCTTAGCCTACTGCCGGTCGAAACCAGCACAAAAACCCAGCAAAGCCTAAACCCCTAAACCCCCAAACCCAAAACTCAAAGCCCTAAGCCCTAAAACTTAAATCCTAAACAGCGGCGAACGGCTCCGATCAAGGAGGCTCTGTTGCTGAGGGAGGGATGTGGGACATTCAGTCTCGCAAATGTCGATCTTTGAACTCCAGTGCCACATATGGGAGTTTCCGAAAATTAGGAGTACCTTATTTGGGGGTTCTTATAATAAGGATCCTACTAAATGGGGTACTATATTCGGGCCCCCCATTTTCGGAAACCTCCATATTGTTGTCATGACAAGTATCATGACTATGATTACTATCATTATGATTGCTACTGCTACTGCTCTTAGTAGTCACCCCCACCCCCGGCGCATACACACTTCGGCAGCTAAGCTTAGACATCTCGGCAGGATATGTCGCAGATCAGCTGCACAGTGTTTATCTTCAAGCTTCGCAGAGTCTGGGGTTGGAGCGATGGCTTAGAATGTAGGCCTTGAGGTTTAGGGTTTCGGGTTCAAGGTATTGGCGTTCAGGGTTTGGGGTTGTTTGCAGCTCTTAGGTCAAGAGTGACCTGTAGCATCCGTTGGAGTCCCTTCTTGTGGTCTAGCCATTTCGATATGGGAGTTTCCGAAAATAGGGGACCCTAATACGGTACCCTAAATAGCAAAGGAGGGTCCTTATAAGGACGCCGAAATTAGGTACCCCTACTTTTCGGAAACTCCCAGATGTCGAGATCAAAAAGATAGCCCTGGAAGTATCCCTTGAGTTCAAGACGTGTTTGAAGTTCACAGGACGGACTGAAATCATACAGGATCCTGCAGGCTGAAGCTATAAACCTAGACTCGGGATAGCCGACGCCAGGGTGACGATTTCGGTCCTGAAAAATGCTTGAACAGGCGATTGCGAACACCATAAGCTCAGGATCTTCCACGACTCCCGTTCCAAAGTTTAGGTTGCATCAAAACCCTAATCAGACCACACTAGCACTTGAAGACTGTCGGGCCAAGGTGCAGTGGTGGTCTCCGGAGCCGCATCTGCAACTGTGAGAGTTGGCGCCATGGCTGAGGGACCTCACTTCATGGTTCTAACTTCTAGTCTCGGGTTACTTTGCGTGGGATTGCCATACGGGTTGCCGAGAGGCGTACCATAGTGGACCTCGCTTGAGGGGTTGGGTATCTTGGAGTTGAAGGCCCGGGGCATAGGATATGGGACTTACCGATCCCAGGGCCTCCACTTGAAGAGCGTGGGGTCTTGGACGTAGGACCTTTAAGGCTTCAGCGCATAGGACAGGGATATTCCTCGTCAGTGACTCTTTGGTGACACTTCCGCATTGCACTTTGAGAGTTCCTTGGACTCTGTGTTTCGATGCGATAAGGGAGGGGGGCCTGACTCTCAACAAGAAAACCCAAACAGCCTAATATAGGGGCCTTAGTAATTAGAACAGGGTTTTGGGGTATAGTATACTACAATTATAATAAGGAACCCCCCAAAAGAGTAATCATCTAGGCCCCTGTAGTATACCCAAAGCCTGGAAGACCCACCGCCTCTGGTTTCTTGCAAATCCCTTGTGAAAACCCTGACACCTCGGCCCCGAAACGTAGGGGCCTTCATAGCTAGAATAGGGTTTTGTGGGCTCCTGACTAGAGCTATAGCATAATATGATCCCTGTTCTAATTACTAGGGCCTCTTTCGTCCCTGAATCCCAGAAGATCCTGCCCTGCCAGGGACTCTTGAGGTCTCCTTTTGGGATTCCTCTACAGATAGGGGCTACTTAAACAGTTACTGTAAGGGTTGAGCTGGGTGAGGGCTCAGGCCTGGCATGTAGTGGATGATCTAGGAGTATGTAGTGAAATAATCAGATGTAGGTGCAGCTGAAACAGAAGCCTAAACGTTTGCAACCATCTATTCGAACGTGTTCCCCTACTTCTCTTGAGCACTCCTCTGGCCTTTCTGGGCCGCCGGGCAGAAAGACGGGCACAGAGTAAAACGTCCAGTCTGCCAGATGCGGAAGTCCTGGAACCCTTTTGATTCAAACAATCTGAGCCTCGGCTGCGGTGCTGAGGCTTTGCGTAGGGGCCCGAATAGTTAGAATACGGGTTTCGGAGAATTTTCTACACTAGCTATAATACGGAACCCGAAGGAATGATATTGGTAATATTTGATACATTTTCGACCCCTAAAAGCTTACATCTTGGAGACTGCCCCCATACAGTTACAGGCTTTACAGAGGGTACGATTTAAAGGCCGTATATATCTACATATTCCAACTCCTATCCAAACGGTAGTCAGTGGGGACAGTATCGAACTTATAGGTGGGTTAGGGTGCAGAGTTTACCATGCAATCACTTCGCCACACTATGAACCATGTGATTGTAAAGTGAAGAGATTCTTGCTACTCTGGGTTCGTACTTCAAACAAACTACTCAGTCGACCAGGTAGCACTAGAAAACTATTACTATGGTTGTGTCTGCCAGCAGACGACGACTACGACGAGTGTTCCAAATACGTCTACGGCGACAACCAGGTCGAGGGTCAGGTCTAAGCTGTGCTCTGACGGATTTGAACAGGGTCTCCGGGTTAACTTGGAGAATCGGGGGAAATGAGCAGGCAAAGCTAGAAGAGAGCAGAACACATCGCCGGCAGCTACTTGTTCCCTTGTTCTTGGAACTTGGGTTCCTCAGAATCGTTCCTTGTTTTTCTCACGTCCTGGAAAGTAATTACAGATGTTGTGGAGAAGGAACCCTAAACCTCATTATTCCCGAAGAGATTGGAGCTTCACTATTTTTTGGGCTTTGGGATTCAGGGTTCGATCTCTACCGGTCGCTGGCGATACCGCTTACTGAGCTCAGGGATTAGGGTTCACGGTTTGGGGGTATAGTACGAGTCCACTGCGCGCTTGGGAGAGGGGGCTCTGGGTGGGCACTTGGTTTTTGTTTGAATCATATACGTAGTCTTCAAGTTTGGGACATTGGACTCAAGGGGGTTGGCTGGGACGATCCCGACGACGATGATGATGCCGCTGCAGTGCTTTGAAGTTGCTCTTCTTCCTCCGCATCAAGTGCGGATCCAGCACCCTTCCCTAGAAGCGAAAGCCTATGCCCCTGACACGTAAGTCCTCAACCAAGGCGATAATAACTACCTCAAGCGCCAGATTTCAAAACTCGGGGTCTTACCGTTGCAGGGTGTCGCTTCTGTTCAGCTTCTGGGGTTTCAGGGTCTTTCCCTACAGGGAGCCTGAGCACTGGGCCTCCAGAAGCTTTTTTCGCTCCATCCACCGCTCACTGCCAGTGCTGTCTTTGGTTCTGGCATCTGCGTTGGGGGTCGCTGGGTAAAGGTTGAGGGACTCGTGTCAGAATCGGATAGAGCTTGGTCCTGCCACTTCTGCATGAGAGTTTCATAAGAATAGTGGTGCGTGTTTGAGGGATCCTCCTGTTCCATCGGAGTTCCTAGTTCAGTGTCCTCCATAATCAAATTTATTATTCTGATACTCTCTATGGCTATCATCGAATAATCCCGGATTTTATCCCCGCCATCTCTAATCTGAGGCGTTTAGTGGACAACCGTGTGTGCACGTGGATTCGCCCGCTCAATTACGCACAGCTCGCCGCTGCGCTCTGTATGCCGAAACGGCAGGCCACTTCGTCTCAGTAAGCCGAGATCTTCAGCAACTCCACCTGCGAGAAGACTCAGAACTTGAGGTTGAGGGCTTTAAGGGTATAAGGCTATACGTGTCTAACAGGGCATTAGATTCATGTCTAAGGGTCACTACTACCACATTCCTCGCGAACTTTCGGGTTAGGATTTCCCTACACCCCCAAACCAGAGGTCTTGTTATGCGGGATTGTGTCTGCGGATCAGGCCTGGAGGCCATTGCCTTCCTAAACAAGCCTACATCATAAGTCCCAGGCGTGGGACCTCACGGAATCCGGAAGCAGACCACGAGGATGTCATCGACACGTGTGCAAAGAATCCCCCTCGTCGGCGAATCGGTTCGCAAATCGTACGACCGGTCCGGCACCCTAGATGCAAGGTGAAGCAAGGCCCCCACCAGATCGGGGATTTCTGAGATTCAGGACTCCCTTCTCAGAGTTTTTTAGGACCCTGTAGCGGCCTCGAAGATGAGGTCCGTATTCGGAGGGATCGATCCTCCAGCTCCTCACGCTCCGGGTTGCAAGGTCTTGCGGTCTTGAGGGGCTTTCAGGGATTTAGGCGCTTTGGGATCCTGCAGTCTAGGGCTCCAGGGGATAGGGGTCGAGGCGGTATGATGCTTCAAAGTTGGGCACTTTCTTCTAGAAGTAGTACTTGTAGGACTTAGCGAGGTTCCGAACCTCGGATCCGGATCCTGTTGGACCCCACATTCCAAGACCGTTCAGCCCCCCACCAGGAGGCGTCCCATGCATGCGAAGTCTACTCCAGACCCTGATAGACAAAACCGAAAACCCTAAAGTTTCGAACAAGCCAGAATCCCAAGATGGATATATAACCCCAAAACTTCGCAGACATGCCTTGTGCTCCGTAGGCTCGTTCTGCCGGAATCATCAGCAGCGCCTGCTCGCCCAGAGACATCCTCGGTCTCAGTTCGGTCAGCTAATTACATTTATAAAGTAACGAGTTCAGATCAAGAGCAATAATTAGTAGGAAGAACAAAAAGAAAGTCTAACAATTATAAGTAACATATTCAGATTAATAGTAACAGGAACAAGAAGAAAAAAAATTGATTAATATTGTACTATAGCAGAAGACATCGTAAATGACAACAATATCACCAGGATCCCTGCATCAAAGACCTAGCTTTACAGTCTAGGGCTGCGTTCATCCGTATAAACTTCAGCTTTTGGGTTGAAGGTCTAACCTTGTGATCAAGGACTTCGGCTTGGGGCGTAGAAGCTGGAGGGTTTTAAAAATTGCCTGGCTTTATGAAGTGAGATGGACGACTTAAGGTTTAGGGTCCTACGGTATCCTAGACCTGTAGCTGTCGCGGTGCTGTCAGAATTTGCTTGGCTTAGCTCGCGGGTTCAAGGCTTCGAGACAGGGGCGGAGATGACTTAGGGTTTATGGTTCGGGGTTCAGGGTTGAGGGCCAAGCGCAGCATCGGGGTGAGGGATTTGGGTTCTGGCCCAATCTGCACTGAGGCACAGGCTTGCGGATACCCTCATCCCAGCCGGCGATGACCTGTGACAGAGCTCCGTGGCATTTAACCCTAATCCCTAAAACCTGACTTTAGGATTTAGGACCAAAAGACACAGAAGTCCGCACAGAGACCAGCAATTGTGCAGCCTCGTAACACAGCAGGTGAAGTCGGGTCCAAAAATCCACCACGCTAAGCATGTGCCGCAGTAATTCTATCTTGAACAAGTCAAGCTGTATGGCCCTTTCATGTAACCTGTGGTCTCTGTCTCGCTCTCTCTCTCTCTCTCTCTCTCTCTCTCTCTCTCTCTCTCTCTCTCTCTCTCGCTTAGTAGGGCTAGTTTGGGGCGGCTTGGTAAAACGAAACGTTTGAACACTTTTGCTCAAACGCAAGCAATCCAATTGCGTGACTTTTGCACCCAGCTGCGCTGTCTGCAAGAGCTCAGTAAGCCCACATGTGTGCGACAGGCCAGCAAGACCATTCTTGAAACTCAGCAAATTCTGCTCGTCTAACAAGCTGCTCTGCCGCCCAATCCCGGAGATCAAGATATTTCTGAAAGATTGCCAGGGCATGCTGCTCTTCAAAGCCAGATCGTGCTGTAACTTGTGACAGTGCGTGTTCCAGATTCTCACACTGCCGGGCCATGGCGACGCTCTTTCGCCATAACTCTTTACAGCTTCTTTGAGAGTGTAAAAGCAGACGTTCCAGATCGTTTGCCCGAGATTGAGCTGTTTCAAGGGCGCTTTCTAGACTTTCACACTGCCGGGCCATGGCGATGCTCTTGTGCTCTAACTCTTCACAGCTTCTTTGAGACTGTGAAAGCAGACGTTCCAAATCGTTTGCCCGAAATTGAGCTGTTTCAAGGCCGCTTTCCAGACTTTCACACTGCCGGGCCATGGCGATGCTCTTGTGCTCTAACTCTTCACAGCTTCTTTGAGACTGTAAAAGCAGACGTTCCAAATCGTTTGCCCGAGATTGAACTGTTTCAAGGGCGCTTTCCAGACTTTCACACTGCCGGGCCATGGCGATGCTCTTGTGCTCTAACTCTTCACAGCTTCTTTGAGACTGTAAAAGCAGACGTTCCAGATCGTTTGCCCGAGATTGAGCTGCTTCAGCGTCTCGTGCCGACTGCGCAAGGGCGCTTTCCAGACTTTCACACTGCCGGGCCATGGCGGCACTTTGTTGCTCTAACTCTTCACAGTGTCTTTGCGACTGTGACAACATATGTTTCAGACCGTCTGCCGGAGATCCTGCTGCAAAGGTGCTGATGCTGCATTGCATCACCTTCAACCCTTGAGTGTCAAGGAGACAGTTCCAAAGCCCAAGGCTGTCCAAGCAGCTTTTGATGCCCTTAAGCTGGCTAGACGGAACACCCCTGACGCGCCTGTAGTGTGCGGTGCCAACATTTCCAAGAATTTGCGGCACAAGCCGCTGCCCCGGAAGCGAACTTCAATGGCCAGCTTTTCGATCCACAATCCATAGCTTTCCGCCCAAACCTGCGCAAAGCCAGCAAACACGGTGTCCTTTGTGAGAGCAAAAATCTTCCCACGCACATTGCGGCCCCAACCTATATTCTGATGAAACTCTTGCTGGGACAGCCGGCCAACTTCCCTCAATAAATCACCGCGGGGATCTGTAACAAGTTGAAGCCCGTGCCATTGGCACTTGAAGGTGGCAAAAAAAAACTCCGTGATTCCAGCCGCCAGCGCGGCTACCCAGTTGTTCTGCCTGACAATGAGGGGCCTAAGGTCAAACGCACCTGTCCCCAAGTAGGGCATGAATGGAGCCCGTGCCTGCAACCGAGCCAGAATTATTGCCACCACCAGCCCAACCTCGAAAACACACAAAACATGGCAAGCCAGCATTCCGAAGTGAAGCCGGTGCTTGCAGAATGGCAAACATGCAATCGCAAGGACCAACCAAGCGTGCGGAAGGATCCTGACATGGACAATTGCGAAACAGTTTTCTCCATCAACATGGCATTGCAAAGCGGCTGGGCCATTTGGAATTGTTGTAATCACGGACAGCCACCTTGTGCATAAGATCCAGCACAGCACGCAGCTGCAGAATGTCAGAAGAAAGGACAGCATAGACTTTGCCATGGCTAGTCAACCAGTCTCAAACTCGAAAGAAGCTCTTGTTTTTCAACAATGGCTGCAGCGATATACCGTATATTTCTGCCACATGCAACCTGCTCCGATCTTCTGGTTCGCAGTGTACTTGTAACGGCGACAAGTCTCCACGATTAAACCCTAAACCCTCAACCCTACCCCCTATGCAAGATGTATACTCAATGCTCCATCCTCAAACTCTCACACCACCAGTCACAGCAGAAGCCATCACATTTCGATCTGAACGAAGACCCTTCTGAGATCCAGAAAACTCTGAAACCCCAAAACCCGAAACCGAAACGATCCAGCCACAAAATGTTGGCGGGCTTTCAGATTCCCTTGCGACCCTTTCGAACTCGTGAAAAACAGGTCTTGATTCAGAGAACAACTATATACCATATTATGCTATCATAACCTGCTACCATGTACTACAATGTAACATCCCGTACATCGTATACTAAAACTTCTGATACAATACACTATAATACACTATCATCATGTACTATCATATACTAACATGTGTGTATACATATATACATATATATATACACATATATCTATCTATCTATCTATCTATCTATCTATCTATCTATCTATCTATCTATCTGTATATATATATATATATATATACATATATATATATACACACATATATACATATATATATATATATACACACATAATATATATATATATATATATATATATGTATATATGTATATATATATATATATATATATATATGTTAGTCATGAGAATAGACGATGATAGTGCGATAGCATACTCAGCCGAATTGCAAAGACCCGGCTGCCTGGCCGACGCCCAGCTGGAACCTCGCGGGTTTGGCTCGCGTTTAGGGCTTAGACTCGCTGCTGCCTCCCGAAGCCTTAGGGTCTTTTTTGTTTCAGGGTTTAGGGTTGAGGGTTTCTTACCTAGACCCACAAAACTGGGCGAAATAATGGCCCAAAAACCTGCAAAAGACTGTTGTTCCATATACTCTTCATGGGGTCCAGGTAGGGTCTAGGGTTCAGGGTTTGTATAAGGTATGAAAACAAACCGCTTCAGGGTTCAGGGCGTATAGACGATATGAAAGAAACCGCTTCAGGGACTCTGGGGTAGAATTTACTTGGGCAGGTTTGCTTTCATCGCAAGGGCTCGTGGTTTTGTAGCACTCCTGTAGTAAGGGAGTAGCTTGTGAGGAGTTTGCCTTCACATGTTGGATGCCAAGAGCCTGAAGGGCAGGCCACGTTCGTAGGAAGAGTCGATCTGCTCGCCGGTAGACGCGATCCTACCTCGGCGGAAATGCCAAGAACCTTATCTGGAGTCATGCATGAGACCGCTCTACCCCCAAGAGTCCAACTAGCCAAATAGTATAGCTGTTTCCCCAAGCGCTACTAAATCGACCATCGCTTACTGCCAGGCTAAATGCTAAGTTGATTTCTCGGACTTTCACTTTAGTGCGTAGGGCAACAGCCTCAGGGCTGCAGATAAGGTTTCGAGTTTAGTTTTGAGGAATTTGGAATTCAAGCTGGGTTTGGGTTCCCGGGTGGTTTGAGCGGCTGGTCTTAGCCTTGTGGATGCTTTATGGGTTTAGGGCTTAAGGGTTGGGGGTTTTAAGGTTTTTGGGTTTAGGGTTTAGGGCCTGAGAATTGGAGCTACTTGAGGGTAAAGGCGCATGCATTGTCTGTAGGTAAAGTCTTAAGTCTTGGCTGTGCTTGGAATGGGAGGCGTTGTTGAAGCTAGGGGGCTGATGCAGACCGCGCAAACGGCACCTGTAAGTCTACCTCACCATCCTGAAGTTCCCTCCCGATGCTACCTGAATCCCCGTTCCGGCTGTTCCTCAACTCTAACCCTGAACCTTACAAGCCCTTCACCCTACAAGCCCTGAACACCCAATTTCGGGACTTCAAGAGCTTGAATGCTGCACGGAGTTGCAACAAATGAGTAGCTACTCGGCGCTTGATTTAGGGTTTCCGGTTTAGAAATGACGTAGATCTGCCAGATCTTTCCTGGTTCATCCAAGATTCGTGCCGCCAAAACATACGAGTGACCCTCTCCCGGTGGAACGCTCCTTCGGAAGTTTGGCCATGGTCGTCTCCATAAGTGGGTGGCTGTCAAAATTATGGTCCCGTTTTGGGTCCTTATTATAATACGGCACCTAATATTTAGGGCAATATTTAGGGTACCCAAAAAGGGACCATGATTTTGACAACCACCCAAGTGGCACTGCTTCAGATGAGCCCTATAAACACACGCTCAACCCCTATAGTAACAGAAACGGGTAGAACTCAAGCAGACTGAATCCGAAACCTGGAACCCATTATAGAGCCCTGAAGCCGAGCGTAAAAGCAAGCTTACTCAAACACAAGAATCACAAAAAGTTCGTAACCCTAAGCCCTAAACCCCTAAACCCCAGGCGAAGCCCCTGGCCGACGTAGTGCGTGTAGAGCTTGTCCCCTGGCTGGGGATAAGTCGCACCTGGAGGCGAAGAACAGTTTGCTCTGAATTTTGCGCTTTGCGATCTAGGAGGCCGTGGTCACACTCTCTCGGTACGTCATAAGGACCGTTAGGGGGGTAGGGGGAGGGGGGGAGGGGCCTTAATACCTATAATCAAGACTTAATACGGCCTATTTAAGGAAGTACAGCCCCCTATGAGTACGTTAAGTGGTGGCCTTTCACTCCTGATGATGACTTGGAGGATCGGCAGGGGAGGGGGATATGCTTCAGGTCAGTGACATAGGGTTTAGAGCCTTTCATTTAGGCTGTTGAGGGCATAACGAATTTAAACCTCTTTTTGTGGAGGCATATTACGTTGTGGGCAACACATGCTCGCAAATGAACACGCAACGTACAGTCCTCCTGTTTGGCGATGCCCCACATCTCGGAGCCCGTAAGACGGGGGATCCCTTTTCTTATCGGAAAACGAAACTCTTGGCACTCCTCAGGACCGCCCAGTTTTAAGCGCATTCAGCATGACTCGCATCAGGAACTTCGCAAGGGCCGGATTATCATCGACAACTTGGTCCAACAGAGGGCCCTGCTTCTCGAGAACTTCGCAAGCATTTGCTTTCAGCATCTCTAGGCATCGGGCCTCCAAGATTCCTCCACTTCCAAGGACTCTACCCAAAAACTTGAGCAGGTTGTCCTTGCAAACTCTTGGCACGAGCTCTGATTCCACTTCCTGAACCAAGTCATCTAGGCAGAACTGATCTGCAAGCTTGCGGACGGAAAATGCGTGATCTTCGTTGCAAGCAGCACGAAACCGCTGCGACATGAAATGGCAAAGCACCTCGGCTGATGGTCAACTCTGAATGTGCTTTTTGACTGGGAACCCAAGGTTGTTGGGCTGACAAGCCTGTCGCCAATATGGGAAAACGCCCAGGGTTTTAAATTTTGGGGCACATTTATGGTATATAGTCCCTTTCAGGGACCTCATAGGGAAGATATAATGATGGGACTTATTCCGACCTCCCCAATAGCGCCTGTTGCAGCATCCGAAAGCCAAGGAGCTGCCTGCATGCTCTTCACGTCAGCTTGCTCATTATTCCGCAGGTCGACCACGTTGGTGCGGCTCTCGAGCCACGCTTCGGATGCCAGCATGTTTGCGAAATGCAGCGAACGCTCCACCACGAGCCTCTTGTCAAAGTGAAGAGACGACCCATCGGTCAAGAGGAACGTCACGAACTCTGGCTTCTTGGAAAAAACCTCTGGCTGCAAATCTCGGCATGGGAAGCTTACTGGAAGAAATGCGGCCTCGCCCACTATGCGAAGCTTGCCAGCTCTGAGCCAATTGTTCTCGCGGATTGCGTCATGACTAACCAGTCGTGGGGGACCAAAGGCTGGCCGAGATTTGCTGAACGGATCAGGGGGTGCCTTGGAACTGTGCAAGCTGTGGAACTTACGAGGCCCCTTGATGAGGAATCTGACCCGCTGCAGATCCGGAAAGATCCAATCCGTCCCTTCCATCACAGCAGGTGGGCGGATTCTGACCCAGACACTCACAAACCCCTGATGCTCTGCACGTCCGTTTGGATGTACTTCAACTCGAAAATGCCAGCCGTGCGGCAAAGACTTCCAAGAGGATTCCACCTTGGCGCCGTTTGCCCAACCGGTACAGGGATTCGTCACGATGACCTCGGCAGAATGCCATACCAACCTGAGTGCCAATAGCATCAATAAACAGGAACCCCTAAACCCTAAGCCCTGGATGTACGAAGTCGACTCCGGAATAATCCCTTCTGATTCTGGGGGTCTCAAACAGAATTTGAAAGCATGCCCGTTTAGGGCTAAGGGTTACGGTTTAGGATCCTAAACTTCGCAAACCCCGAAGAAAGAACATGGCACAGGAAGCCCTCAAACAGAAAAGTCAAAGCACCCCTATCCTGGCACCACAACAACCTTCTTCAAGCTGAGGGTAGGCGAGTATGGGAGTATGTGCGTGCTTCTGAAATCAATTGGTTTAGCGTTTTGGAATTTCCGTGTTTAGGTATTGCACCCTTCAGCTTAGGGTTGATATCTCTTCCGCTAAAATCTCGTAATTGACAGCCTGAGGTCTGAGCCCGGAACGAGCGCTTCTCACTAAGGTCGGAACCTGATTAAGAAAACGGCCTTTACTAGGGCTCCTTACATGAATCCTTCTAGTTTGGGGTTATAGGCCATCAGGTTCCTACATTAGAGGCTTCGAGGCTCTGCGTCATGTGCGTGGGAACCTGAAACTCTGGAACCCGATCTCCGGGTGGTCTTTGGTCAGGGATCCTTCAAAGCGCTTTCCTTTGAGGGGCCTTTGGTTCAGGGATACTTTAAAGGAGTTGCTGGGGAACAAAAACCATGCACAAACCTTCTAGTAAGGCCAACCTTTGAACACCCTTGACCAAAATCTGTGCGAAAAAACCAGGCTTCTAAAAAGTCCTTCACAAAAACCTTATTATATATATATGTAGGCCCCGTAAACCTGCCAAGCATCGTCTCACCATCAACGGGTCCCTGGTCGGATTCTGCCGACTCACTCTCTGCCATGGCGCGAGGGAGTCCCTAGAGAGCTTGTCATCAAAGAGGGCTTCTGCGGGTTCCGGAATAGGGCTTAGAAGGTTTCTGATTTAAGGTTTAGGGGGTTTGGGCTAAGGCCATTTAGGGCTTAGATGGGCTTGAATCTAGGGTTTTGGCCTTTGATGAGAGGGCTGCAGCTGTGGCTACGACTTTGGACTTTACGGCTTAAGATCCTCAAGCTTTCTGGCAACGAGTTATAGCAGGCAATTGCGCAAACATGTGCGAACCTGAGAACTGCGGAAAGCCAAGGAGAAATCTCTTCCGCAAACACCGCAGATGCATGAGCTCGGGCTTCCAAAGGTTCCATCGACAGAATCGAATCCTAGGTGGAAAAACCTTCTGAAAATTCGACACTTCTGCCACTCATACCGCACCTAGTTTATACTTACATGTCGAGCAACCATAGCTCGAGAAGAGATTCCCAAACCTGCCCACCGCAGTTCCCGAAACCGATTACCGTCAATCAACCGTAAACCCTGACTCGCGACTACCCGACATCCCCGAATGGCCTCGAAGAGGGTCTATCAGGGTTAACCATATTGCAGTTTCACTCGACATTTCGCCTGGATAGCCTCGGATAGACATAGGACAAGCGTGGCCTGACTGTAAAGAAGGCCAGACTCCGAATCAATGCAGACTCACACCCAGCTCAGTTGCTGCTGTTCCTAGCAGTCAAAACGTAGCGAGAGCAATGCTACGCACTAAGGCCCCACAGCTCTGAGAGCTGTTCCGATTTGGGGCTTCCTGAAGGTGCCGATTTTTCAGAGGCCTTGGAGAACTCCGACGCTAAACCTAGGGTTTAGGGTTTCGGGCTTGAGGTTTAGAACTTAATAAAGTTTAGGGTTTGGGGTTTAAAGTTTAGGGTTTAGGGTTTCGGGGCAGCTTTGGACCAAGAGCAGCAATTCGGGTTGCGGCGCTGAGCCCGACACCCCGACATAAATCCAAAACCCTCAACCCTAAACCCCCAAAGCCCTAAACCCGAAACCCCGACACCTTATGTCAAAAGTCCAAACCCCCAAACCTTCGAGCGAACCCTAAAGAACCCGAATTCAGGAACTGTGCACCCTGAACCCCTCTACATACAATCCTAAACCACCAACCCTAAAAACCCGAATTCGGGGCTCTGTCCTTTCTGACTTTGGGCCCGGACCATCCCCGCAGCGTAAGGTCCGTACCTGGGTTTAAGGTTCCGTTAAGAGTTCCTTTAAGGGTATCTTTGAGGCTTGTTTTTTGGATTGTTGGGTTGGGGTCTCCGGGTGTAGGGTTTGGGTTTTTTTGTTTCGGGCTCGGGGCTGGGTTTAGGTGATAAGGTGTAGGGAAAGGATTTGAGTCTTGTGGAGGTTGCTGAGCATGGGTGGGGGCGCCGGGGGGCGGGGTGGGCGCGCTGCCGGAGCAGGGTGTTGATGAGATGCGTGCCCTGTGTTTGCTGGGGCGTGAAGGGCATTTGGGCTACCAGGTTTTGGGGAGCTAGCTTCTTCGATGAGATACATAGTGTCAGGGCTACTTAAGGCTGTTCTGGGCTCTGGAGGAGTCTGATGGGCTCAGTGCTGGGAGGCTTCGATCTTGATGTTGCCCTTTTCACGAGATGACCTCTGAAAACCACTAAAAATTTTAAAACAACGCAGAACTCCATATGTAGCTAAACCTGAAAACCTTCTGGAACCCCAAACCCTGCTGAACCCTCCATCCCACTATGCATTGGGTGTTTCGGCTTCACAGCCTCCACAGAAGCAGGAGCTCATCAAACCGCGAAAGCCAAGATCCGAATGCATAGTGAGCTAACCCTTTGGTGCCTTCTTTGGGCTTAGGGCTAAGGCGTGGCAGACTTCTGCAAGGCTCAAGGGCTTAGGTCTCTCGAAACTTCGGCCTTTGGGCGTTACAGCCCCAAGACTGGATGATTGGACTTTGGGCTGTGAAAAGGGCCCAAGCCAGAGTCTACCCGGACCCCGAAGCACCCTCCACTTTGCTAGTCCCCCGTCGTACTTCGTGCAGCTGGGCTTTATGAAAGGGTAGTTTTGGGGTCCAGGCGGCCCGTGGAACCCAAACTCTAGACACTCAACCCCAAAACACCGAACATAAGGCCATTAGAACCATGTGATACGTTGGTTAGGGCATATGAACATTATGATAAAACACAAAGGAATAGTAATCAGAAGAAGAATGGCAACAGCAACAATCATTATGAGAGGGTTTGGCTTCAGCAGGCCTCTACCTCCATGGCTCCAGCGGCCCGACAAAGTGTCGCCGTCGTGTTCCGCTACTTCGACAGAGCTCTTGAGTTAGGATACATCCACCCAACTAAATTAGGGTTGCTTTAGTGTTTAAGGATGCTATAACGACCATACAGGTTTAGGGACAGGGATTAAGTTTAAGGGTCCATGGCCCCTGTTGGCAGGTATGAGGGTTTGGTCTCGAGGTTAAAGGTTTCGGGCTTCAGTTTGAGGGTTCGGTGTCGTGTAAGGCTTTGGGAGAGTGCCCAGTAGCCCTCAAGCTACCTCTCCCCTGGCATTGAAGTGGAGGTGTACTGCCCAGGCTCTCTTCGAGTTAGGGGCTTCAAGCGGTAAGAGCTGCTATACTATACGGGTTACTAAGTTACTAGAAGAGATACGATAAGAGCAACTAGAAGGGATACATGATATGTTGTATGGGTTTGAGTCACTATCAGGGTTACTTTGAAGGGTCGCATGGCTGTTGGCGCTTCGGTCGTCCAGGGTCTTAGTGCAGAGCCGTAGGATGTCTGTGGCTTGCGGTGGTGAAGTTCATTGTGTCTTTTGACTGCACCAAAGCATGAAGCCCACAGTTGAGGGCAACTCTCACATTCATGTTCGAGCCCAGATGATTGAAACTCTTCAAGCGCCCGAAGCCTCGCAAAGAAGTGAAGAAGTGAAGTGCATCAGGAAATCGTAACTGGACCGATTGCCAATCCTTGTGGGCGGGCAACTGAAAGTCCATTCCGGGGTCCGGCAAAAGGGTTCGAATGCTTGTCACTGGGGGTACCAAGACGGCCCTACACCGAAGCAATCAAGCTTGACATCCCATAAAGCGTCAGGCAGCACAAGCTTTGATTCCTATACCTGTAGAGCTCCTGGGATTAGGTGGCTTGAAGGCTCGGGGCATTTAGGGCTTTCCGGTCGAGGGTATATAGATAGGAGAGACTTCCACACCTCAACCCGAAAGTTAAAGCCCATCCAGCACTGGATGCTTTGTCGCTTGCTGCAGGGTCGGCTTTGGACCGGCTTCGCGCTTGAGAGCTTGGGGCTTACTTAGGGCTGAGTCTTGCTCAGCTTTCAGGGTTCCAGGATTTCGCGCTTCAAGTCTTCATGCCTTCGGAGCCGAAGCCCTTAACCCATAACCCCAATTAGGATCCCTTTTAGGGTACTTATAATTCTACTCATTAATTACGTACTTACTAAGTCCCCAAAAACCCTAAACCTTGTGAGAAATGCTTCGGCTCCAGACTCCTCGGGTCTCTCACTTCCAGGCCGGTCCGCTGCGGCTGCCTCGAGCCGCCCTCTCCTGGAACGGAAGGGTTTAGGGTTTAGGGTTTAGGGTTTAGGGTTACAGAAGACCAAAAGACCACCAGAAACAAAGGGATCTCACAATTGAGCTTTTTGGGGAATCCCGCTTCTGAGCCCACTTTTGCCCCAATGTGAGGATGCCCAGATTTAGGTGCTTTTTGCTGGGGCCTACTCTAAGGCTTTTGGGGGTTGGTCTTCGAGCTTTGAGAGGAATCCTCTCAGGCTTCACATTAGGTTTCGAAAGCATGTGGGCTTGAATGGACACGACAAGGCTTTTAGACGGATTTTCTGGACTTAAGAGGTTGTGCAGCGCCTACAGGCTCTGTTTTGTTGAACTTAGGTACAAGTTCTCAATATATCATCAGTCATGAAAAGGGCCCAGACTTCTTCTGAAGCATGGGCTCGCGCAAATTGACGAGTGGACTCGAGGGTGCAATGAAGCTTCTTGCCCAGCTGTTGCCCAGTTGTTAAGTCTTCGACTGCATGTGGGTACCAATCAAGTTCTTTGGCCAAGATTCCTACGATTACAGTCGGGCCTGCGGCTTTAAGGATGCAAGCAAAAATGCTGCCAGAGGTCTTTCTTTCAAGCTTCCGACCCCTTCCGGATCTCGGAATTCATTACGAGTTGGGGCTTGCCAAATATCCCTCATCGTGGAGAACCAGGCTGAGGGTTGTCGCTTGGAGTGGAAGGTCGTGGGTCTGGGAACGTAGGCGCCCCGAATCCGCCTTCGCCGCGGGCCGCCGGGATTCGGTAGCTCGCATGTAGCCTGCCAGCAATGAAACACGGGCTGGTTCTGGTGTGACACCCAAGGGATGCCCACACCAGGATCCCGAAGCACCCCCTCCCCTCAGTCTGAACTCGTGGACTTCCCGGAAGCTGCGCGCCTCTCTGTTCACCGCCATAGCCCAAAGTGCTGTGTGCCTGCCGTCTGGGCGCTTCAAGCTCGGAGTTTGAAGCGCTAGTACTCAGCACTAGCAGTGGCAGTGTTAGTGGTGGCGGTGGTGGTGATGGTGGCGGCTTGTTGCGCGACAGCACTCAACTCGGATAAACCGAAAACCCTTTCCGGGCCTCATCGGAAACAGGGGAGATTTCCTCCTGGTCCTGATCTATCGGTTTAACGGCTTTCGGGTTTCGGCTTCAGCAGGGATCTACTTGGTTGGAGCTTTAAGGTTTCGCGCTTACTAGGACATAAGAGCGCCACAGGTTCAAAAAGTGTCTTGCCAGGCTCAAAAAAAGTTTGCATACGATCAGGGCTGTCGGACTGGGAAGTTTCGCGTGTTGCCTGGGGCCTAGGCCTTCGGCAAACGCTTCGAGATTTATCGATTTATCGAACCGGGAACTGTTGCTTGTAGTCTTTTGAGGCCTGAGGTTCGGGAAGCAGACAGTCTCTGTTTTCGCTGCGTGTTGAGATTCTTTGTTTCGGGTTTCGGTTTCCGGGCTTGGGGTTTGGGGTGTATCAACTCGCAAGCCGGGCTTCAGTGAGGGACAGCTTAAAAAAACGCAGCGGCAGAGTTACGATACCTCCTGAGTTTTCAACCTGTTGTGACAAGATTATACAGGCTGTTTTGTCACTGTGCCTGTACGAAGGTTTGGTCTAAGAGGCGTTCTTTGGAGGCTTGGCTGTGAGTCTTGGTCATCAGGCTGAGGTGAACATAAACATAGGGCATGCTTTACAAAACAGCCTGAATCTTCAATCTGTTTTTGCAAAGGTTTTAGTATGGGGGTCATAGTATAGGGGCTTCAAGGCCTAGACTGTAGTTACTGTAAGGGTTCTACAATATAGGGGTCCTGAGACTTAGAATAGGGTTGTTGTAAGCGTTCCTGTCAGATTTCTATAACCGGGGTTTCGAGGGTGTAGCATAGGTGGTGCAATAAATAATAAAGCGGCCTTGCTAATTAGAACAGGTTCTTGGTATAGATATAGCAAAATTGAAAGCCACCCTACGGAACCGTCACCCGTAGTTTGTTTTGTGGCTGCCGCGAAAAGTCTGATTGCAAAAGGCTAAACCCAATCTTAATGGGGCCCTGCAACACCCAGGCAAAACCTGAGAAAACCCTCTAGCGTCCCGTCAGAACCCCAACAGGTTTTGGGACATATTCTACTCTTGCTACAAGAGGGAGCCCTAAGGAATAATGGTGGTAATTATTCCGGCTTCTACCTTCAGCCCTTCTCGGGGCGCAGCCCCACCAGCTCGGGCCTTCTCAGATGGGAGGCTGCAGGAGCTTTTGTTCTACAGGTTTAGGCCTTCATCCCTTAATGACTGCAATAGCCTAGTACCAGGTAGGGGCTGTGGGGTACGTCCCACTTTCACTATACTAAGACGGACTACGGAGTATAACCACAAGTATGTAGAAGGGGGATTAGTTATTTGTTCAGACCTCTGTGCCAGAGGATTCCGGGTTTCAGGGTACGTGTATTTGGTGTCTTGTTTGGTGACGTGGTGTTTTCGAGTAGTATAGTATACATGCTCGTACCGCTTTGCTTTTTTGGAAGCTCTGGATTTCAGGCTTGGGGAGTTCACGGCAGCTTTGCGGTAAAGCCCAGTCTCCTGATTGCCTCTGAACCCTGAACCCTGTAGTGGGTTTCGCTTGTAATAGAGCGGCCTTAACAATTAGAATAAGGTTTCGGGGACCGTTATACTATAATTGTTGTAAGGAAACCCCAAAATAGTATTGGTAATTATTTATCTAGGCCCCTGGCTTTAGCGGTTCTAGATCAAGTTTGTAGAAGTTGTTGACATTTGGGCCAAGGCAGCTCAGCACGTCTCTTGTTGGCTTGAGCTAACAGTCTTCCTAGTACCCAAGTGAAGAAACGGCCTCTTCGAAACCCATTAACGTTCAAGGCTGGTTACAAGAGAAGTATTTGTATATCAAACCGCCGAACCCTATGACAAGAGTCTCTCAAAGTTGCAATGCTACAGACCCTAAACCGCCCTAAACCCTAAACACGAAAGGCACTACGCCCCAGTTTTGCCCTGCCGATTCGAAAGCCTCCGCAGCCAAACTCCTCAACTCTGCGACCTTCTGCGTGCATAGCTGCCGGAAGGCTCGGGGCTTCTGGGGTTCCAGGAAAACTTTGGGGGAGGGCTTGGGTTTCAGAGCTTGGGCAGGCGTAGGACTCGTGCTGTTCTGGACCTTTAGAAGGTTGGGGTTGAGAGACTTCGAGGTTATGAGAGAGTTAGGGAGGAGGGCTTACGATGTGGGGTGGACGGTGTAGCGTGGGGTGTAAGGGTGTAAGGTTAGGGCTTCCGGGACGAGGAAATCTAAGAAGCCTCTGTCCATGGGACTTGCAAGAGGATGCCTGAGAGTCATCAGCATCACATGAGCAGTCTCTCGGGTTTAGGCTTTGGAAATTCCGAAACCGACGCCTTACGAGGAGCCATGAGAGTCCAATATAGGGGCTTGAAAAAATGGAATAAGGTTCTGGGGCCCATTATACTACAACTACAATGAGGAACCCCCAAAATAGTATTAAGGCCCCTACAGTAATCGAATTAAGGGTCCCTTGTAATGGCGTCCCTGTCTTCCGGTTGCCTGGGCCCGGAAATATGCCTAAACCCAATACCCCGGTCACGGGACCGTGCCTAAAATCGTACGCAGAAGGCCACTCTAATTTCAGGTGTGTTCCTTAATTAGAAAAGCCAATACCTGCTTTTTTGCAGGATTCTACTTACTCGAACTCCAACACCTTGTAACCGGCGGCTGAGGGTGCATAAGGGCTCCCAGATTTTCAGGGGCTTCATAAGGAAAAGCACAACTTTTCAGAAATAGCCCTGCTTCTCCGAATCCCTGTCACTGCCTATCAGTTTCTGTATGGTTCTTAACGCCACGAAACCGCATAGTGCCTGGAAACTCGAAGGTCCAAAAATGCACTGCACCCTAACCTCAGAAGCCCTAAACCCTAAAACCGGCCCAAGAAATCTGAAGCCCTAAACTCAAACACAAAAAACTCAAATACCCTCAAGCGCCCTCTCTCTCTCTGTTTCTCTTTCTTTCGCCAGGGCTATGGCGAAGGGGAAGTTCCCCTACGCCGCTCTGTTTCTCTCTCTCTCTCTCTCTCTCTGGCTCTGCCCCTGAATGTTCCAAGCTGCGGACGGAGAGATCCGGCCCAAAGAGGCTCAAGTTCGGAGCGGAGGCTGCCAGGGGGCGATGCTTCTTGTTTTTTGGATTGGTGAGTCCTTGAAGCCTGTTTTTGGTTGTTGGTCGTGTGTGTTTGCGTCGGTTTTTGGTGGCTGCTGCTATCTTTGTTAGTAGTTTTTGCTAGTTGCTGAATCATCAGGTCAAGCTCGCGGAATTCAGAGGGGTGTTGCCAGAGGCATAAAACGCTTTTGCTTTCACACTTGCGGCAAGGCTCTCTATCCACAGTGAGCGGTTGAGGTCTACTTGCAGCAGCAAGCGTGGTCAAGATCAGCACGGCTGAGTAAGGCATCCCGGGGACGACTCGTCCCCACTTATGAGGCTTCAAATACAATCTAGTCGCAGTCCCAGCCTCATCCCAGAAATACACCCAAACGCGCGATGCTAGACCCCCAACTCCAAAGCCAAAGCCCTAAACTCTAAAACTTAACCTAGACTACTACAGCATAGCCATGCTTTGGACTGTCTCCGAAGTCTTTATAAGTCTAATATTATGCTATAATCATAACAAGGAAGACACCCCAAATAGTGTTGGTAATAGTTAGTTATTTAGGCCCCTACATTAACAGAGCTTGGGGGTATCACACCCAGTATGGGTCAAGCCGACTGCGGGCCTAGCATGTTGCCGTCCTTGAGCTGGCGGTCAAACTCCATGGCTGCCGGAGACCTGTGCGATGCTGTCACTAGGTTTAAGGTTGTAGGGTTGAGGAGATACCCCTAGCCCCAACGCCAAAACATAGTAGGTTATGACAGTTATGAGCCTTTGACTATATGATATAACTGTTGAAACAATGAGTTAATGGATACCGAATAGAGGGTGCTTATAATTTGCTGTTTGTTGGTCGTTTCAAATTCGACTCGGCGTTTCGTGGAGTGACGTCTTGCCAACTTGCAGAAACCCTTTGAATAGCATAGATCACAGTCCTGGAGCTTTCACGGGGAGGGTCTTGCCCAGCACAAGAGGCGGCGGGGGTTTAGGGTTTAGGGGTTTGGGGGTTTAGGGGGTTTAGGGGGTTTAGGGGAAAAGGAAGGACGCTTAATGGGGAAATAGTTCGAAGTGTTCACACCTGGCAAAGCTGGCATTTCCGCGGCCGTTCGGCTCGTGAGCCTGGGAACCAGAACAAAATGTGCAACATAGGGCTTTAATAATTGGAAAAGGGTTTTGGGGTCTGTTATACTATAATTTTCACAAGGAGCCCGCAAAGTAGTATAGGTAACTATTTAAGGCCCCTGTAGAAGTAGTGGCCTCACGTGCTCCTCCAAGGCCATCGAAGACTCCCACTCCTTCCGGGTTGAAGCAGGCTTTACTTAGATTACATTTAGATTACCTTAGATTGGAGTGCAGGCTAGTGAGATGAGGACCCTGATCCCATCCCCGGAATCCCTATTGTAAGAGCACCTGGATGTCTTTGGATGCTTCAGACTGTCTTACGTCGGTGTCGTCACCACTTGTGTTACTGCTGCTCGGGGTTCTAGTAGTAGCACTGCTACCACCAATTCGTGCACGCCCCTGCAGCCTCAACAGGCCGAGTCGACTCGGCTCATCAGAAGGATTTCAGGACTTTCGTCAATCAGGGCTCTTGAACTTGCGCAACAGCAGCTGTCCTGGACGACCATGAACAAGTTCTGCGCCTGACGGCGGCGGTGCAAGGCTGGAGTCAGAGGGTGTTCCGCTCTTCCCTTTGCCTGAGAGTAAAAGGGTTCACCGGCTCTAGCTGGAGGCATCCTGCAGGCACCTACACCTCAAGCCCGACACTTCAAAACATCCCGTTATGCTCCAGCCAAGCCCTGAAAACAGTATACTCGTATCTCAATCCGGCTTTCCGCTCGCTGATACCCCAGACCCCATGTGATCGAACCCTGTAGGCCCTACATCCGAAGCCCTGACACCTTAAGTCACAACCTAATAATCAAGGTGCCTTCCTGCGACTGCACTAGGGCTACCAGGGACTGATGCCCTCAACCGCAATCTCGACAAACCTTCTGAACCGGTCCAAGCCCTCGTGTTTTATGGCTTTCGGAGCAGGGCTTCGGGTTTAGGGCTTTTGGGTTTAGGGACTTACGGATCAGGGTTCAGGGTTTCAGGGAGGGTTTCGTCGTTTGGGGGGCTTTGGGGCTTTTTGTTTAACCGCTTTAGGATCAACCCTGTACCCCACGCCTCGTTGGAAACTTGCCGGAGCCAGCCTCGGGTCTGTGGGGCTCCGTGCAACTTTTGGTTCAGGGCCTCTTCAGTGCTCAGGGTGTTCCCGGGCTCAGAGCTCAGAGCTTCGTTCTCAAGATTCAGGGTTTAGGGGGTAGGGCTTTAGAGCTCGAGCCCTTGGATTCTGGATTCCGTGTGCTGGCGAGCTCGGGACATGTCCTCGCATCGCAAAAGCCAGCGCTGCCACCACGAACTCTGAAACGAACGAAGGCTTAACTTGTAACACTATGGTTCCTTAAAAAATTATGCCCCAAACCACTCGTTCCGATCATTAGGGTCCTTCTATCACGCCCCAAGACCCCACAAACCCTGAAGTCGGCCCTCATTCCCGAGGTCCTGCTCAAAGCACCTAGTGATCTAGTGTCCAAGCAAGCTGAGCGTGGCACTATAATCCTCAACCCTATATGCACAAACCGACACTGCAAAGAGTTTGCAAGCAAAGCACCACTCCCCAAGAAAAGCCTGTACCCTCAGACTCAACCGAAGAGCAAGGAGCTCGCACCCTACGTCCCTGAACCTTGCAACCTCGCTGTAGCCGTTGAGGCCCGAGAGTCGAGGACTTACGGAGTAGGGCCGTGGGATCCTGGGATCCGGGCTTCGAGTTCAGGGCTTCTTACCTTTGGTAGGGAATGGAGGAGTGGGGTAGAATTATAACTACTAATACTACCATTCTTCCATTCCCTACTAACCAAAGGTAAGGCTTAGGGAATCCAAGGTTCCGGCCGAGCTCCCGGTGAACGCCAAAGCTGCGGCATTGCTGCTCGGCACCTGGCTCGGACAGAGGGGGTCGACCCCTGAACCCTTGGAAGATGGCGTTTGGGGTTTAGGGTTTAGGGCTTCGGGGGTTTAGGGTTTAGGGGGCCGATCCCTAAACCCCAAACCCCGACACGAAACTGCAGCAGAACCCCGAAGTCTAAACCCAACCACTAAACCCCACACCGAAGGAGCGAAGGGTTATTTGGCGATGTTAGAGCACCACCTTCAACATTTAAGCCGGCGGCGTAGTTCCAGTTCGGGGCTCAGTACTGAAATTTGTGATATCATCATACATGGCGAAAAGGTTTACAGTTACCGTATAAGCGGCAGGTTGTGGTTTAGAGTTTAGATTTCCAATTGTCTCTGAAAGCTTCGACGTGCCCGGAACTCCTATGTATGAAGCCCCCCAGATGATCCATACAGCCCCATGCCCCTAAACCCAAAACCCAGAACCCAAACCCTAAACAGTGGGTCAATAGGCATCAAGAGGGGCCTGCATGGCTGACAATGTGGCCAGCTGCCTTTTCAACGGCAGCGTAATGAAGTGCCAGGTTTAGGAGCTGCGATTCAAGGTGGGCTTGCAGGCAAAGGAGATGGGGATCGTCGGCAGGCTAAGGGTTTGAAGGCTATAGCAGTGTTCAGCTTAGGTAACTTAGGACTTGTGAAGAACTTCTGCGGAGTTTCGGAGGCAGTGGCAGCCAAGTCGTTGCAGTTGGTCTTCTGCTGTTACGGCAGCTGCTGTTGTTCAGTGTCTGTTGCAATTCGAGCGACGGGCCGTACGCACGGCACCCGCACAGAGCCACGGAGCGAAAGCCATGGGGCGGATTGTGGAAGTCGCAAGTATCGCAGCCCCCCATATCTCAACAAAACCCTCGCCCTAAGATGCATAAGCCCCAAATCCTGGAGGCGAGACGGGCCCCTGGGACAGATCGTACCATACATGCACAAGACTCTACTGGACAAAACCCCAAATCTTGTAGAAATCCTTAGCATGATGCTACAACGCATGCCGCACTAAACAAGAAAGATTGTCCCGTAACCGACCCTCTGACGCCTGTGGCTGCTTAACTGAACCTCCACTCACTCACCGGTGCCTCGCAGAATTCTGGAAGCGCTGTGCTCCGGACATTGAAGGAGGCACCTTGACTACTTGTTTGGTTTCATAAAGGTCTTACAGGTGTTTATGCTTCTAGGGCTTCGAACCTGTGGATAAAGTGTGTTTGCGGCTGAAGTGTCAACAGGATCCCGTCGCCGTTGGATGCTGATTTAACATGAAGACCTCTTGCGACGGTCTTTGCCAGGTAGCCCACTTTCTTGGGATCCATGCATCTATCTACCTACCTCCCGATCCACCTATCGGGCTTTCTCTAAATAAAGGGCTCACGGCAAACGGTGCGCACCAGCATCACACAGTTTGCAGAAAACACCCTCACCGAACTGAGTTTGGAAGCTTGTGTTATCGAATTGCAAGATGGTAGGTGACGGCAGCATGTGCCGATGGGGTTTTGCATAGGGCCTCCATCTTCCAGGACCACAATGAATCCGCTCCCAAATCTAACCCACATGGGAGCTATGTAAGTCAACTGACTACAGTAAACCTTCCAGGCAAGGCCCTGAAACACCTGAAGAGGCCTAAACCCCCTTCAGTCGTGCTGAGAGATCACACGAACTGATTTACACAAACACCGATGCACATGAAAGGCTAGTTGAGAGGCCTTAACGATTGGAATAGAGCTTGGGAGGGGGTGTATTTTGGTAGACTTACGGAATAATGCGCCGGATCTCTCTTAAAACCTTTTGTTTCAGCTACTAAGATGTACGAAAGAACCCAAAGAAAGAAAACTAGTTGCTAGTAAGGCCCCCGTGTTTAAAGCAGCTCCGGTCCCTTTTTGAGCCTCCCTTTTCTCGCCTGAGTCTCGGGCAGACGCGCACCGGTGCTTCGCTCATTTCAAGGGCCGACGGAAGGCAGCCGAAGGGCGGCTTAAGGTTTAGGGTTTAGGGTGGGGCTTCGGTTTCGGTAAAGAGTTTGTTTTGGAAACCTGAAAATCTCTAATTTAATTGGAGTTGGGGGTTTTGGATTTTGGGCTTTGGGAGAAGCGCGACAAGGCTTCGACTCGAAGGCTTTACACCACGTCGAACTACATCATGACATGTTACTTAATATATACATGTGTATATGTATATGTATATGTACATGTACATTTGTATATATGTATATATTCAATATTATGTGTATGTATATATATATATATATATGCGTGTATGTATATATATATATATAATCTGTGTAGTGTAATCCAATATAATGTGTTTTGAATATGATGGGTCTTGAGCAAGCTGCCGCATCGTCTCAACCATCCCTGAAGCCTTCGGAAGGCTTTGGGCCAAGGGCCGGGGAAGAGGCTACTTGAGCTGGTATGGCACAAGTTAGACTAAGGTTTGTGGAGTTTTGTATAGTATACCGATAACTAATCAGGAACCCTGAGGAACCCTATCGTTATTTATTCAGACTCCTATATCACGACTCATTCCTCAAGAGGTGGTAGGGCTCCCTCGGAGGCACTACTTTACTACTGGATTGTGACATGGCCGCAACTCAAGCGTCTATACACCAGCCTACGCCCTAAAGCCTTCAATGGCAGACTTAGATCCCAAACCCTGGTACGCTTCGAAAGTCCAGATCCAGCAGAAAGCAAGACTCGCCGGGCCCGAGGGCTTCGAGTCGACGAAAGAACTATGTTACTCTTTTTAAGAATCATCATGATAGGAAGACCCCTGCATAAAGGGCCCGTGGAGCGGCAGGGCACAGATACTCACTAATATTATTCTTTAGACTTCCTTCCCATATTTAAAAAGCACTCTTTACACATCCTTTGATTTAATATCATTCTTTAGAGTTCCTTCTGAAATGTATGCTAGAACGTACCCTGTTGGAACTGTTGATTTGGAAATCCTATGTCTGCTGCCGCGCGCAGACTTGCTAAAAACTGGAGTGACAGTCAGAAATCAGGGCCTTCATATAGATTCTAACAATTGTCGGGCCGCGTATATAGGACTGTTCTTATAAAATAAACCCGAAATAAGGTACTCTCATTTTTCAGAAACCCACAAACAGAAATCCGGGCAAAAATCGAGCCGGACCCCTAGACCGCAAACCCGAAGAGCTGCAAATCGAAGGTTGCTAAACCCTAAACCCCATAGATCCCTTTAAGGAGCCCTTTAAGAGCCCTTACTAAGTCCCCTGCCCCTCCAAGTATGATCATAAAGTACTTGAGGGTTGAGGGGGATGGGGGTTTCGAGGCCTGGCTTTTGGGAGGGCCTCGGTTGAGGATTCAGGGCTTGGGGTTTCTATACTGAGAACCCTAGCAAAGATTGTGATTGTAGCTGTTTCTCAGGGATTATAATAACCAAAACTTAAAAATTATTTCTACGTACCCCTAAGGTTCAGGATTTCGGGCTCGATCCCTGAGAGAGCCCTTCCCGAAGGCGCTCAAGCCCTTGACCCAATCACTGCTCGCTTTTTTCTGCAAGATTCCCCTCAGAGGATGGCACTGGTAGCGGCTGTCTTTCAGGGAAGATTGTCCCTGAACCCTACAGCTTTCGCCCGGGAACAGAGAAGTTATTCAGGCACTAAACCCTAGACGCTATACGACCTTGAAGGATTGAATTGTTAGGCATGTGAGGCGTGCGAGTTCGAAGCACCACAAGCCCTTCATCTTTGCTTTGCTTGTAGCACGCTTTCTGGCTTAGGAATCATGGCTACGAGGGTTTGGCATTCAAGCATACGGCTTTAAGATTGCTTCTACTTGCACTTACGATCATGGCTTCCTCGCTACTCGGGATCCAGCAACTAATTCGACCACGATACACCCAGAAGCTGCTTCTTGGTGGAAGGACCCAGCGAGAATGGTGGCCCCTTGCCATTCCCCACCCAGATACAAGTACCGAGAGTTTAAGCGTCGTCAGAGCTGATACCGGAACAACTTTGGTGGTGCACCCTTTACAAACCTCAAGACCTTAACTCAAAGTCCGAAGTTTAAATCTTTGACCCTCATGTCTCCGGGCCGAAAGTGTGGCAGAGCTCCTGTTTATTAGAGCATCGCCGGTGCTGTCTTACGCGATGCACAGGCATTCTTCCTGTGTCTGTTCGGCGTGAGTCGCCAGATACTCGATAAGGCAGCGCTTGTTGGCAAGTGCAACAATTGCTGAAGTTTTACGTAGCGCGAGAGGGCTATCATGCCGCGAAAAGAAGCATTGCCACGCTGTGCAAGATACTGATTTCAAACCTGGACCCTATGCACAGGACCTGTCTCTCTGCTGGAATCCAGGAAGCCAACATTGGGAAGCCCAAGCCCGTAAACAGAGAGAACGCGAGAGAAAGGAATTCACAAACAGGCGTCCTTACGATCACCATATATATATATATATATATATATATATAATAACTGCCCTAAACGCTAAACCGTAAGCCTTGTGGTGCCTTAAGGAAGAGGTTGCCATGCCTGTACTTTCTCCCCCTCACCGCCGGCAGGCGACCGCTTCTCTGCTTCGAGAATGCGCCTTCCGACGGTGAGGGCGAGGGGCTGTTGAAATGTAGAATCCCCGAAGGCTTTACACGGGTTCTTGCAGGGTTTAGGGCTTTCAGGTTGGACAACAGCTAATTTGGGACTTGGGTTTCAGGTTGAGGGTTTAGGGAAAAGCCGACATGAACTTTCAGGGGACCCTAGAATTTGTCAACAGCCCCCCGCTGTCGCAGCTGTTTGCGAAACGGAGCCAACAGTACGTCTTCTTGAGGTCCAGGACTATGGGTTAACCTTCGGGGTTTAGAAGGTCTAGAGCTTAATGGTTTCGGGTTCAAGCTTTAGGATGAAGGAAACGGTGTAGATTTTCAGAGAAACAAGTTGGGCTTTCCGACCAAACCGGCCCTTAGAGTTCAACCAGCTAGAAACAATACTGTCGTGAATCCGATGCTCCCTGAATCTCCAAACCAAAAAGCCCTAGATTCTAGATTTCGGAACATCCATGACCCCTCAACCCCCAAGAAACCCAAGATTCAAAACCTAGGCGGCTTCGCCGAGCCGCGCGGCTCGGCTGTTCCTCCTGGGATTTTTCATCTTACTCGGATTGGCCCGGCCCGATACCTGCGTGAGCTTACAAAATTGTCTGTCGGGAGCAGGGCTTTGGGATCTCGGGCTGTTGGCGCGCTGCTTCTTCGATCACGGGGTGAGGGCTCCCTGCTTGCTCAGATTCCTGCCCCAAGGAAGCGAACCTCTGGATTATTGAGGGGATAGATAGATAGGTAGTTACAGATATACATACATACATGCGCAGGTACATACATACATACATATGCACACAGAAGATTACCCATTCAGCTGAACTGAGCCGGATACTAGCGCGTAGGATCTCCGGTTTCACATGCGCAAGTTGGTGCTCCAGGATCTTAGCGCACTGAGTCGGGAAGGCTTCGTGAGCGCCGTTCTAGGCTGTAGCCCGTGTTTTTTCACACATGGAGATATATAGATCCGGGCCACGAAGTGCCGATGCAAAGCCTGCGACTTCACTCGAGGCTTGGGTTACCGTAAGAGCTTGCGGCAAGTCCGCAGTAGAAAGAAGCACGCCTTGTATCTGCAAGTGATACCAGCTAGCATGTTTGGCATCTCCTGCATCACCCCCCCAAACACCTAGTCAAACCATGAACCCTGAAGACCTACGCCCTTAACCTCACCGACCCTCTATCCCAAAATTCAGAAAGCTAATGTCAGACTTTGAAGAACCCGGACCTGCAAATCCTAAGGTGTCGACAGCTCTCGGGTCTCTTCCAAAGAGACGAGAACCGCAGCTTTAGGGTTTTGGGAACAGCACCCAAACAGTAAGTAGCCAATGTCATATGCCGACAGCAGGTGCAGGTTTCAGTAGACAGTCTTTAAACGTACGAGCTGTATTGTAATATATTACCCTCTAATGATTTTTACTAAGGCCCCTACATTCAATCAGTAAAGTAACCCCCAAAGGAACCTATTACCCTATTTGGGTGGTTGTCAAAATCAGGGTCCCTTTTTGGGTACCCTAAAATAGTAGGTGCCGTATCATAATAGGGACCCAAGAAGGGACCATAATTTTGACAACCACCAATTTGGGACGTCAAGCATCCGGACACTGCATCCGCACTTCGCGCAAGGCCAAGGTCCCGAGAGACCCCCGCGGGAACAGCGTCCCAAGATGAGTTTCGGGCGGTTGATATAGGGGCCTTAATAACCCCCCAAACAGTATTGGTGATCATTTTGGCGTTAGGCTGGCGTTAGGGTTTAGCATATAGGATGGAGGGTTTAGAGGTTGCGGTCGAAGAAGGTTTGCTTTGACCCGAATGCCAAAGCACCAGAATACAGGAGAAAACAACAAACTAAGATAGGCCTCGGATGAGGCTCAGATTTCATGTGGGTAGCAGTCGGTCTTCTGCCTGGAGTTCAGAGGGTGGAGTGTGTTGCAAGCCTTTGTTTAAGCAAGTAGGTTTGTTACGATAATTCGCACCTCCAAACTGGGGCCTAGGGCAACGGAATTTTGGTGCTCAGGCGGCTCAGGCTATTGGAATCGCCCCGAAGCTCACCTGGGACTGCGCCTTTGCATCTGTCTGGCTTCCCAGAGGCACTAGAGTCGGGTGTTGGCGCCGCGGTTCGTCGCATCAACTTAGACTTGGGCTATGCTCGGTACCAATACCAGCATCCCCTGTGCCTACTGAGGCTCCTTGCCACAGCCCCCAACCCTAATGGAGGGCCCTTAGTAATTAGAATAGGGTTGCGGGGGTTCCTTATTATGTTATGATTATAGTATAATATCCCCAAACCCTATTCTAATTCCTAAGGCCTCTACACTAAACCTCAAGCCTAAACCGCCGCATGACCGTGCGGCAAAAGATGAGGTATACAAACACTCGGAGTCTTAAGGCCTTAAGGCAACAGGCATCTTCATAGCTAAATGGCTCTTCGACGCCTCGTCTACCTCTCGGCAGCAAGGCGTGCAAGTGTAGAAGGAATCATGAGCTTTCTATGCTTTTAGCTATAAGGTTGCTCCTTCGGGTAGGGGCTTCAGTACGAGCACAAGGCAAACCTCGGGTTCAGGACTGCCCTTTCCGGTATTCGCGCCTTGGGGCAGGAAGCCTATTCTGATTTTGGGCTTCAGGGTCCAGCCCCTGTAATAGGCTCGGACCGCGATGCCAGCAAACACCCCGAAAGGCGCAAGGTCAATTATCACTGAGCCTGTGCAGAATTCCTATGACGCTCCGAAAGCAAGAGTCAACTGAAACTCAACCTACACCACAAAAATGAAGCGATAGCAGGTGCAAGAGTCGTCAAAACTGTACTAACATTGCAACGGTGATTTTGATGAATCACCTTCGTCAAGATCCTAGTACTGAAAACTATTATTACTGACATCGTACGGTAAGCATGGTGTTGAAAACGGTGGCGAGGTTCACGTATAGAAAGTTCGTACATGTGTGAGATTTAGATCATCTGCATCTTTGATGTAAGCCCTGTACAGGATCGGGTTCAGTGTTCAGGTGGGGTTTGGGGTTTGTTCGCACTTTCCCACAACATTTATATATCAATCTATAAATTGTGATACTACTCTTGCTACCACAGTAACATCACGAACACGGCTACCGTCATTACTACGGTTACTCGCAGCACAACTCATATCGCAGCTACCACCATATGCTCTCGTATAGTCAGTTCATGCCAGGAGAAATTCAGGCAGATA
The DNA here is from genome assembly GCA_905221615.1 of Symbiodinium sp. CCMP2592. Taxonomy (NCBI): domain Eukaryota; class Dinophyceae; order Suessiales; family Symbiodiniaceae; genus Symbiodinium; species Symbiodinium sp. CCMP2592. The sequence continues at coordinate 233,813 of CAJNDT010000076.1, forward strand.
TGGCTGGAAATCAAATTCCGTTTAGGTTGAGTGATAGGGTACGCAGGAAAGGTTGGTTTGTGAAGACTTGATTTGCAAGCGCTTGTGTTCCCCGGCATCGAGACAACAACTCCGAGCTCCTAATTGGAGAGCAACTCGTGAAGAACTCACGCGGAATCACATTGGAACCGCACCAGGAACCATAAACTACAAACCAGTGTTCCCAAACAAGAAGGCCCCACAACCTCGATACATTTGCTGCGGTGATCTGCTTGGACTCTGTACGCCAAAACCGTTGATGTGAGCCCGTTACCTCAAGACAAACCCATGCAAGCACCGCTCCCTGTCAACCCTCTGATGTGAACCGCCTACTACCCCTTTGCCCAGGCTCCACTTTACCAACTCGGATGAGAGGATCGCCCCTTGGGGGCGACGAGCTCTACGTCAAATCGGCACGAACAAAGGCCGTAATCGCCACGAATATACTCAGATGGTCCATTGCAGGAAGGTTATATGTTTGAGACGACAAATACATGCGGATACTTAATGCTGCATAGACGAGCATGGGCGTGGGTCGTATATCGCTGAGTTCTGTGATTCGTTTAAGAAGAAGAGCATCATCATTGTCACTAGCCTAGACCACTATCACCATTGTCCTCGTCCTCGTCGTCATCACCGTCGGCGCCGAGCACCACGGTAAGCATCCAGTGTTGTCATCACCACCACAACATCCGTTCTGATCTCACCATGATCATCACTGTCATCGTCGACATCATCACCATCATCGTCATCGTCATCATCATCGCCGTCATGATCAACGTCATCACAGCCATCCCATCATCTTCGTCGACATCGTCATCACAAGCGTCATCCTCATCACCGTCATCATCAGACTCATCATAACTATCATCACCATCATCACTACTGCAGTTACAGTCGTCATCAACATCACCATGAAAGTCATCGGTCATTATCTTCACCATCGCTATCATCATCAGAATCGCTATGATCATCACCACGGTCGTTCTATGATGCTTCACTTATGCTTCAGATTCGAAGCGGTGCGGATTCGATAATAATGTCCGGGCTGCAAGCGTTACAACTTCTGTGGGCATTCGATTTCTGGTGTGAAGGGGAGGTGATGCTTGAACTGCAGGTGTTTAAGGGCTTGTGCATGAACAGACTATTACGGCATCTTTCCTGACATGTACACAGCTTGTCAACCCGCAGGCCGGCAAACGACTTTTCCAAGTGCTGGTCACGTCTTCCAAGCTACCGAGTGCGCAAAGAATCCAAGGAGGATCCTACCCCTGGCAAGGAGCAGTCACTGGTTCACAGACTCGTACTAGAATACTACAGCCTTTCGGTCTTCAGGGATTCGGGCTATGGCTCTGGGCCTAACACCCAGGGTCACAATCCAAGTTCCGATAAAGCCTCTGTGAAAGCTAACTTGCGAAGCCCCGCGGCCCTTGTGAGCAGAACACTGCTTTGTAACACGAGGTTACGGATTTATGTAGGACAATGTAGGAGAAGACAAAGAGCCTTACCACGGTCATGAGTGCGTTGGTACGCGCGCACTATACGTCCTTACTCTCTGCCGAGAGCTGATTGACAAGCTGGCGGAAAAGAACCAACACGAACGGGAAGAGAAGATCCACGCCGATCATTTACCTTGGCTTCAGCAGACCGCTCGAGCTTCGGATATGGGTTTCGGCCTTTTTGGGTTAGAGGGTTCGCCAAGGTTCGGCTTCTCTTACCCAGAACAACGAAGGATCTGGTTCTGCCGGTTTCCGAAAGGACGGACTCGGATGCTGGCATAGCAGAAAGACCGAAACATTCACTAAAGGGATTCAAAGGTATGTCGCACTACAACTATGGCGGACATCTACACCTCAAGGTTCCTATATTGACCTAGGTCGACGGTGTATCATCCCCTCAGCTGCCCCAAACTCAGCAGCAAATCCAGAATTTCTCTGTGTTAGAATGCGTGTTTAGGGCTCAGGCTTTGCGATTCTAGGGTTTAGAGTCATGGGATTTTCGGCCTGAGGGCTGGAACATGGCGACAAAACGATGAACAAACCTAAGTCGTGAGCATCGACGAATGCATGTTGGTGTAAATCTTGTGATAATAAAGGGCCTAAATCGATAGAGCGGCTGTCATGGTTACGCTATGAGAGAAGATATGGGTACGATTTACAAACCTCAGACCCACAGCTGGTCCCATGCATGCCCCAAACCTGAATCTTTGACGGAATAAACTCCGAACTCTGGCACCCAGTACCGTTGAACCTCCCCTGTTGTATTGACTGAACCGTACATTCGAAGAAAGAGACAAGAAAAGACCAAGCAAACGAGCACAGAACCAGCTGCTTGAAATATCAGGCAAACACAGCAAGTGACAAAGCAAGAACAGCGCAAGATAAGAACGGGGCGTACACGCATGCAAAAGCAAAACGCCAAACGCGAAAACATAACTCTGCTCCTCAAATCTGCAACAGGAGCAGAATGGGATCTTTGGGGAGTGAGGTTCAAAGGCTCCAGATCCGGACTTGACGAACATAATAGACGGTGCTTTATCCGTGGCATCGGCATTCTCTCTCCAAACTCAAAGCCATGAACCCCGAAGAAAGGGGCGATTAAAGAGAGGGGTGCGACCCGTGTGGGAAGAGGGAAGGGAGAGTTCATCCTGGAGTTTAATTATACGTCGAATGTGCTTGTCGGACAATTTCCTACAGTAGCTCAGGCTACGGGCAAGGAGGCCGCAGCAGGCCGTGAAGCGCACAGCGCAGCAAAGGCGCTTCGATTTTGTGGCCGTGTTGGTGATCTTCTTCGCTCGCTGCGCATATTTTAGAGACCTGGCAGGGGGAATGGAGGGTTTAGGGCCTCGGCAGATTTCGGGCTGAGAGACCACATGCAACGCAACGATCCAGCTACAAACCCAGGACAACAAAAAGCCCAGGGCTTTTACGAGCTTGCTTCTTGTACTCCTTTAAACGGCCATTTAAACGGCCACTACAAGGGCGCCAAGACTTCCTAGACGCCACCGAGGACAAGCTCAGATGGAAAGGCACGGATAGGTTATGGGCTTTGGATTTTTGGGACGAGTTTTGAGAGCTTGGTGCTGAAGTGTGCCTGTGACGATCATCACCACGTATCGCCCACCATCATCGTCATAACACCGGTGAATCGTGCATAGAGTTGAAGATTCCGGCCCTGAGCTCTAAATTCTAAACCCCATCCTATCGGCATCAAGCTCGCTGCTGTGGTGCTACCGTGGATCCAGGGGGCCTAAACAACTAGGTTTATTAGTCCAGGGCGAAGATTTTATACTCTAGGGCTGCAATGTAGGGGCCTAAATAATCAGCAATACTAGTTTTGGGTTCCCTCCTAAAATATGGAGGATGAAGCTGAGATTTCGTACTTCCTCAAGTGCCTCAGAATCCCTGCTTCGCTGCTGAAAAGCGATCCGGAAGCCCATCAGCCAAAGCCGAAATCCTCAATCTGAAACGAGCCTGTTCTCAAGATCGAAATCCTCAAAACACGTCAGCGCGGCATGAACGTCTCATCTAAGTTGGAACTAGCTGGTGAGCAGTTCACGAACATTAGCGTCTTGGCCTCAGATGGGTTTCTCTGCCGTCACACTGCGATGCCCAAGATCGTAATACGGCAGCAGATAATTCATATCGCAGCTGTTGCGATAGTCTTAGGCTACTTTCCTGCGCGGCCAACTTTAGCTACATTCCGTGTTGCGGCCGGTTCACGCTCTGTGCCTGAAAATCGTGCCTGCAAGGCCTACGGCCTACTTGGATGGTGGAGGACCCATCGACATACAGCGGTTCTTTTGCAACCTGGCCGCCGTTCCACCTAAGGAGTCCTGCATGAGCTGCGTCAGCTTATGATTCCTGTCGCACAGGCTGCGATCATCTGACCTAGACATAAATGGGTTACCCACTGATACACATGGACGACGTGTCACCTATTTCATCGCAACTTGCGAGACCTCGGTAGGGTCTAAACATTTACGTGACTCTTCAACCCACAACAGCCCAAGCGGCAGCTATATGTTAAAGACTGGAGCGCATACCTCGATAGTGCACTCAAGTGCTCTTGAAGATGTAGCAATATACGAAGGCTATCAGCCTCCCAAGAGCCAAATGCAAATGCTTTGGCATCGACATGCAAAGCACTGTGAAGAATGGTCGCACTGCTGCTAGTCACTGCTAGTCGTGGTAGCACTCGGGGACTGTCTTCAGTGCTACGAGACTCAGCACAACTGCGCTTCATGAGGCGCCTGATGTAACCGACGGCGGCAGTACGGGGAGACCTCTACACCCGTAGAAGAGGAGCGAACCCTGGAGTAACTTCTCAAGATGCAGGACGGAGCCTCTAAACCCTAAACCCTCAAACCCTAGTGCAATTAAACCTAAAACCTTTAAACCCTAAACAACCCTCAAAGTCACAACTTCTCAAGATCGAGGCGGGATTAACCTGGGGTCGTAGCTTCAAGCGAAGGGTGAAATTCTAGCTTATAGTAGGAACCCTAAGGCCTAAGACTACTATTCCTAAAACATCTAGAATAGGAACCCTAAGGAAAAAATATGGCTATTACTAAATATCTAGGTTTGGAGAACTGCCATTGCAGGTCCTGTAGGGAACGACTCCCTTGCCGCCCTTGGTGAGGGCCTGCAGAAACGGATACAAGTCTGGATTCATTATTGCTGATGGGTCTTCGAAGTAGTGACGAAAGCGCACATTAGTACGTGCCGTGGCGTTTTCGCAAGCAACCGTTCAACGTCCAAAGCCTGCCAGGGATTGCCAAGAAGGAGCTTAGTTCAATCCTCTTCAGGTCCTCGTCCGGGACAGGTGTTAGACGGTTTAAGGAGCTTTCCACACACTAGACCTTAAGACATCTCCCAAGTCCTACTCTCCTTCATGCGAAATCCGACACTCCACAGACTGAAGTCCCACAAGCTAACTCTCAAACTCACATCTAGACAGGGACGTCCTCCATGCGAAATCCTCTATGACCAGTAGCCGCGTAGCCGCGGTATGAACGGTTAGGACGATGGCTTTGCTTGTCACCTCAAACCCTCGTTCCTAAGCCTTCAACCCCCAAGACTTGTACCGCAGTAGCAGAGATCTCTGGCTCTTAAACCCTAAACCCCAAACCCTAAACCCCTAAACTTCAAACCCTCAACCCCTAAACTGCAAACCCCAAACCCTAAACCCCAAACCCCATTAATCCGCGTCCACCCCCCCTTCCAGGGCCTCGATCACGTCACCCAAGGCGGTGAGAGATCTGGCCGGGGGCTCCGGGAGCTTCGCGTATTTATAGGGGCCTTAGTCATTAGAGTAGGGCTCCTTTAAAGGAGTCCTTAAAGGATGACTATATGTAAGGGTACTAGGGGCCGTTAAAATTAGAAAAGGGTTTTGAGGCCCATTCTACGACAATTATAATAAGGAACCCTCACAATAGTATGAGTAACTATTTAAGCCCCTATGGCAGAGCGACTGGGAAACTCGGTCTTGTGCCTATTCTCGTGGCTTTTGAGGGGGGGGGGGGGTGCGGCTAGGCTTTAGGGTTTGTGTTTGCTTTTGGGGCTTAGTTTTCAGGAAATTTTGGGTTTAGGGTCTAGTCTTTTTTTGGGTTTAGGGCTTGTAGAGATAGAAACTTGGGTTTAGGAATGCTCGGGTCCAGGGTGAGGGATCTCTGAAGTACGCCTTCAGCTAAACACCTGGATTCGGACCGGAAGCATGATGCTCTGTATCTTCAGCAACCTGAGCACGAGACCGGCGCGGGTCGCCCTCATGGGCCGTGTCTCTGTGAATACTACAACACGCCTGCGATTTAGGGCTTGCACCCACAGACAAACAAGTCTCTCGGTCAAGGTAGCCCCAACCAGATCAGGATCACAGTGTAGCTTTCCTCCAGGGACTATTTAAGTCCCTGCAAGCTCGCAGAACACCAGGATCCGGTTTGCACTAAAGCATACATCCCAAACCCAAACCAAAATTAAGGAAAACAACACAAAAAAAAATCCAAAAACCAAGCCCTGAACCACTTAGGGATTTAGGGGTGAACCTAAACCCTAAACCAAAACAATATGCTTTCCAAAGGGCATATAGGGTTAAGGGCTCGGGAGTTGAGGAGTTCAGGGCTTTCGGATCCCACGATTTAGCTGTTCTACTTCCTCTCGTGCCCTTGCCTGTTGATCTCAATAGCTTCCTTCTGCTGGTGCTCTGTCACCTGCCGTCGGCTGATGAGCATTTTCTACGGCTTTGGGGCCTTCCATACTTGGGGTGTCCAGGAATCAGGTGTTTAGGGTTTGTGGTTGGAGGTGCAAGGTAACTGGCAGAAAATTCGGAGTCTTGGGAATATCAGCTTGCGAAACATGAAGCATACCGTCATGTTCCACGTGACCCAAGTGAAACCCTGGTGCATATCTGCACAATATTCATAATACATAATGTTGTGTATATATATGTATATATATATATACGCATAGATATATATATATATACATACAGATATGAACCTTCATAATTTGACATCTTACCGAGCCTTTTCAACTTGCTACTCGGCTGCCAAGCACCGAAGCTTCGGCCTCCGACTTCTTTAGTCGCTCAGAGCCTGCAAGGTCGCCTCGAATCGTTGCGTTGTCTGTTGCGGCTTTTTTGGGGTTGGGGTATTAGGGTTTAGGGTTTAGGGTTTAGGGATTATGGTGTTTAGTTGAGAGTTTTTTTTTAAGCGCAATGGCTTCTTTCTGTGCGTGCGAGCGAGCTCTCAGCTGAAGTAGCCAGCCACACAAGGGGCCTACACTGGAAAGACCCCAACATGGACACTGAAGCATGCACAGCCTCCGTGACCTCGTGGGGCACCAAAAGAACATCGTATCACAGAGAAAGCCCCCAACTGCTATGAGTCACGGCTCCGGCTACGTTCCCTTTCTTGGACACTACCACGCCGCTCAGGAGCACCAAGGGCTTCGGGATTAGGGTTTGGGGGTTTAGGGTTTAGTTGAGGGTGAAGGGCTTAGGGATTAGGGATTCAGCTAACGATTAAAGTTTAAGGCTTTGGGGCTTGAGGGCTTCATGGGTTTAGGGTTTTGGGGACTGGGGGTTGCGTGGTTTATGGGGAGGACAACTGACCTGCTAGGCACCCCATGCAGAGTTGTAAGCCTTGAATTTTGGGTTCAGTAAGTAGGGATTAAAGAAGAAAGTGAAAGGGTTTACGTATCACTGTTGGGAAATGCGGGTGCGGGGGGCAACGTTTAGGGCTTTAGGGTTAGTAGGCCCAGCAACGAGACCATGTTGTGTTCTGTAAAACCTATGCATTCTGCCGTCTAGAGGCAGCTCCTAAGGTTCTGCGATTGTATAGGTTTGAGGGTCTTTGGAGTTTGGCGCATGTGGTTTTGGGGCTCAGTGTTCAGGGCTTGACTGTTTCGGGTAACGCGACGGCAAGCCCTAATGAAGATTTGGCACTTTGTGGTCTGCGAACCACGCTTGTGGACCAAAATCTGGGAAGGCTCCTGCTCGGCGCTTCTTAGGGCTGCCCGAAACCTCGTGCACGCCAAGCAGCACATGAGCATCTTGCCTTTAAGTGTCTCCTGCGTTTCCCTGGCACAGCGAGATTTTCGGGCTGGCGGCAGAAGCAGTAGAAGTTTTCAGCCACGGCTACTACAACCACTAGCGCAACAACGAATGTCACCGCCAACACCACCACTGCCACCAACGCTCCCTCGGCTTCTTCTCTTCTTCTACTGCTCCTACTCCTACTCCTACTCGTACCCCTGCTCCTACCCCAGCTCCTGCTCAGTCAGTCCCCTACTCCTACACCTGCGCCTACTCCTGCTCCTACTGCGACTGCTACTGCTACTGCTACCCCTACTCAGTTACTACTGCTGGTGTTGCTACTACCACCACTACTGCTACGACGACTACGAAAACTACAAGACTTCGACTCCGACTACTACAACTACAACCACCAACACCGCCGCACCACCACCACGAATACGCCACCAGGACGACTACAACGAATAAAAACATTCTGCTACAGCAGTGTCGTTGCCGCCAGCACTCCACTGCTGCACGTACTACTTACGAGCACCACAGCAGGTTACAACTGTTGCTCGACGATCACTATGACCTGTCGTGCTTCATGATCGCACTACGTTCTTGTGTCGCTGTATGTAGCCTGAAGCGGCCTTTTCACCGTAGGAGGCCTCCAGCTGAACTGTTGTCTCTATGCAAACACAAAGTTTGAAGAATTCGGTCTGATCGCGCGCCCCTCTATGGCCATGCCAATCAAAAGCCTGCCCTTTCTTCAAAGGCCTCTGTTTAGTGGATCCGTATTCTGATCCATATCAAGGTATGTGGGGCCCGATACTCCTGCATAAGCTTCCTTCGCGCGCATCTTTCTCAACTCGCCAGCTGTCCGAGGCATCAAGCTGAGAATACTCATGATACAAAAAGCAGCTTCCCAAAACATTGAGAACTCTGTGCTTCCTTAACCTGTCAATCCCCAAAGCTGCGGCCTAAGCCGACTGCCCAAGCCCCAGCGTTCGACACGGTGTGGTGTAAACCCACGAACCCGCGAACACCCACAACTCTCGCCGGGCATGCTTATTCACGCTAATGATCTTGATGAGCAGCACCAAGTGGCTCCGTGAGCTTTCAGAGTTCATGGCCTTGCACTGCGGAGGTTGCCGAGTGGAGCGGAACTGGGGTTGATTTGAAGGCGGAGGCAGAGCAGGCATGGCATGCCCCGCACTGCGGGTGGGCCGATTTTACTGCTACAGTGATGCTGCATCATTGCAGCCCAGGGTTTTGGCATGTCGGGCTCGGGGTTTAGAGTTCGGGGATTAATCCCTTCCCCTGAACATTCAACCCCCCCTAATATAAAAACTGCCGGCCCCGGGAATTTTGCGGTTTCGGGCCCTGCATTCAATTTAAAAGGGACAACATTAGGGGGGGTGGCAGATCTGTATGTGTTTCAATTGAAGGAAGACTACCGTAGTACTAAAGACAGCAGAGCTTCAAGGTTTAAGGGTTTAGGGCTCAGGGCTTTATAGAGCCAAAGATTACAGCAGTACTAAAGAGACACGAGAGCTTTAGGGTTTAAGGGTTTAGGGCTCAGGGCTGAAGCTTTAGGGCTCAGGGCTTTAGTTTGGGGTTCGAGGTTTAAGGCTTAGGGCTTTAGTAGGGCCTCAGGGCTCCAGGCTTTGGATAGCTAGCAGCTGGGAGTCCGGGTACGTGGGTGCACCGAAACCCCCCCTAATATAAAAACTAAACCTCCGAAATCCAATTCTTGTATTAGGGGGGGGGGGGGGGGGGGGGACCTTTTTTTATATTAGGGGGAAGGGATTAGTACTTCATGTTTAGGCTTAGGGGTTACGGAGGGATTCGAGGTTGGGGCGTTCAAAGTGAAAGGTCCAGGGTTTGGGTCCACCGCAGAAGTCGGAACGAAAGCAACAACACTCAAACCGAAAGCCTCGAGCTCTTCCCCTTCATTTCATCACAGACCGCGAAGCCTTGAGAGCACAAGCTATAAACCCGACACCGACAGAAGCCCGCACTTCGGAAAGAGCCCGGGGAAAAGACGGTAGCGGCCACCGTTCTCTGATCGTTGCCACCTGGCTCATCTACTCTGGGCTTTTAGTCTTGGGGGCAGAGGCTCTGGGCTTGGTATTCCGGATCCAAGGCTCTGTTGCAGAGTGTTAACACTCAGCAATGAAAGAGTGGCAATGATGATCATAAGAAGCATAGTCACGTTATCGACCTATCGACTGATCTATCTATCTCTCTATCTATCTACCTATCTACCTAGTTGTCGTGTGTCTTTCTATGCATCCATGTAAGCGTCTATCTAGCCATGTATCTCTCCGTCTATCTGTCTGTCAATCCGTCTGTTTGCCTGTCTGTCTAGCTGTCTATCTGTCGGCCTGTGTCTCTATCGATGTGCATCGAAGTGTCTACCTGTCTACCTATCTAATCTATCTGTCGATCTATCTATCTTGTCTATCTATCTAAACTAACGTATCTAACCTATCTGACCCTCAAAAAGCCTCTAAAATGCATGGGCAGACCTTCAAAACAATCCAAGAAGAGCCTTCTGAGACCCTGAAGCATCCTCATTTACAAGACCCCCCCTTCTTACCTTTGGTTAGTAGGGAATGGAGGAATGGGGTACACGTATAACTACTATGACTACCATTCTCCCATTCCCTACTAGCCAAAGGTCAGCCTTGCAGAAGTCAGAGGACCCCAAAGTCCTACTTGTCGGGTATCATGGGGAACTAAAGGTTAACCTCTTTGGTTGTATTAGGGCTATCCACCCAAAAAAGGTTAAAGGTTACCTGCTCTACTACTAGGAAGTTCTTGCCGAGGCTACGCTCCATCATCGCCATGAGCTCCTCGGCGGTGTTGCCTCACACCGTGGAAGGGAAACTCTTGAAGAAAGGGGCCTCAAGAATTGGAATAGGGTTCCCTTTATTTAAAGGGGCCTATAAGGGTGACTACCAGCGATCTGTTGTAGGGGCCTCAAGAATTAGAATAGGGTTTTGGGGCCCATTATACTAAAATTAAAATGATAATAGCTTGAAGCAGCCAGACCCTCTTAGGGCTTTCTATGGTGATGGTTTTGAGTGGGATGCGGGAGTCAGGAGTAATTAGTGGAGATGTCACGCTCCCTGCCTAGGAGGTGCTTTCAAAGCCTTTAGGTAAGATCCTCTTAAGCCCAATAAGGGAAAATATAAAATGTCCCAAAGCCCTACCTAGCTATACTCTAAACTCGGAAGCTGCATTTTGGTGTGGGCATGTGAAGGCACGGAGACTTAAAGGAAAGATGCACGAGCTTCAACGATTGTCTTGCGCATGCTGTTCTCATCGGAGGATTCTAAGCGGTCTGGACCATCTGAAGAAAGGCCTTAAAAGTTTGGGGGCACCATGGCTGATCCTCGTCGTCGTTTCGCTCTGACTCAGCACTTCCTCCGAGATCAGTTGGGAGTCGAAGATGTTCTTCCACGGCCGCTATGAAACTGAAAGCCTGAATTGGCTCAACCCGGCATGTGGGCAACTGCTGCTAAACCTAGACGAACTAAACCGCTAATCCTAAACCCTTAAACCCCTGCACACTACGCCTAAACCCAGCCTTAACCCCTGAACACCTAAGCCTAAGCCCTAAACTTCGGAAGCCCTAAACAACGCCAAACCCCAACGAACCTATATAAAACAACTCTAAAGCCATATACCAAACCCCAAAATAACAGCCCTTCAAGGCTCCTTCAAGGGTTCCTTTGAAGGGTTCCTTTAAGGGTTCCTTTAAGGGCAAGAGCTCCTTTGCGCCGCTGGGCTTCGGACACTGCTCCTCGGTGAGGCCCTCCATGTAAACCTTTGGAATTTAGGGGTTTTAGGGGTTTCTAGGGGGTTTTAGGGAGCTTAGGGGTTTAGCGGGTTTGGGGGGTTCAGGGGGTTCAGGGGGTTTAGGGGGTTTGGGAGGTTTGGGGGGTTTGTGGGGTTTGGGGATTAGGGTTTAGGGTTTTGGGCTCCAGCTTTTAGGGTGCTGGGCGAGAGCAGGTTCCATGCGTGTTTAGAGCCGAAGGGTTGGGCAAAGTTCGGGATTTTAGGCTTACGGGGTTCAAGGGCCGAGGGCTTAAAGCTATGAACGTAGAAAGGTTGGCAAAGGTTTATACATGGTTGTAGGGATTTTATGGGTTCGGTTCAGAAGCTTGGGGCTTAGTGGCTTGCGGTCGGCATAAGGGTCGGAATAATCAATGCTGGTATTCCTTGATGTCCGTTTAAGAATGAGACCAGTACTGGCCTGTCAGTCACGCACGCCTTTTGTTGATTCGAACCTTTTCGGCCCTGACCCCGAAACCCTCACAAACCCCCATTTAGACTCGCTTGCTTTATCCCTGCCGCCGTGGATGTTGAGGCCGGGCCGAAGGCTCCAATGGCTCAAAGAATCGAAACCTTGCGGTTCGATGCTTTGAGCTCTCCCCTCGGTTTCTTAGGGTTTGGGGCTTCTTGCGGTTTAGGCTTTCGCAGGTCTTTGGTCTTTGGGCTAGCACACAAGTTATAGTGGCTTTAACACTTATACTAATGATATTTGCTTTCTCTGGGGGTGCCGCCGATCCGTTCTTCTCCTGGCGGATGTTGAGCTTCGCTTTCGACTGATCTCGGCGAGAGCAGCAGGTGGTAGAAACTAAAACCCAAAACCCGACATCTGGCCTCTCTAACCTTCTAATTAGAAATATTGGAGCCTTAATAATTACCTATACTATTTTGGGGGCTCCTTCTTGTACTGATAGTATAGTAGTATAGTATATTCCCAAAACCCTAAACCTAAAGCCGGTCCGGGTCCCCATCAGTGGTCCTTTGCGGAAGGAAGGGCGAACCGGAGCCACCATGAGCCAGAACCCTTATATACAGCCCCACAGCCAAGGTCTCAAAACTTGCAGCCCCGTTGCTCTATTTCGAATAGCTTCACATGCAAGTCTTATCGCAGACCCGCGAATTGCCCTCATCTGCTAAACCGTACTTCCCTGAATTTGAAACGAACTATCCCAAAGGCACGCAACCAATCAGTGCTCTGCCTTGGAGATGGGAACTCCAGGCAATAGGGGCTAGACGACTTCGGGGTTTCAGCTGCGTTGTGGTGCTGAGGCCTGGATTTGAAAATCTAGGTCATCAGCTAAGCTGGGAACTGTTGGGAGCTTAAGGTAAGCTAGGGGTGTGGCATCTTCTGCTGGGGCCCACTGCTTTTAGTGGCAGCTTTCTGAAGCCAATCCTGTTGGGCGACAAACCCTGGAAGCCTTTAAGCCATGAAGTTCGCATGTCTTACTCCTTGTGACTAAATCCTTCAGAGGCCTTTGCAACCTGGCAAAGGCAGCTGTTTGGCTTGGCAAAGCCTCCAAAACCTCAACTATAGACGATGGTAGCTACCATAAACCCTTAACCCTAAACCTCTACCCCCTAAACCCGAAACCCCAAACCCGAAATAAACCCAAAGCCACTCCGCTTCGAGCCGGGCTGGGGTTGCCCTTGGCCAGCAAGTCGACGATGGCATTGCAATACCTTGGAGTGCTTTGGGTTTTTGGGGCTTCTCGCAATTTTGGGGGCCTCTAGGGTTTCTTTTTGGGGGGGTTGGGGATACTGAACAAACTAGTCGGTTTCATGCTTTCGGGGGTTGCATGCTTTTGGGGTTGGTCGCAACATTCATTGAATCTTATCATAGGGTCTTGCATGCTGCCCATGGAGTGCGGGGATTGATTTTAGCACATAGGCGAAGGACGCCGGATGTGGATATCCTGCATCGTGGTATCCTGTCTACAGAAAATCCGTGCAGCACTGAAGAAAATTGCCAATCGTCCCGACAGCGACCTCACTAAAAACCGGACCCCCGAACCCTGTATGACAACGACGCTCATCAATTAGCACAGGTACCGTTGAAAGAAGGCCGGCTTGCGACAACAATGTACCGGCTGATTTCAAAGGTTTGCATGTTCTGAGTTCTCGCCAGGAGCATTTTCTATTAGCCTGCACCTGTAAGCTTGAACCTCGGAAGCTGATAAAGGCAACCGAACCTCCAAACCCCTGCTTGTAGGACTTAGCAAGCACGCGGATTTGAATCACCAGTTGGAGTGTGCTGTGCTGTGTATGCTGCATACCCTTTTTGTATGCTAGGTGCATGGATCCCAAGACAAACGCCAAACCTGGTGGGGAACTTGAACCCAATATTTGCAACGGAAAGTAGCAAAGAAAAACCCAAATAAGCTTGCACAGCCTTCAGTGGAGGCTCTGAACCCTCGAGCTAAAAACTAACCCCTTTATTTTTGCAGTCCAGAAGCAGCTCCAGCATAGAACCCATCACCGTGTAGGTGAACCGGTCGGAGCCCTGCGTCTTCCCATTCATGCTCACTTTCAGGATCTTGGACCCCCCACAACCTGACCAAACCCTCAGTTCTTGGGGTTCCTATCGCCCGATTATGATTGCCTTACATATGCCCTGTGGAAGGAAGGTTTACAAAACCCCAGACCCCAAAGCCCTCAAATCCTGACGACAAAACCCCCAAGACCCCAAAACACTCCAAACCCCAAAGCCCCCAAGCCTACAACCCCAAAGTCCTAAGCCTCAAATCCTTAAGGCACAACCCGCAAATACCCCCAAACCCTCCAAACCCCAAACCCTCCAATACCCCAAAACCCCAAAGTCCAAAAGCCCTCAAATCCTTAAGGCGGCATCTTGCCAGTCGCCTGCTCGCAGACTCGGTAGATCTCCTGGCCGGAAGCAAGGCTTGCTACAAGGGCCTGTTAAGTAGAATGGAGTTGAGGGTTGAGGGTTCAGGGTTTTTTTTGGGGGGGTGGGGGCCTAAGAAGTAGAATATGGTTTCGGGGTGAGCTTCGTGTTCTAGCATCGGATCAAACTTCAAGGACCAGTCATCGAGAAGCTGTACATGGAAATCTCGCGGAGTTGAACATCAGCGCATATTGTACTATAATCTTAATTTTAAGGCCCCTATACTAAGCCGCCTTGGTTGCATCTTTTTCGTTTCCGCGGCGAGCTTCAGCGAGACATAGGGTCAAGGATTTTGGGATTTGGAGTAGTTGGGGGGCTCTGGTGCGCTAAGGAGCCTCATGGGATGTCGGGCGTAGGTCCTTAGGTGCTTCCAGCATTCGACTCAAGAAGGTATCTAGAAATCAAGGGGGAGACCTAGGGCTGCAACCCTAACCTCTAGCGGTGCAGAGAGCAACAACGGACTGCTCCTGAAGGTAGGCCTCAAACCACTGCCCTGAACCTTGAACCCTCAACTCCACATCCTCAAGCTGACCCAACAACCCGGCGGTCATGGATCGTCCGCGGTGCCGTGCCCTCGTTGCCTGGCGGCAGCAAGACTCTACGATGTGCCCGATATGTCGCGGCTGCCGGATGCTTTGGGATGTTGGGGTTAGGGTTTAGACTAGAGGCTTGCGTTGGGGTTCTTCTGTCAGGGAGGCACGTGACTCTGTGTTGTTTGGGAGGAGGCCAAGGGGACGAAACCCCATGCAGGCTTTCAGATTGCGTCCATTAGCCTTTGTGATTGTAAACTGCAGAATCCAAGAGCCTCACTACGTTTCAGAATAAGTAAGTTGGATCAGCCACTGCGACAATTTTTGTATCACCCGCCATACTAAACTGGTCTGAGATTCTGCACCCCGAAGGATTAGAGCTTAGTAAAAAATCACCAGCCTAGCTTGCTCATGGATCTAGGGTCGAGGAGTTCTCGCCTGGCTGGTGAACTTGCAGGCTTGAAGCCAGGGGTTCTCTGTCAGGCTTCAGGATCTTAACTTGAGGCACTAGGGTTGGTCTCTTTTGAAGTGACGCTGTTTTGGGTCTAGGGTTCAAGGTTCAGCTACAGCTTAAACCTTCAAGGAGGAGCGTAATGTCAAATCTTGGCACCCACAGCCGTAACCGCAACGAAGCTTTCAGTGCTCAGGGGATAAGGGCCCAGGGGTGGGTCGCCGTCGCCCGGACCTTTTTCAAACGCCCTTTGTCGACAGCTCTTGGCATCGCAACCGGGAACCCTAAGCCTGGCAACAGATGAGCGTTCCAGAAAACGTGGGTAGCCTTCTGAAAGAGATTCTGATAGGAGCCTTCTTTATTCGGGGGGGTGGGGTTCTTGTTGTTCTGAAACTCTCATATCAGGCTTAGAATAGACGGACGCCCTGAAACATCGTCAATCGACGAAACCTTTGGCCCGCGACTCTCCTACAACACGGTGAAGCCGCAGAACCCTAAACAACCATCGTCTCAGCCGCGGGTGCATGTTGCCAGACCGAGGTGCCTCAAGAGAGGAACTAATGCAGGAACCTGATTAGGAAACCCTGGGCCTACAACCCCAAAATAGTCGGATTCATGTGAGGAACCCTAATAAAGGCCCAAGGTTCCTTAATCAGGTTTTTACATTAAACCTTACTTGAAGAATCATGGATGCGTAGAGTCAGGTTAGGCTGACAAGTGTCATCCGCGCGATGACATACGCAGTAGTTGTAGCAATTATTGGAAATAGCAACGAGCCGTCAAGTAGGTATGAGAATTACAGTAAGGCTTAGAGTGCTGGCTCCAGGACGCTGTCTGAGGTTCTGTGATTCAGGCAGTGTTGCGAACCGCCGAGAAAAACGCGGCCTCCCTCAGCCCCAACACGAAATCCTAAACCTGAAGCAGTCTGGTCAGCTGCGGTGTGACCAAAGCCATGATGGCTTCCTATTTGTCTCCCCCCTAATCTACACGAACCCATGTTCTTCGTAGGTCTTCGTAAGGTCTTCATGCAGTCCCCGAGGCAGCGAGCCCTGCGAACTTCATGCTAAAGGTCTCCTTCATGGACTTCGGACTCGAAAGCTTACAAGATCGGCCGGGGCACTCATGAAGCCTGTGCGTGGGCACATCACCGACGTGACGTCCGTGTGGTGGTTCTTGGTGGGCCACGTGGTCATGACCTGCAATCTCCGAGTCGCGCATCAAGCTTGCGAAACCGCACCCCGGAAAACTTCTCTTACATCAGAATCCCCTAAGCCCAACCAGGCCTGCCAAGTTTTCGACCCTGGGCTCCGCTCGGTTCTCCAAAAACCCAAAGGTTTGGGTATGCAGCTTGGAGTTCCAAGCTCTGCTGGAAGGTGCATGGGACCTACTCAGGGGCTATAAGGTATCCGAACTGCGGGGTTCAGCTAACTCCGTCCCTGTAGTTACCACCCACCTGCTACCAGTAACTCCTGTGAGCCTTCAAAAAGGCCTCTTCACGTGAGGGTGGACCCGACACTCCCTCCTCATCCCCTACTCATCAAAAAGGCAACGTTCAACCCTTAACCGCAGCTGCCACAAACACAAAAAAAACGAGATGTGAGTTAGACAGCCGCAGCTAGGTCACATGGAAGCCCCAATTAGCCCTGAACCTCCAGGCAAGCTTTCGATAAATTTGCCAAAGCCCGCTGGCCCTGCAAGTCAAACTCACGAACTAGACCGAAGCTCGAAGCTGAACGCCAAACCCTGAAGCACTAAATAATGATCGCAGCAATAATAATAACAATAATAATAATAATATTAATAATAATAAGAATAAGAATAATTCTAGTAATAGTATTAATAGTATTAATAGTATTAATAGTAATAATAGTAATAATAGTAATAATAGTAATAATAGTAATAATGGTAATAATAGTAATAATAGTAATAATAGTAATAATAGTGATAATAGTAATAATAGTAATAATAGTAATAATAGTAATAATAATAATAATAATCGTAATAATAGTATTAATAGTAATGATAGGAATAATTGTAATAATAATATAAAAAAATAAAATTAATAATAGTACTAGTAATAATGGTAATAATAGTAATAATGGTAATAATAACAAAAATAGTGATAAAAGTAGTACTAGTAAAAACAAGCCCCGAACCCCCCCAACCCCAAACCCGCGCAGCAGGCCTTGGTCATGCACTCCACATCCACACCTTTGCCTTACTTGCAAACGCTCTAAGGAGACAGGTCATAGAAATGACCCTGCAGGGTCTAGGGTTTAGGAAAAAAGGTATCGGTTTGATCTGGATTTCAAGGTAGCATGGGGTGTGGAGTTTGGGAAGAAATACAATTGCAGGAGTCAGAAGCTGCTATTCCGAGGCTACTCCTTACATCACGTGGTCAGCTACTTTTCGCCGCAGCTGCTGCAGAAGTCAGCCGCGTTGGCCACGCCCGGCTTGCGTCGGTTGTCGTAGGCCGGGACGGCCTGGGTTTACGATTCAGGGTTTCGGACTCTTGGGGTGTCGAACTGTCAGCGAGGGCTAGAGCCCGGAAGTTAAGGATTTGTGGAGGGCGAGGAAGAGGCAGATGGATGCAGGCTGTAAGAAATGCGGGATGTCGGTCCAACTTTTGATGTTTGGGGATGACCAGTTGGAGATAGGTAGGGCCTGAATTGGTTACAGTAAGGCTGTTCAAGAAAGTCCCTAGCAGTGTGGTAGCACTTGCACATGTTAGGCGTTCTCGGCCGTTCCACGTCTCGGCGCTTGTGTACTTTCGACTGACTACTAAGGTTCCCTAGGCGCTCTAAAGCCTGAGACCCTAACTTGCATTCCCATAGTTAAACCCAAGCTGCTTTCTTGAATGCTCTAGACTGCATGGTACCCTTACAGGAAGCCTTCCGGAACAAGGAATGCAGAGCACAGCTGTATCTAGATCAAAATCGAGACACGAGGCGCGCTCAAAGAAAACTGCACGGCACTGCGGCGTCAGTGGCAGGAAGACTAGTCGCACACCAACATATCTGCGGGATGGTGGTGGGAACATGATTGCGAACTTCGGATGTTCCAGCCAATATGGTGGGATCTTGAACCCGGAAGGGTTCATGGTTTAAGGCTTTAGGGTTTCAGGGTTTAGGGCTTTCGGGTTTCCCGGTGTGGGATTTTGGGTGAACCTTACGGTCCCAACAAGTTGACTCTTCCGTGTGGCAAGTGGCTGTCCAAGGGTCGTAGTTGGTTTGCAGGCGGAACCAGTCTGGCTGCCTACAGGAGCGAAGTGAACATCTCAGCAACCTATCATCGTAGCAGAAACAGGTATAACCACAATAGAGCAATCATAGTCACACTGCTCAGCCTCTCCAAGATTGTTGAAGACAATGGGACATGCGCTTGGGGCTTCTCGTTCTCAGCGTAGGGAGCCTACAACTTCATAGTAGGAGGGACCACAGATCTCAAGCTCCAGAAGCAAGGAACTAGATTGCTTCCAGAGCTTAAACCAAAATCTTCTCAAGTCTGCGTGACGTGTTGTTCACACCTTGTCAGCCAGAAACGCGACATCCGTGGCTTCGTCCATACATGGTCGCCCCTGGACTTAACCCCTTTAACCAAATCCCTAAACCCTGAAACCAGAGACCCTACAGCCTCAACCCCGAACCCTGAAACCCTAGACCCCAAACCCGAAAGCCATAACCCAATACCCTTAACCCTACACTTGACCCTCAGCCCCTAAGCCTAAAACACCAAAGCCCAGGCTCGAAGTCCAAAAAAGAGCATCGGAGCCGCCAAGATGCGGGTTGAGGCCGTGCGGGTCCATGGCCTCTGACAGAGACTTAACCCTCCTCCGGGGCTTTAGAGAGTTTAGTTTTCAGGGAGGGGGTACCTTGGTCAGGGGTCTACCAACTACAGCACCTTAACCAGAGATTTCTAGCAGCCTAGCCACGAAAGAAAACTTGAAAAGTGCTCACACCAGCAAACCCTGACGCACAGAAACTCACAACACACAAAAACCACTGCAAAATCACAGACCCAACTCGCTCCTTCAAAAAGACTTTACACACACACACATGACCTGACTTTCGTGAAAACAAAAAACCATGTTGAAATGTTGAAATTTTGAATTGTTGTTATGTTTCCCCAAATCTTTTTTTGTATTGTGCAAAGAAATTCAGAAATGTTCAACCCAGCCCGGTGTGACACCAGAACGTTGGACCCGAAAGCAAGGCTTCGACGAAGACTAATTAAAGCAGCTTGTAACAGTTATGGAGGATTTTACACGGTTTGCTGTGGTATCATGTTGTAATACCTAAAATTAACAAGGGTACTATGGGTACTGTTTCTGTTCTGTTCTGTGTCGGACTCTCGTGCCGCAATCGGGCGCGTCCAACAGGCGTACTATTAAATGCGAATCATTCTACGCCTGCCCTCAAGAACCCCCTCAAGACTGCCGAACAACAGCGCTGTTGTGTTGACCGGCTGAAAGCTACACCCGAAAGCCTAAACCCTACCTAAACCCTAAACCCCTAAACCCCTCAACCCTAAACCCTTAAACCCTAAACCCCTATAAGCCCTAACCCTGGTTTTAGATTTCCGCCTGCGGTTCCCCAAGGCGCCAGGCGTGGCCGCCGTGGCGAGAGCGGGTGATGATGCCACCCTGGCGTCTCAGGCTTAGGGGTTTAAGGGCTCAAGGGGTTTTAGGGGTTTAAGGGGTTTAGGGTTTGGGGGTTTCGGGTTTAGGCGCTTAGGGTATAGATGGGTTTAGGGTTTTCACCCTTAGAAAGGTCTGGGGCTCAGTGGTTTTAGGTTAACGTTCGCTGTTGTTGGGAGTTTACGGTTTTGGAGCTTTAAGGCTTTGGGGCTTCGAGGTTTGGGGTTTAAGGTTCAAGGGTTCAGGATTTTTATGTTTTTCGAGTTCAAATCCAAATCTTTCGGCTGTTTGGGTCAGTATGCTTTCCGGTTGTGTGCCAGGTTTTCGGCCGCGTGTAAGGCAGAAGTGCACCCAGACCCTCGACTATCCCATGAGCCATACACCTACTATTGAAAACCACAAGGGCTCTATCTCAAAAGGTGCGAACAGGGACCTTCTTCTTGCAACATGTATATTCACAAGAGCTCGCTCGCTGCTCTCACTCTGCTTCTAGTTTGCTTCAAGGCCTCCCGCATTTGTTGGTGTTGAGGGAAATGGAGTTGAACAATGTCCAGAGCATTGCGGTTTCTTAACGCCACTTGATCCTACGGGTCTGTATTGGGGGCCCATCTCACTTAGGGCCAGCAGGTACCATGGCTCAGGCCAAGTTAGGGCTTGAGATTTAAAGCTTGCTGGCTTGCAGCTTGCATCACGTTCGTCTCTGCTGTGGCCAGCGCAGGACACGACTTCCGGGTGAGCGCTGGAGCTCTAAACCCTATCCTAAACCCGAAGTAGAGTCCATATCCAAAGCCCTCCTCAAGAAGCTAGCTTGTTGACCCTCGAACGAACCGATCCTGATCGCTGGTCCAAGGGTTGAAGTTCCACACCCGCCTGACCATGCTGCGCGCCGGCGACGATGAAGTAGGCAGGGTTCGCCAAGCGCTCTGACAGCAGCAAGAGCCTGAGCGTCGGAAACCAGAGGCTCAAAACACCTCCCTCTGCCCCTCCGGCTTGTAAATCCTTCAATTGTTGGCCCCAAAAGACCCGAAACATCCAAGACCGATACAACGGTGGGCCTGTAGAGATTTACGAAAGCGGGCCCCCGAGCAAAGAACCGTTGACCCCAAAACCCCAAGACACCAAACCCAAATCTCTGCAAGCTGGGTGCTCCAAGCCTCACGTTCGAATTTCAGGGTTGGCTTAGTCTTGAAAATCTCTGGTACGGCTACCCCAAAACTCGAACCAGTCTCCGCAACCAATCCCGAGCCGTGCAAAGCCTGTGAACCCGACCGCTTGCTGCATGCCCGGGATGCTCGAAGTGGTCGAAGTCCTCCGGGCTTTTCTTTGCACGCACAAGGATTTCCATTTCCAATGGCTCAGCAGCTAGAATGCCAGCCATGAGTCTGTAATAACTCAGTAATCCTAGCCCTGAACCCCGAACCTAAACTCTACATCTAACCCCCCCAAACCCCCCCCCCCAATGCCCAGCTTGAGGGGTTCGGTGACCAACAGTTCAAGGGTCTTCAGAAGCTCGGTTTCCTCTGCAATGCAATGGGTCGCTGGACAAAATGGAATTGCCAGTAAGGCTCAAGGAGGACAAGCTACTCTATGAGCAACTGGATGTCTTTGGGATTGAAGGACGCTTCTCCCAAACCCTAAACCCTTAGAGCCCCAAGCCGCAGACCCCAAGAATCTTTCAGAAGGAAGCCGCAGGGGCTTGGGGGAAGCAGCGTCTCTTTTTCTCGCGTAGCTTGAAGGACGCTCTTGCATTTAGTTGCGGTAGAACAAAGACATACGATACCGACGGAGACAGACTTAAGCACAGCCGGGCAAGCTCAAAAGGTGTGACGTAATATAAAAGGCTCGAAAGCCCGCCAACCAACAAATGCCCCTTTGGAAGGACCCGAGACTGAGTCCTTCGCGGTCTCCATGGCCTTGCGCATGACATGCGTCGGAGTCTTGCCACCAAGAAGTATCTCCTGCAAACAGTATGAGTCTCTCAAGTGCTCGGGGTCTGCTCGTCGACGGTGTAGGATTCTGGATTAGGGTTTCGGGATTTCCGGGTCCAGGATGTTGCTGGAGCTCGGGATGGCACCAAAATCTTTGCACCCACAAGGCAGCAAAGCCAGAACCTGCAACACAGGACGAAAGAAACCCAGTTGTGTTTCCTTGTTAGCGTCTGAGTTTAAGTTGCCATACTCAGGAAAGCCTACAATAGACTATCTACACCTAGATCATGGGTTATTCAACGACTCAGGCTAAGCTCCTGCATGCATAAGAAGCCGGTAACCAGTTAGCCAGCCTTACGAGCAGCCCGAGTGTTGCCCAGGAAATCTGCAACTGCAAAACCCTCCTTAGAAGTCCAGTATCCTGGGGGAACCAAAGGTTCACCTTGGGGAGTAAATGCGGGTTATCGTACCCCAAAAAGGTAAAGTTTACCTAATCTATATACTTCCAGGCGTATAATACCCGTCGCCCTAAGCCGAACCCAAACCGTCAACCCTTAACAACCCAAGACCTTGAACTCTCGAAATCACCCTCTCCATCCTCCAAAAGATTCACGATGACGCTGCCACCGCGATCCCGTGCGTTGAGCTGAACCTGGAAGCCGGAAGGGGTCAAGCCCTAAGTGGCTCCATCAACTTATAGGGTTTAGGGTCTATGGGTTTAGGGTTTAGTGCAGGTTGTGGGAGTTGGGGGTTCGGGTTTCATGGCATCTAGAAACTTTAGAGTCCTCAAGTCTGCTCCACAGTGATATGGACTGAAACGAAGTCGATTCTTCGTTGGCTCGAGCAAGGTTTGCAGCCCGTCAGAAACCCCTAAACCCTAGACCCGAAACTTCCAGCGGAGCTTCGAGCCGCGTAGGACCTTTCGGGGCTTGGGGTTTCCAAGGGAGCCCTCCCCGTCCGCCCTCGGGATTCTAGAGTTTAGGGTCCAGGAAGCTTCGTCTCTGCCTGTAGGAACCGTGCCAGTCTTGTGGAGCTTCACAGATTTCGGGAATCGACGACCCCAAGTAGGAATCCTCAACCGAGCATGCCCTCAAGCGTCTGGGTTTTGGCCGGGCTATACGAAAACCCAGACAATTTTGGAAACTCACGCCCTCAATGCCTACTAGAAACAGCAGTTAGAACTTCGGGCTTGTAGGCCTTTGGGTGGCTGCGGGCGTGACAAACCACAAACACATAGAGGTGTCAAGGAGCGGAGAACTTGCCCCCGTACACGCCATGAAGGATCCCGATCATGCCAGCAACCTTCACGCAGAACATGAGAGATGGGGAGTCTGCAGGGCTCTTCCGAATTCTTCAGCCGGTGGCAGTGGGCTCTTTTGCTGCTTGCCTGTAGCGTTGGAGCAGACGCCACGTGTCTGAGGGATACGTGAACAATCATCAATAGAAATTGCTAATGCTGAAATTCTACATCATGTTACGTAAATGCTGAGGATCCGTTGAGCAGGAGCGGTGCAGCGGTCGGGTCTCTTGGGACTTGGGGGTTCTGGTCGGGGGGTTCTCTTTGAGGGCTTATGCTTAGCTCCGGAATATTTGGATGGATTCTCAGGATCTCGACACTGTAGGACCCTTAAGGCATGGGATTCCTGACTGACTGTTCAGGCCTCTAAAATGATCGCAGGCCCGTAAGCTTTCACATGGCCTGCACTCCCGTGAAGGCCGTCTTGCCACCGCGCTGGTAGTCCACCTCCACAACGTACCTGAAGGTCTAAACCCTGAACCGACCCATCCTATCCCTGAATCCCAGGCCCCATGAGCATGCCCTAAACCAAACCAACCCCCAAAAAACAAATCATGACACTCAGTATTGAGACCGATCAAGGCCTAAAGCCTCGCCATAGCACCGAGGAAGACGTAGCTTAAGAAATGTCGAGCCCTCAGCCCTAAATCCTGAACCCCAAATCCCAGACCCCAAACCCTAAACCCTGAAGTTTTACACCCTCAACCTCAAATTCTGAATCCTGGAACCCGGAGAAAAAGATGCCAACTGTTGAGCCTCCCCTGCAACTGACTTCCTGCTGCCGGATCGCTCAAGCAGGGATGCATCGAGGTCCCAATCCAAGTTCCGGCCTGGCGAGAGAGTAGCTGGGTTTAGGATTAAGGGCTTCAGGGTTTTAGGGTTTAGGGTCGAGTATAGGGATAGGCTTACTATAGAGTTGGTATGCGGCCCAACTGGTGATTCATAGGGCGGTAAATGCAAGCTTCTTTACAAGCTTGCCGTAGGGTTGCAATCGATTGGTCTGGTTGAGGTTTGCTTCCTACAGGTAGGCAGGAGCTCCATACTTGTGTAGCAGCATGCGGCTAAGGCACAGGGCTTGGCCTGCGGCTGCAAGGGCTTCTGTGGCTTGAAGCTACTATGGGCGTTTACAAGGCTGCTGGCTTTTCGGGTTTGTGGTCGAGGATTTCCAAAGCCCCCGAAGGCTCCCCAAGATGTCAGCGAATCTTAACGGCCGGAATGCCGAACTTTGACCGAACTGCGAAACCCGAGGCAACAACTTGAGTCACTTGAAAAGTTGCCCTCAGCCCGAAGTCCAAAGCCTCCGTCGAACACGTGAAGCATGCAACCCTTGTATATCAGCAACACCCGAAACCCGAAACCACATACCAACATATGAGCACCCCAAACCCCTGAACCCTTAAGCACGAGATTTCAGCAGCCGAAACCCGACAAACCCCGAGCCCTCGACCCTCAATCCCAGATGCCGAAATCGCGGGGCGTGCCTTGCCAAACCGCATCTCCAGCGTTTGGTCCGTGAGCTACCAGGGCCGAACCTAGGAAAACGAGGAGTTTAGACCTTTACAGGGTTTGGGGGCTCCTTGGGACCTTTGGGGCGTTACTGGTTCAGAGGGCTATCAGAGTTTAGAGTCTGAGCCTATAGGGGTTGCCAGGACCTCCTAAGTACTATGTCAGAGCACCTTAAGTCTTAGGGTTATACTGTTGGGTAGACTTCAAGAATTTAGCAAACCCCTCTCAGACTGCATCACAGCCCCTTGCAACCCTCCGAAGCCCAACCCGTCGATGCCTGTCAGAATCAAAATCCTGAACCTAAACCGTAGTAGACCCGGGAGACTCGTAGCGAAAATCCGCCGCCACTTCAAAGTCTAGCATCGCCGTTTCGGACTTGAAGCCAGACCCTAAACCCTAAACCTGCTGCAGTGCGTTTGGGATTTAGGTTTTCAGATTCAGGACCTGAGCTTTTTTGATAAAGGGCTGTAGGTTTTCAGATTCAGGGCTTGAGGGCTTTGGGCTGTAGGAAGTTCAGGCGCTATACTGTCAAGTTGGTACCCCGGCAGCTCAACTCTCAGCCTAGTCATGATGACATTTGTAAAAGACGCCATGCACTCTGAACCCCGAAACCCTGAACACCCTCAAGACCTACTTGGTTCATCCCGCAGAGTGGCAAAGACCTGGCCCTTGCTGTTTGCTCGGACAGGGCCCCGTCGTGTTCCTCGCATGGCTTAGAAGGGCTTAGGGCAGCGCATCTGGGGTTGAGGAATTTAGGGTTTCAGGGGCTGGGCCAGGGCTTAGGTTCTAGGACGTACCCGGGCTCACGACTGGGGTTTTGGGCGTTGAACTGTCTCCCGGGGTTCGGGCTCTCCTTGAGGGTCCGTTGACGTTGTGTCCTATCTAGAGACATCCTTCGAAACCGAGAAAGGCCAAACCCTTCAGGGAATCTAGATGATATAACATGTACATTTACTGATTTATATCGATCCACCTTCTGGCGCCTGCAAGGCCCCACCCTGAACCCCAAGCCAAAGACAGCCAGGTGGCACTTTCGCACAGGAGGTCCCAATTCCCTCCACTTGATACACGAGGTTGATGAGAACCTCTGCTCTTCCGAAGGGTCCGAGAGCTTCTCCGAACCGGCTTGGATTTAGGATTTTAAGGTTTCGGGCTGAAGAGGGTAGGTCATAGCGTTTGGGTGTTGGTGGCAGAATCCTACCCAGGAGCCGTGCTCGCTTAGGGTCCACTTAACTAGCCCGAAGCCCCAATCTCTCGACCCAAAGCCGGCCAGCACGTTCTTCGCTTGGGGTTTCCAGGGCCCGTTAAAAACCATTGCACAAACCCAAAACCTGGACACGGATCGCCCAACTCCGCGCAAATCCCGGAAGGCTCAACCCCCACAGGCGCCCGTGGCCCTTAAGGGTTATGTTTAGGGTTGAGGGTTTAGGTTTTGGTGTTTACGGCTGGGGTTTGAAGAGCCTTCCTTGGTCTGGGGTCTTCGAAGGATTTCTGTGAGTTTCAAGCTTCGTGCAATGAGTTCGAACGCCCCAAAAGCTGAGGCACAATTCTGATTCCCCACCAACCCATCCAGACACGAGCTTAAACTTTTCCTCATCTGTAGAATCCTAAACCCTAAACCCTGAACCCCTATAGAATACGTCTAGGAGAACTACTCGGGAGCCCGAGCGGGTTTGGGATTTGGGTTTCGGGGCTTAAGGTGTTTCGCATATGGCTTGGGGCCAAGGTCAGACCGTACGATGCAGGGTTTGGGGTTTGAGGGAGCGTTGATGCTGTAAAGATACCCCGAGGCTTCTAAGGTTTGGGTTTCCTTGGGGATGGGTTCAAGGTTGGGGGCTTTGGGGTTCCTGGGCCCGCTGTTTGCGGGTTGGCGTTTTCGGTTTAGAGGGATCAGAGCTCCCGGCACCGAGCGGCGATCTCTCCGACAGAGACGTTCAGGGCGGAAGCAAGTCCCTGCATCTCTTGGGCGTAGTCCTTGTAGTACCTTAAGGACGAATTGAACCCTAAAAGGGTTTAAGGTTCATATACAAAAAAATCATACTATATGGGTATAGGGCCCCTACTTTTAAGGGTCATTTGGTCCTTCAAGTACCTGCTACACGAGTGGGATGCTCCGGTGTTTCTTGCAGAATGTCGTGCAGGGGCATTGTGATCGCTAGGACCTGAGTGTTTCCGAATTCGCGCTTAGAAGTGTTTCCGAATTCGAGCTTAGGTGTTAAGGCAAACACCGTTTTGGGTGTAGGAACTAAACCCTAAACCCTATCCCCTAAGCTACAGGTCTAGGGGGTGTTGCAGAGAAGAAAAAAAGCAAAGAGGCTCCGGTTTTCCAAAACCAACAAACGGCCGCAAAGCCATGTGAATTGTATAACATGATATGTGCCCTTTAGCATACTGTAGTATAACATACTACTATATCATATCATATTATGTTCTGGTCTCTTAGATTATTATACTACGATCTAATACCATGTTATGTTACGCTATGCCATGTTATGTTATGTTATACTCTGTTACATGCCCTTAAGAGTTGCGGCCGAGCCCTATGCCGACAAGCAAGAAACACTTGGCTTCGGATGTGGGGCTTCTGACATTCTTGATTTTGGGTTTCTCTGGAGGGCTTAAGGGCTGAGGGTTCAGAGTTGCGGAGTTTAAGGTTTAAGTAGAAGGTTGGAAACCTAATAGGCCTTACGGCGAAGAGGCATAGGTGCAGGTGTGACGAGGGAGGGCGGGCAATAGGCGAAACATCACTGTCAGCGGTCGAGATGCTTTGGGGCTTCGTCCTGGCATCACCGGCAACACGAGCTTCGGAACAATGGGTGATTATAGCCCCTGAAACCCTAGCCCTAGTCTAAGTCTTTGTCAATGCCGCTGTATTAAAAAAAAGACAGCCTGCATATTTGGGGCCAAAGTGCGCCGATTCCAGGCTCTCGGCGATGCGGTTCACGATGGGAAGCAGACTCGCCGGGATATACTTCCTGGGCGGCTTAAGGTTTAGGGTGCAGGGGATTCGACTTTAAAAGCCCGGCTAACTTCCCCCACAAACGTGCCTCAGGAGGCACTGCAGAGAGCTTTACTTCCGTAGGTGCTTTCCTTTGCAACTGTCTTGCCAAGCTCGACTCTTCAAGCTTTTTGTTGAAGTGCAATCAATGGCGTCTTTCTGATGCGGCTCAGATGTCAGCCTGCCTCACCTACGCGGCTGGCACTATCAAACGGAGGACTCTTACCATCCTCCAAAATGTACAACCCACGAGCACTAGCGTTAGGTGCTATCACGGCTGCGACTCCGCTCTCTGTAAAGCACACGTCTGCGTCTCTCAGAGCTTGGTCCAGCAGGTTCACGAAGGCTTTAGGGTCCATGGAAGGGTTGTGGAAACCACAGCCCATTGAACTCGGGGCAGTGTTGAAACACCATACATAAATCCAAACAGACGAACAAAAGGCATCTCACCACAAGAGAACCCATACCGGTTCTTCAAAAGTCCAAGGCGGATGTGTGGCCAAGTCGCTCCAAGTAGCCCGCCGCCTTGGCCCGGTAATCTTCGAAGCCAGGCTCCTTCGCCAGAAAGCTCCACCTGCGGGGGCTTTCCGGGTTTCGGCCGTGCTTTTCGACTCACTGGGTTTGGCGTTTAGGTTTCGGGCTGAGGGTTTTTATGCGGTTTCAGGTCTGGTATATGCTGAGCCCGAGGCCCGAATATCAACCCGAAAAGGGCCCTACATCAGAAACGAAACCCTAAACCCTAAAGCCTTAACTCCGAAACGAAATCTTCAACTTTGAACTCCTTCCTCTTCCGCTGTCGGATGCCTGGGTGTTGGCCTAAAGGGTTTTGGGTTACTTTAAGGGGCGGTTTAGGGTAGGGTTTAGGGGGCTCCTAGAAGCAAAGCACAAGGGTCCCGTAGCGCACCTCGATTTCGGCTCTGCGTCCAAGTTCACAGTCAAACGACGAGGCTTGGCAGCGACTCGCCCGCTGGTGCGAAGGCGCAGTGCCTTCTTTTGGTTCAGGGTTTAGGAGTTCTGTGAAAACATCAGGAACTCTATGTCAACGTTCTCCTGCTACCGTAGTGCCCTTAACACAAGTGCAGTTACGTGGGCTCTTGGGGATTCATTTAGGCGTTGATGGCCAAGCATAGGAATCATGTTCTTAAACCAATCCCGGGAGCTGCAGGGAACTCACCCCCGCCCGTTGCTACTACGGTGCTTTCCGAGAAACCAAGTCTGCACAATCCCTGATTTCTGGCTTTAAGAATAACGAGACAGGTTTGGGGTGAAACCACAAGAACAGCACAGCCTGAACGATTGGAATCGAATTTGGGAATCCCTTTTTTCCTGAAGCTCCCCGGTGTCCAATCGTAGATGTTGCCTGGTGCGACCTCGTGAAGCCCTGAAGTTCAAACCCAAATGAGGAAGCCCCAGTCGACCCAAACCTTTAAAGCCCTCGAACGCTTGAGTTTTATGGCTACCCTGCAGTTGTCTGCACGCCTCATCCTCGATCCAGCCACCGCAAGCGCCGGAGACAAAGGCGAAGGCAAGTAGCAGCCGCATGTTAAGTTAAGGACAACAACAGAACTAGCAACAGATTTTTGAACCCTGAAGACCAAGCCCCTATAAGGCCACCAAGAGCGTCAAACAAAAGTCCACAAGCTCTGAAGCGCTGCATTTAGTAGGCAAGGGTTTGAGTCGTCAGGCTTTTTATTCAAAAGCAGTATCTGCAGTATCCGACCGAACCTGTGCAAACCACTCATGGCGAATGCTGGTGGCTGTTGTGGCCCAGTATGTCAAACCAACTCTCACTCACTCACTTACCTCTCGCTCTCGCTCTTGCTCGCTCTGTCTGTGTCCCTCCCTCCGACCAGCGGTGCTCAAGAGGAGGGAGCACAGATCGGACTCGGATCAGCTTCCATTTGGGTCTGGGTCTGGGTCGGAGCTCTTCGGTCGGATTTCGGGCCTCCCTGTCGCCCCATCCAGGCCCACCCAATACACATAAGAACGGTGGGTGCTGGTTGCAAGCCCGTCGAAGATGGGGTGCATTCTTCTCGCAGGCCTCAAACTTGCATCAGCACAAACCCGGAAGCACGATGAGCCGGGATGTTCAGACGTTGAGTGTGTTCGTGGGGGGTAGGGGGCTATAGTTGTAAGGTGACTGAAGGGTCCAAGGGCGACTTTCGGGCTCGGGCGACGATGCTGATGGCTCCTCCGCCCGCAAGCAGCTTCAAATCTAAACGTGCCCTCTGCGCCTTTCGCGCCGTACATCGTGAAGGTCTTGCCCGCCCCGGTCTGACCGTACCTGGAGCAGGCTAGGCTGTGAGTACAGAGGCTTCAGTAAACAGAACACGGTTCGGACGATCATGTAACTAGGGGTATCTACATAGGGCTATAAGGGGATATCCAGACGAATCTCTCAGATCTCTACATTGAACCGGCCGTGCATCCTGGTCACAGGGCTTCAACAGGAGTTGCTCTGCTCTGAAACACCAACATGAGCAGGAGCAGCGGCAAAGTGGCAAGCACGAGGAGTAGTAGTAGTAGTAGTAGTAGTAGTAGTAGTAGTAGTAGTAGTAGTAGTAGTAGTAGTAGTAGTAGTAGTAGTAGTAGTAGTGGTAGTAGTAGTAGTAGTAGTAGTAGTAGTAGTAGTAGTAGTAGTAGTAGTAGTAATAGTAGTCGTAGTAGTAGTAGTAGTAGCAGCAGTAGTAGTAGTCGTAGTCGTAGTCGTAGTCGTAGTCGTAGCAGTAGTCGTAGCAGTAGTCGTAGTAGTAGTAGTAGTAGTAGTAGTAGTAGTAATAATAACAATAATAGTAGTAGTAGGTGGGATATTCCCAAGTAAGAGTCCTTATATAAGGGATCCTTAATCCTACCTACCTTCATCGCACCTTTTGAGGCCTCCGAACCCTACAACTCCGAATCCTAAGCGCTTAGCAGCTTCTGCTCGAGCTTGCAATTTGCCTCGGTGTTCGGTAGTACCCTTGGGGGTTTTCGGATTGAAATTCCCTGAGCCCTAAACCCTAAAACCCTGAACCCTGAACCCCTAGCCTCAACCCTACATCCTGAACTCTTTGAAGCCTAAACCCTAAAGCCTACACACTAAACCCTAAAAGCCTAAATCCTAAACCTTAAACCCTAAACCCTAAAAACCCTAAATCCTAATCCTAACCCGTGGTTCCCGAAGCCCGGGCCCGCAAGCTCTGGGGATTCAGGACACAAGCAGGCCGGGGTCACGCGAACATGGTCACGTTGTAGCCTGGAGCACAATTCGAAGGATTAGGGTTTAGGGTTTAGGGTTTTAGGGTTTAGGGTTGTAGGGTTTAGGGTTTAGGGTTTTAGGGCTTAGGGCTTAGGGTTCAGGGCTAAGCACCTTCAACAGTCCCCAAAATCATTTGTAGTTATGGCGCTACATTCAGCAACAAGGGATTTAGACATTATCCCACAGGCCCAAGCCTCAAACTTGAAATCCCATGGGAGGCTCCGAAGTATTCAGCTCTGTCAAGATCGCTTTAAACATGCAGCTATTGCAAGTCATTATAATTATAACTACTATAACTACTGTTGCTATGATGACTACGATACTGCCTTGAAAGACATGATGGTTTACAGGATAGAAGTACAACGGCCGCGATTAAGGTACTTCCAACCCTGATCATAACGTCCTACTAAGTCCAATGATCCTTCAACTGGGGTTGCAGGATTCGAGCTGAAGAGCTTTGGGGTTTGATGTTTGCAGCTTTCAGCCGGGATCCCGCCGGACGAGTGAAGGGATCCGCCTGCCTGCTCTTGAGAATTGGGGGTTTCCTAAAATTAGGAGGGTACCTTAGTTCGGGTTCCGTACTTTTTGAATCCTCCTAGTTTTGTGTTCATATTCGGGTTTCCCCCCCCCCCCCCCCCCCCGCCCTAAAATCGCGAGGAGAAGCAAAGTTCTCAATGACAGGATCATCGTCACCAGCTGGGTTCCGTGCCATCGGCTGCCGACTGCACGAGGTCGCGGCAATCCTCGAAGACCTCCTCCTGTCGAGGTTTGGGCGATATGAGACGGCCTTCAGGGTTTACGGTAGGGTTTCTGGTCTGTGTCCAGTTTTTCAGTTTCGGGCGGCATGTGAGGTTTGCACGCTGGGTTTGGCCGCAAGCAATCGGGAAAAGCAGGCGGCTGAGGTTGCAAAAATGCGCACTGCCCCTGTGCAAAATCAATGTTTCAACGATATCACCAGCACCATTGCCAGCTACTGTAATGCTTTTGCAATGCACCGCTTCTTTGCAAGACAAGACGATTTGTATGCGTACTTCGGCGTTGGGCTGACAAGTTCTTCAAGGTCTGACCTTGGACCTGATTATGGAGGTAAGACATGAGCGGCAAAAGGCAGCAGCAGCAGCAGCAGCAGCTGCAGCGGCAGCGGCAGCAGCAGTAGCAGCAGCAGCCGCACGCTAAGCTCCCAAAGAAAGAGTACAATAAGTGCCGCCACTACAGCAGGCAAGTTGAGCCTGAGACGGTGTAATCGACGAGACTCGAACACATCCCAAGAAAACTCACATTTGGGATCCAATCTCGACGGAAACATACGTTACCGTCGCGAACTCAACCGAGACGAGAACGATGGTGAAAGCTAGTGTGGCGAATGACGACCATGTCAATGATCCAACAAATGGTAACTGCTTGGAGGCGGCACCTTACTCCAATAACATAAGCAGCAGTCGCGGCAGCAGTAGTAGTAGTAGTAGTAGTAGTAGTAGTAGTAGTAGTAGTAGTAGTAGTAGCAGTAGCAGTAGCAGTAGCAGTAGCAGTAGCAGTAGCAGCTGCAGCAGCAGTAGTAGCAGTAGTAGCAGCAACTGCTGGTCACTGTTAGTCGTCACGAAATGATAAGAATAGTAGCAGGAGAAGGAGGAGGAGGAGGAGGAGGAACGGCGGCGGTAGTGGCAGCGGTAACAACAAGACAGAATGCCTATTTGCGGTGCGATGCTTCTGCAAACCGGCACAGCTGACAGCTAACGCGTGGCCGGGCCATCACGTAGTCTGTTGGTGCTTTATGGGCAACACTTTCTTGATTGCAGACTAAGGCTAGCAATGATAATCGTAGTGGTGCTTCTTCCTATCAGGGATGATTGGATTTCGCGGGCCTGTGTGCCAGGAGTGAAGACGGCGTCGAAGGCGAACTGCTCGTCCTTCACCTGGGCCACGGAGGAAAGACCACGATCAGGTCGACGTCGCTTGAGGAAAAATGCTGAATGAGGCTTTTAAGACTCATATTAATAACAATAACAACAATAATGTTAAGAACAAAGAGTTTTCGGTCTGGTTCGGTGCTTAAGGTTTGGGAATTGAGGAGTTTAGGGTTTAAGGCTTACTGGTTTCGGGCTTAGGGCTTGGGCATTGAAAACGTAGGTCCACTACATCGACCGGGTCTTCAGTGGGGTTCCGTGATGGAACGGGCGGCTTGGCTGGGCCATGGGCTTTGGGGCTTCATCTTTGCCCGTTCTATCCGGTCTACTTTTGGGGACACCGGCCCTGTGGTGCTGCTCATTGGGCTGAGAGGGTTCTGTGGGCTTGGGAGCCCTGTGGGCTAGTGCGGGTACTGTTCTATACCCAAGGAGCCCCATCGTCAAGCCCCACATAAAGCCCCAGGGTCTCCTGAAGCCCTAAACCCTGAAACCTAGAGGCACAATGAACAACGTCCCGGCATGCCATCACGGAAAGCAGCCCACCTTCACCGTCATCTGGTCCACGGCCTGCGAATACGGTTTAGCAATCAGGGTTAAGGCTGAGGGTTTAGGGCTTAAGATTTAAGATTTAGGTTTAGGGCTCGGGCTTAGCGGGAACAGGATCTGCAAGGGGGGGGGGGGGGTGCGTAGATGCTGCATCGGAGGGGTGAGTTGTAGCAGTTTGAGACTTAGTTAAAGCGATGCTACTCGCATCCCTAGGCCCTAGATCCAAACGTAAACCACGAATCGTGACCGACGTGCCCAATTCTTGAGCTTGTAACCCAGGTCCTGCTGAACAGAAACAGCAACATCGGACCCTAAATGGAAGCAGAAACATCGAGTTCGGACGCGCCCTCCAAAAGAAGCTGCAGCACATGACGTTGGCTCTGATACTGCAACCCTACACCCCGCACCCGTGAATTTGTATTCTTGGGATCCATTCTCTGGAAGCCTAGGAGCAAGTCAAACTCCGGCTTGTGGGGTTGTACATGGTTGCGCCCCAACTAAGCGAAGCGCCTCAAGAGCAATATCACAAATCCTTCCTGCCCCTCAATTTGAAGCTCCAGCCCGAAATCGCTCAAACCCCGAATCCCTTGTACACCGAGCGCGTGAACCCTAGCCTGCAAAGCCCTGAGATCTGATGCTATGTACATCTATGTACCATGCCCTCACCACCGTGCCTCACAGATGCTGGTATCGCCCTGGCCCGTCTCCTGGAGGACTTCCATAATTTTCAAGACCACGGAAGTCGTGAAGAATTCGGGCTTACCGGGACAGAGTTCGAGGCCTCGCAGTACTCAATTCGTGAGTATTCAGCTGGAGGTTCGGGGCTCAGGGTTTGAGCGGTAGAGCCTTTTTCCCTAGTCCTCGAAGCCTGGAGAGTCTCAGCCTCAAGATACACAGAAGCTGGAACCCTTGCGCTGCCACCCTGAACTCAGAACCCTCCGCTTTATCTCAATGCAAACCGAAAGCCTGACCGAAAAGCGCAAACCCGAAATCCTCGGCTAATCTCCTGAGCACTTTACAAGCCCCTCCAACCCGAAGCCCTTGGGCTGCTAAATCTTACCCCGGAGCCCCTGCCCCTGCAGCCTTCCGAATGCGAGGGAAGCAGTTACGTCTTCTTACGTCTTCGGCTTCGGGGTCCCAGGGCTCAGGGCTTCGAGGCGCCTCTAGCGCAAAGCGAGTTAGCACAAGGCGAAGATAAACGACTGCTACGAAGCATGACCCATAAAGACACTTAAAATAGCGACGAGCATTATCAACACTATCATCGTCACCATGGTCATCAACGAGAAGAGTCATCGCTTGCAGGAGCCTCCACAGACACTAAACTCCGAATCCCTCCCGAAGATCCTGAAATCCCAAACGCAGGCGAAAAAGTTCAACCCTGAAACATGAACCCCCTGGAACCGCAAGCCCTTAAGCACCCCCCCCCCATCAAAACCCTCAGGAACCTGTAAACCAAACCCTAGAAATCTCCATAATACCCAGCCAAAATAAAACCCTGATGCCTTACCATGGGGAGCTGATTCTTGGCGGTCCCAATAAATCGCTTGCTACTCTACCACCAGCAACTGTCACCCAAAGCAACCTAAACCTCAACCCTAAATCCTTAAACCCCCAGACCCGCACGCCCCAAAAAAAGGCGCCCCGTCCTTTTTGCTCAGGGGCCGGACCCGGCAAAAGACGCGGATGGAGCCTTTCAAGTCCTGCAAAAGGCTGTCGGCGCGCTTTTTTTGCTTTCAGGCGTTGGGATTTAGGGCTTTAGGGGGTTTAAGGCTTTTCCGGCTTTGGAGTGTAGGGTTTCAGGGTTTAGGGGCTTTAGGGGTTCAGGGTTTGGGGTTTGGGTTTTAAGGCTTTCGGGTTGGGGAGTAGGGTTTTAAGGCTTTCGGGTTTGGGATTTGGGGTTTGGGGCTTTCGTGTTTGGTTCTTAGGGCTTTCGGGTTTGGGATTGTTTTAGGGTTTAGGGTTTAGCGCTGCGGGGGTGCAGGGTTTCGGATTTAGTTGGGCTTTGGCGGCACTTTAGAGCGTTAGGGCCGTTAGGGCTCGGTACGGGTTCCTTAGGCTCTCATAGGGTCTTCACGGGGGGTTATAGTCCATAAGGCTTTGGGCGCTTCAGGGCTTGAGGGTTCCACGGTTCCCTCAAGGATCCGATACAGGGGCCTTTCAAAATAGACAAGGGCTTCGGGGTCATGTTGCAGGCAGCTGACTATAAGGGCTATCCAGGGGATCTACTTCTGATTGTTCCGACCCCGATCGTATGTAAAAATGGGATTTCTTGTGTTTTAGGTCCTTGGAAGGTCGAGGCTTTCGGCTTCGGCCTTTGGGGTTGCACAAATGCCCAAGAGTAGACACGGTCGACCTCCAGGATGGAACAGGAGAACCAGGAGCTGAGGGGTTGTTGGGTTTTAGGGTTGGGGTTCGGGAGGCTTAGGGTGCAGGCTTTAGGGTTTACGGTTTAGGATTCCGGGTCAGGGCCTCCACGGCATTGTGAAGCTTCTTGCGCCGCTGGTCGATGGCTACGAGGTCCTCGGCGTGGAGTTTCGACTGTTCAAGACGCAAGGCTTGCAGCGTCAGGGTCTTGGGTTTTGTGTTCAGGCTTTTGGCTTTCAGGGCATCTAATGGTCTGCTTTTGGAGGGAAAGGGCTAGGGCTCAGGGTTAATTTCGGGTTCCCATGCCTTTCCGGCCGGGCATGCCTAGAGGTCACTGCCGCTGCGACTACCGCGGCTGCTTGTGCTACTACTACTAATAGCAATTATTACTAGTACTATTACTACCACCATCACCACCACTACCACAACCACTGCCACCACCACCACCACCACCACCACCACCACTACCACTACTGCTACCACTACTCCTCCTCCTCCTCCTGCTACTACTCCTGCTACTACTACCACCACCACTACTACCACCACTGCTCCTGCAACGACACTACAAAAAATGAACGAGCACGGCCCACCTTTCAGGTCAGGGTAGACCCCAAATCTAGACACTCAGGTCACAGCAGATTCGGCGACACCGGCTGCGAGTGCTTCCTGGGGTGCCACAGGCTGCAATACTCCGCCGGACGTCCGAAACATCCAATGTCCTGAACCCCAAACCCAAACCCTGAACTCTGAAAATTGAGAACAGGTTTGGGGTCGGTGTGTGAAGCGGCCTGGGATTCGAGCTACAGTTAATTTTGTTTTTCCCTTTCGCCCGGCAAAGATTCTCAGGCATTGACATCGAACCCTGGAGCAATTGACACCGGGGAATTGAACTCAAATGAAGGAGACCCCGAGCTCGAAAGTTGAGGCTTCAGGCCTTAGGATCTCGACAGCTTCTCAGGATTTCAGCACTTCCCCCAACATCCAAGGAATCGGTAAACTAAAGCTTCAGACTGGTGTTACGGAGCCCAGGAGACCAAGGAGTCCAGAAAGCGAGGCATTGGATAACCGGACGATACGTGACGATTGCTGGACATGTCCTTGCCTGCCTGCTTGCGGTAAAGGAATTTACGTACAATGAGATTCCCTTAAAGGGTTCAAGCCGGTGGCTCTTTGCAATTGCTTGAGTTCCCTGTATGATCTTTTCTATATTTCAAATCCCCAAACTCTGAAGCAAAGAAACCCTGACCCCAGCCCTGCACCCCCCAATTAAACCCTAAATCCCAAACCCCAATTCCCACACCCCAAAATCCCTGACCCAAGCCACGCCTTCAACGAAGTCTGCAGCTTCTCTCGCATCTCTCTGAGAGCATCGATGCTCTTCATGTCCACCTCGTGGAGTCTGTGAAGGAGTCAGGCCTACACGTATCGAATGGCCAGATCCTCTAGGTGTTTAGGGTATAGGGTGTAGGGTTTAGGGTTTCGGGTGTTTCCTGAAGTCTCTTGGGCTGAAGGTGGTCTACAGCTTAGAGTTTAGGGTCATGGGTTTAGGATTAGTGTACAGTGTTGGGTCTCGGGCTTCAGTACCATCAAACTGCGAGAAGTATGGCTACTCTGCTGGCTGTTGCTACTGTTGATACGGGCATCCTGATTCTTCGCGCTCTTGATCTAAACCGATACGCTGAAAGCTAAACCAACCAATGAGAATCGTGTCAGGTTTGCAGCAGTTGGTGCGTGCGCTTTTTGTATTATTTTACAGGGCCGAAATTAGCTGTGGTAGATTGTTGGGATATCTTATACTTATGGTTAGGGTCCCCTGCAAGCTCCAACGGGACTCTGAAACTCCACTGACGTCACGGACAAGCGCATACGCCACAAAAGCAAAATCGCTGCAGCTTCGAGAGTTCAGCACCTTCAGCAGAAACGGAGGCAATCAACCCAACGCTTCGTAGCGCCTGCTGCGACTCTGCCAGCACCTCATTGACGCGCTTCAGCAGCTTCTCCTTCAGCATGTGGGTAGTTAATTAGGGTCCCCGTTTGGTCGTTGTTATCAGAGTGCTGGACCCAAAAAAAGACCCTAATTTAGAGACCTACACATGCGGATGTTGGGCTTCAGGGC
This sequence comes from Symbiodinium sp. CCMP2592, assembly GCA_905221615.1. Classification (NCBI taxonomy): domain Eukaryota; class Dinophyceae; order Suessiales; family Symbiodiniaceae; genus Symbiodinium; species Symbiodinium sp. CCMP2592. Next base: position 271,605 of record CAJNDT010000076.1, read on the forward strand.
TCGAGCTGTAGGGAGACCTGAGTCTGGGTTGGGGAATCTTCCTGAAATGCGGTTTCGGACTGCTTTCAAATTTGGGTGCATTTCGATGATTTGGGGTTCAATGCCTGAGCCGTTACTGTCCCCGAAGCCACAACCCCTAAACTTCAAGCCCATCTAAGCCCTAAGCCCTCATTGTTCCAAGCCTTTCAGCTTTCGTTACAGCTATGGACAAGGGCTCGTTGTGAAAAAGTTTGGATATGAAGGACCTAGCACAGTGGCTCAAGGACGCCCGATTTTCTGAAACCTGGGCCTCCGCAAGAAGCCCTGCAGACCCAAACAACACCGTCGTAAGAACTAACTATCAAGGCCTACACACCCATGCACCAATTAAAAGGCACCAAATGAATACTGCTTACGGGTCCGGTTTCAGGAATTCATGGCTTCGGATCTGTGATCTGTGGCTTTGGGCAAACTGTGCTTCGGGTCTGTGGGTTTGGGTAAACTGTTCAGGGTTTCGGCTTTTGAGTTATGGCTCCGTGTTGCAGGGCACATTGCAGGGCCTCAGCACATGACACGTGGAATCCCAAACCGCTTATCCCCTGGTTCCAAGCACCAGATTGCCTCAACCACCCTGAACCTTGCAGCCTCAAACGCCAAGCTCCAGCCCGACACTTCCGAGAGCCAGTGTGGACACAACATGGGGTTCAACACACAAATCCTTCATAGGATTCGTAAGGCGACAACGGACACCTCAGAGTGTCGAAATCACTAACCTCAGAGGGGTTGGAACTAGAGCATCAAAGCTCTTCTGAAACTTTTGAGGAGACCTAGGTGGCTTCGCTTTGCAGAGGAACCGGCCTAGCTCAGCAGTCAACGAGCCCCCAAAGCCTAAGCCTTACACACTCTAAAACCCGAAACCCGAAGTGCGAAACCCTAAACCATCAACCAATGTTGAAGGACATAGAGGCGGCGTAGAACGCCAGACCAACGTGCCAAAGGGAATCGTGTGCAGCCTTGAATTCCTGCTCTTTGACGCTTTAAGCCTGTCAATAGCACCACCTCGTCTAAGAGAGATCTCAAGGCTGGCGGGCTCCTTCTCCTCCTCACGCCTCAGCAGCTCCTCTGCCTGCCACCGAGGTTTGTTGACGGCCAGTGTCAAGGATTCAGTTCAAGGGTTAGGGCCTAGGCTTCACCGCCACCACCACCACCACCGCCGGCGCCGCCATTATCTTCGGAAGCCTCCTAAGAGCAAAACATGTCAGAATCATCGACATCTCGATGTACGGCTTCCTAGAAACCCGAAGCCCCCAAGTTTACACAAAGGCCCGACTCACGGGTAGTCTTTGGGCATCGGGTCTATATCTTCAGGGTAACATATTGCAGCTATCAAAACAAAGGGAACAGCCGGGAGCACTTCGAAGGCATCAGGGCTCAGGCTGAATCAAAGAACCAACCGACTCGCTAAGGCTGGCATCTGCAGCCTTAGAGCCAAACTTGATATCCGCAAGCTCTAGCACTCCCCTGAACTAGAACCTCTGCGTCCCAAACCGTCGAAACCTGAGACAACAGCCGCGAGTAATTCAAGCCAATAGGACTGAGTTCTCAGGACGTCTGAAACCCGAAACCCAAAGCGCGGAATTTCTTCTTTTAGCCCAAAGATGCTTGGAGCGCAAATCCCAAAGCTGCCCTCTCACTGGGCCAAAGACTTAGAACACGGTTGAGGGCGTAGGCTTTGGGATGCGCGTTCAGGGTTTTTGCGACACAGTCTGCCATCCGCAATATTGGGAAAGAATGCTAGTACACTCGCTCTGCAGGCTCTGAAAACTCCCAAACCCTGAACTCGAAACCCGCCTTGGCATACTCTCCAGCATCGAGGTTGGCTTTCTTGCCAGCCAATATCGCAGCCTTAGGCTCGGATCGATGCAGGCTCTGAACTTACTGCAATCATCGCGGGAGTCATAAAGGGTCAGCAGTAGGAGTAGGATTCGGAGGAGGAGGAGCAGTGACAGCAGTAGGGGGAGGAGGAGGAGGAGGTTGAGGAGGACTCCCACTTTGCAGGATCCAAAGCCCTAGGGCGGCCCTCAGCTCGAACCCTAAACTCACAGCTGTCTTACAGGATTTTACGGAATTAAGTTTCATATTGGTACGGGTAGTTGTAAGAAACGGGGCAGCACCGGCAACCCAAGGAGCCGCAGAGACAGAATAACAATGATGATGATGATGATGATGATGATGACGGCAACCATGGTACGAGGAAGGCTCATTCACCTCATTTTCTGTAACTACTGCTTGTTGCTAGCATCAGTGGTCCTCGAGTAGTAGCAGCTGTGGCGATCTGCCCTCTTCAAGCTCAATGCTAAGAGCTGAGGAAGCTGCTATCAAGCCAGCTTTCGTCACCTGCTGGCAAGCCTGACCGGTCGCATCCGATTCGGAGCCGTAAGGACCGGGTGATTAACAGGCTGGGGACGGTGGATTTTCTGGTTTGGGCCTGGGGATGTAGGGCTGGCTCTCTTGAAGCTGGGCGTAGACCTGATTCACAAAGTCGGAAGACCCACATCAAGCTTGTCGGCTTTGTCGACTTAGGGTCTGTCAGTAACATGAACCCGGCTCGATACTCATCAACAAACCCGCACCCAGAGCATGAAGCAGAAGCTTTGCATTGTGAAGGACAATTGCTAGCGACGTGCTCAAACATGAAGCAACACAAGCACAGTGTTTCTAAAGATTTTGCGGTGATGATGACGGCGAAAACCGACATCATCAGAACGAGCATGTTTCGTTTCTGTGCTTCATAACGATGTACACTTGAGTCAGAAAACCCTCCCAGGCGCCTGACAGGCTACAACATCAGTTTAAAACCGTTAGGCCTCAGAGGCCTGAATGCGCCCGAAGGCCTCAGGCAAAAACCTCTCTCTGCGTTGCAGCAAAATGCCAGAAAACCCTCACTGCCATGGGAGCTTCAATCTTATACCCTACTCCCTCATCTAAAGCCTCACCATATCTTCTCTAAAGCTAGCTCCCCCAAATCCTCACAACCCCTGAAGACCCGCTCCCTTTCAGAAGCCACATTGAACCTTCACAGAACCTTCAAGGAACCCTTGTATCAAGTGCCGAAAGCTGTCCGCACCGGCAATCCGCCTCCGCCAACTGCTCTCGAGCAAGAAGCTTGGGTTCTTCCACCCGCAAGACTTCCTGGCAGAATGAAGGGGAGTTTAGGGAGGGGTTGCTCTGGCTGGCCGGATGCAGGAGATATGGCAACAGTGTTGACAGCAGGTACTGTATTTGATACAAATACAATGTACCGTATCTGTGAATGAGAACCAATGGAAGTCTGCATATATGTATGGTGCCGCGTCGCCGCGTCGCAGGCCCCCCCCCCCCCCACCCCCCATGGTATGCCCCCCCCCCCTCCCCCCAAATGCCTCTCGTCCCATCAAACAGTCACGCGTCATCCTAACTCCCCCCCAGGCCAAGCCTCGCCTTTCGCCTTGGGAAACGGGGGAGGGCGGGAGGGATAACCCACAACCGTGGAACCACAAGACAGCGAACCACAGGGGCGGGGTGGGTAAGGATAATCCACACAGGGAACCACAGGGCTCCTTCGCCCTCCCTTGTCTTCGACACACAAATGAGAATGATGGGGATGATGTTGGCCACGATGATGTTGATGTGCTAATCCCCGTGTGGCTGTTGGTGGTACTTTTGCTCTTATGTTGCTCTGGGCTTCGGCACCGCATGTTCATTGCCAATTGATTTATCTAGTTGAAAACCGCGCTTGGCTTGTGATGTTCTTGCGAAAACTGTATCGACCGTTGTCATTCCAAGCCAAGTTTCGGTTGGGTTCGTTACAAAGTAAGCTCGGGCACGTGCTTGAATGATTTTCATTCGGGACTCTTGAGCAAGGGATCGGAGTAGACAACCACAGGGGAGAGGGGCAGGGGAACCCACACCACAGGGAACCACAGGGGGGGAGGGGGGTATACCATGGGGTGGGGTGCACCAGGAAACCCAGCAATCTGACGCTTCCCCCCCAGCGAGGGTAGGGAGGGTTGAACAGCCGCCCCAGGGGGTGCTGACCCTTGAGCCGCCCAGTGAGGACGCTCCTGTCCCAGCGAGGGACCAGCAAGGAGTTTGGAAACAGGATCCGGCGGTGAATCCTTTGCTGGAGAGCCTGTGTCGCGAAGTTTACCAGCTAGTGCCGATGCGATACACTGTAGCATGGCTTCAGGTCGTCGAGCGTCCCCCGGCACGGGACGATCCGGTTTAGGGTGATGGGTGTGTGTGCAGGTCTTGCCCTCCCAGGATTGGAGGGGAAGATTCGTCACGGCTCTAGACGGACGACTAAAAACCCAACCAAAGGAACACAGATCAAAGTGCAGAATACGAAGACCTAAATCTGAGGTCCAAGCACGCAGAGCCGAAGTGGCCCAGGCCGATGAGGAGCGTCGTTTGGACGGAGAAGTGGCTCCTCGCGCAGGGTCCTCAGCCATCTCCAGAAAACAGAAGACCTTAGTAGGAGCATTAGACGAAGTCGCCTTGAAGGCAAGCCATGTAAGCAGAAGGAACCTAAGGAGCAGGGTGCTCTCCTCATCCGCCGAGTGGAGCGTTGCCTCAGGGAGAGCGGCAATGCCCCAGGCGTTCTCCGCCGAGCGGGACCTAACTGCCTGGAGAGTACCCGAGTCCTGAAACCATCTATCCAAACCCCAGGTGTTGAGGTCCGGGCATCCTCCCACAAAGGAGATGCTTCCTTGCAGAGCCGACGCACAGAGAGACCCAAACAGTGTGTTATTAAGGAGGTCCTTACCAGGGGGCTTCCTAGAGGGATCTAAGGCCAGAACTCTCGAGGAGAGGTCTGGGGCTTGAGCATGGAGGATCGCTTCAAGGGATGAAGCATCCTCACGGCCCGCGAATGGCAAGATTATGGCACCCTGAGGAATGCTGGCAGTGCAATCGGAGGGGGACCACCGTAGTCTCCGGACCAGGCGGTCGGGGACCCCATTAAGCCATTCAGGAGAACAATTTGCAGGCAGAGAGCCCGGGTAATGTTCCTCAATCCAAGGCCCGAGAGAGAAGGGCTTGTCATCCGAGGGAGCACTACCAGAGGGCTGCATGCCCACTTGAATGGTGTTCCCCCCTGGCGCGGGGGCGGTCTTCCCACAGGGAGATCGCGATCTGTCCCGTGCCTGTACTCCAGGGCCAAGGGCACCTGGTGTGGAGAGGGCAGCTCGTGTCTCCACTTCCGACACTTCTCTTCGTTCAGGGCCAAGGGCACCTGGGACTGGAAGTCCTCACTTGTAGGGACAGTTGTCCGGACTGTGCTCATTCGGAGGGGCATTGCACACCCAACCGTCTTTAGTGACCGGGCAGTTGTGGGAGCGTCCACAGTTACCGGGGCACTGCTTCTTGATGTGGTAATCTCGGCAGAAGGGGGTGCCCTTAGGATTATTCCTGGACCAAGACTGGGGCCAGGAGTCTTTGCCCTTGCCCTTGGGAGTGCCCTTCTTACCATCTTTGCCCTTAGTGGACTGCTTAAGAAAGGGCTGATACACAGGCTGGTACGCTGGCCAGGTTTGCTTGCCTTTCCAGGACCCCTTGCCCGGGGCTTTGGCGAAAGGAGTGCCTTTCTCCCCCTTCGGAGTGCCCTTCGGACCCTTCTCCCCAGGTCGAGGCACGCGCTCGTAGACTTCCCTTGTCCAGAAGAGAGCATCAGCACGAACTTCCATCATGGCCTCTTTGAGCGATTTGCCCTCGTAGACCAGATTGTGGATGGCTCTCCACGCGTTTCGTTCAGCGTAAAGGAGAGTTTTCTCCGACGGGGCTGGAGTTCGACCCGCAATGTCCGGACCCCAGAACCAGTCATACCAATCATCCAGATCATGCTTAGACGCATCGAACTGCGAGAACTGGGGGAAAGCAAGAAGACACATCGAAAGATTGTTGCGGAAGACGCGGTGCATCCTTTCTAGATGTCGCCGAGTGGTCGGGAGCTTCCGCTCCTCTTCTTCCTCTTCTTTATCCCAACCGTCTACTGTCACTTTTCGCCTTGTCTTGAAAGGCTTCTCTTCAAGCTCTGGCAAGGCACTGATGATGTATTTCGCATTGATGAAGCCGAGTTCTCCTTTGGAGCAGAAGCGGAACTGCGCCTTGAGAAGGTTGTCACTTCCCTGGGCCTCAAGTTTGGGCTTCGGGAGCCCCGTTTCCTTAGTCCAATCCGTGAGGAGCTGGTGTCGGTCACAAAGCACTTCGAGGCCTGATCGATCCGAAGAAGCCTGGCCAGGCGTGACACTGGATCGAGGTGCATAGAGGTTCTTGGTCATTTCCTTAGCCGCTTTGATTGCCTGAAAGAGACGCATGGCAGTGAAAGCGCTGCTTTGATCTGTGAAGCCATTGGTCCCGCTGGCAAAACCTAGATCCCTAGGGCCATTGGTTCTGGCGGCCGACGCATCATCCCAGCGGTCGGCGATGTCTTCCAGAGTAATGTAGCCCTCCTTGGCCAAGGCTGCCTGGACAGAGTAGGGGATCTGTTTCCTTGCCAACAGGGTGGAGACAGACGAATGCAGCTCTGCGATGTCGTCGGCATAGGCATCTGGGATGGCTTCTGGAGGCTTGGCTAAAGCCGCCATGGGGAAGGGAGGGCGGGTTTCAAATTATGAAGGACCCACGGTCCACGATCTTGGGCCAAAATGGCAGAGCCATTTTGGCAGACGTCTCCTGACATAAGTCTTGCAAGTCGGCAAGCTTTGTTGCAAGTAACTAATGTCAGATATCCGCATGAAAATGGCACACCAAAAGACCATGCTCGCAAGCTCTCTTTTGCATGGTGGATTGGTGTGGCTGCCGACTCCCGGGATGTTCCTTCGGTCGAAGACCTCAGACAAGAACGAGGCCGTTCCGAAACAAAGGAGGGTCCCCTCCTTCAGGGCCTACGGCACCTGTGGATCGGGAACCCTCCTTGTACAGAAAAGAGTTCCAAAATTTTGTGCCGTCCAGAAAGAAGCCACAGCCGAAGGATGGGCGGCACAAAAGAACCCCAAAACTGAAAGATGTCGTCCATCTAAGGCTGGCCTTTGGAGGCCAGAGCCCTGTCCAGGTCCTGGTAGGTGACCTTTTCCGCTTCCGATGCCGTGTCATCCGTCAGGCTACCTGAGGAGGCCGATTCGCTGGAATCTCCCGCGGGGGGAGCATCCCCCGCTCGAAACTCTGCCGGCAAGGAGAACTGAAGGAAGCACCTCGCACACAGGTTGTAGGAGTTCACGTCGCCCTGATAATCTATGGCGTTAAGGGCCTCCACCTTGTCCATAGAGGGGCTCCAACCGCAACCCACAGCCCGGAGGTCCTGATTCAAGAGGTGGATCGGCTTTTTGTTGCCTCGGGCCACCTTGGTGGAAACAGGCGTAAGAGGTCCTTGAGGCGGAGGCACTTCGTCCGCCGGGATCTGCGTCATAAGCCAGCTCGACGCCGGGCTGTCTGCATGGCGAGAAGGAGTGGATGAGTCCCTCACTGAACGCGGAGGGCTCCCTCTTTCAGGGCCGCTGGCACCTGAGACTGGGAGCGCACCCGCAGCAGGAATCTCCAGGGGGTGCTGCGGTTCCTCGCGGGAGAGATCAATGACTGAAGTGCGGGTACCCGCCGTGTCGATCTGATCCAGGTTCGAGGTGACCTTCTCCCAGATGGCGCAGACCACGTTCCTCTTCTCCCGGGTGTAGACATCCGCAGTACTCTCAGCCATCCAGTTTCCAAGATACTGCCGTTGGTCGCGAGGGACGTGTGCTTGGAAGGCGCAGTCCGGCATGAACACCCGGAAAGAGTGCCAGGTGAGGCCCTCCCACAGGGCCTTGTCGATTTCCTGCCTGGACATGGCCGAGCGCACCAATTCAGGGCGCGCTGCGAGGTGGCGGGCCTGGCAATGAAACCGTCATAGTCCTTGCCAACGGTCGGGATGAGGTAGTCCATGGCATCAAACATAGGGGTCGCCGAGAGCTTGCGCCAAGTGGAGAGGAGAGGAGTCCACCAGTCCTTGCCCGAGAAGGAGTACTTCGGGCAGATGAGTGGGACCGGCTTTTTGTGAATCGCCACCGCCGAGTGGGTCTTGGTCTGCCAGGCTGAAAACTCAATGGTTGTGGAGGTCACCTTGAGGGTATCTGGGCTAGTATGTTGAAGGTCACTGAAGCGGGCACTGGAGCCAAGCTGGAACCTTGCAATGCCACAGATAAAGGCATCCATGAGCTCAATTCTTGTGGCCGAGCTCGAAAGCGGGCGAGCCGCGACCTCTTCCGCCTGGACCACAAAGGACTTGGAGGGGACCTGGGCTTTCCGCATCGGACGGTGCACTGTGCTAACGAGGGACTCCGAGAGGGCTTTCTTCTTCTCAGTGAGCCGAAAGACCTCGTCAACCGCAAGGAGCCCAAACTTCTTACCAAACCACTTGAGGGTGTCCCACACCTGTTGAAGTTTGTGAGGAGACACCTCCTGATCACGGAGAGTGTTGAGGAGGGCACGAACGTCGTGTTCCTTCCATGGTATGGCCTTGAAGCCAAGGCGCCTGAGCTCTTCATAGGAGAGGCATCTCATTCTGAGGGTGCGGAACCTAGCATCTCCCAGGAGATCCATGAACTCCCCTAGGGGAGGGGGGGCCTAGCAGCGCTGCACCATGTATGCCTGTTTGTTTGTCTGTATCGTCTGTATGTATGCATGTATGTATGTATGTATGTATGTATGTATGCATTTGTATGTGTATATGTTATACATATATCTGCATACATATGTCTGTCCATAGATTGATAGATAGGAAGAGAGCTAGATCGCCAGATACCTAGATAATTGGATAGATAGTGAGAGAGGTAGATAATAGTAGATAGATAATACCTAGTATCCTCTCATCCTCCCCGAAACGACCATGTATCCCTCTTCTTTATGTTTCAGGTGTACATTCGAGAAACTCAGTTTAGCTACCATAGTAGCCAAAGTAAGAAACCATGTTATTCATCATGGATCCCGACTACAATAAGCTTCTGAGGGTGTCTAGGGTTTCTCCCAGCACCCTCAACTTTTGAGCAAAAGCTTGACGTTTTCGGGTCCAGGAGCATCGAAATGGCTTAATGGACTTTGCAACTCGAAACTAAACTAAACCCCCGCAGCCCACAAAGCCTTCAGCCCTTGCCACCCGAAGGCCTAAACTCGTATCAATCCTCCAGCCCGGTAAACCATGAGCTGTTGAAAACGAAAGCCGGCAGACCTCGGCAGCCTGAATAAGGGCGGCATCGATGTTCGCCTCCTGTGACTCAAGGGCATTCGGCGCTCGCGCTTTCGCACTTCCAGGGCTAAAAGTATGTATCTACCATGGAATGACAAGAACTTCTTCATGGAATGAAGCTACCACGTCCTGCAACCGGGAAAAACATGCTCAGGCTCAGGCTGTCGGGCTTTCTCAGCTGGAGGATTCACGAATCAAGGCGCCAGATTTACGGTTGCAAGGCTGAGGACTGTGATCCGGAAGAAATCGTCAGTGCAGTTACCATAGCAGTCTTAATAACTATAGAGTGATAACTCTAAAAAGATAAAAACATTACAAATCAGTAAGTACTTAGGCCTCTATAGTACGTACACGGCCCATTCGACCCTGCTTGCTAGGTCGCTACTAGGTTCTGCGCTTGGCATTGGGAGTGAGCGTGCCTTGCCTCTCTCTAAGATGTATTTCACTTCAGCAGCCATCCTGTGATGCATACTCAGAACGAAGCAGCATCAATGGTGATGAGCAACCACCTGGGATGCCAAACCCTGAACCAAAACCCTGAACGTGCGAACCCTGAACGGAGAAAGCCCTAAGCCCTGGAACCCTGAACCCTCCACCAAACCTGGAAACCCTAAACCCTCCAACCTGGACACCCTTCCTAAACCCTAAACCCGACATCATGGGCCCCAGATCCGCCTTGGCCTGCTGAATGGCGAACTTCAAGCTTTGGACCTGGCGGCTGGAGATTGGCACTTACTTTAGATTGGGCTTCGGGCTTGAAGGGTTGAGGGTCTGGCTTTCAGGGCATAAAGGCTTTAAGGTTTCAGGCTCTAGGTTTGGGGTTGCATACCAGGTTTAGGTTCAGCTTAGGGCTAGCATTTAGAGAGAAAGGGCTCACTTGTTCAGATTGTAGGTCCGGTGCTTGAGAGTTCAGAGGCTTAGGTTTTGGGTTTCAACGTTTCCGGCTTCGGTGGTTCAAGCTTTCGCGGTTGGGGATTACGGTTGAGGGCGGACGGGTTTGAGATTGGATGCCTAGATGTCGGGCTTGGGTCTTGAGGTTGTTCGACGGTTTTAACAGAATTGTGCCAACCGGTCAGGCAATGACCAACTGGGGCCCTTTCAAGTTAGCCATGTACTTTGCTACTTTAAGAATCGACACAACGGCCGAGATAAAAGCGAGGGCCGGATCCACGTTGCGCTCCGAAGTCGCGGTCTTCAGCGCAGCCTGCATCTGGAAGCTGCATCTAAGGTTCCAGGTTTGGGACTCTGGTTCGTTGAAAGATGTAGGGCTCAAGGGTTCTGGGGGTTGTTCAGGGGGATCAGAAACTTGGTGGTCAGTCACGGTTGGCAGAGAGCCTTGTAGGCAACAGCCTTCGCCATGGCCTTGCCTCTCTGTCTGCTGACTACGCCATCTCAAACCCTTAACCCGCAATTGAAGAAACCCTTCACGCAAGGCAAGGTCAAACGACTAGACTTGACCAACGCCTGAAGCGCAACAAAAGACCTTTGTCAGTCTTGGGCTTCCACACAATTTTTTGTCTAGTCCTATTCCCCTCAACCAGAATAAGCTTTCTTGATCTTGGTCTTTAAGAATTAGAATAGGGTTTTGGGGTTTATTATGCTAGCATTGTAATTTGTAAGGAACCCCAGAAATAGTATTGGTAATTGTCGAGGCCCCTATATAATATCTAGTCCAGCTTGAAGCCTCAGCCGTGATTCCTCATCTAGGCGGTTGCTCTAACATAGGGCCCTCAATAATTACAATAGGGCTTGGGGGTTATACTATACCATAATTATGATAGGAAGCCCCCAAAACCCTAGTCTACTTATGTGTGCACCTGCAACCACCACGGCTGACATCCCTCCGCTGCGTTTCAAGGCGCTTTGTGAGGTTCTACACCCTCCTGCTTCAGAGTTACCCATTACGGTTTAAAGCCGTATAATTAATCACTTACCAATATTTGCCCTTAAGGTTCCTTATCACATTTTCACTGTAGTCCCTAAAACCTGATTCGAACCCTTGACTCTTGAGGCCCCTACAGTAGAGTGCGGATTCAGTCGCTGCTCCGGACAAGGGATCCCCAAAACCTGGACTGTCGAGAAACCTGCAAGAAAAATCACATCCGCGCCTCCACCTTTTCCTTCGACTCGGCCGCAGCAATCAAGTCCTGGTCGGAGCTGCTCTGCAGCATACAGTATTTGGTGTCGCACAAAGACTACGGGACCTTGCAAGTGATCGCAGCAGGCCCTAAACCCTAGACCCTAAACTCGTGTTCCAGTTTTGACGCGTGCGGGGGAAGCCGACCCTAATCCCTAAGCCCCTAAACTCTAGTTCCTAAACTAATCCCCAAACCCCAATCCTAAATCCCTAAACTCCTGGCTCCCAAAACCCGCCTCCACGGCCTTCAGCTCCGTGGGGCTCAGCCCCGCGGCTTTGGCATCCTCCAAGGCTGCCTCCCGCGGCGGGCGCTTCTCTCAATGATCTACGGGTTCTATGAGGGCTTTAGGGGTTTAGGGCTTTAGGCTTTAGGGGTTCAGGGGCTCAGCGTTTGGGTTTTAGGGTTTCCATGGGGGCTTATGGGGTGTATGGAAACACGCGTACGTACTAATGAAGGTGTATACTGGCTGCTACTACAAGCGTTACCATAAAGGGTTCCATCAGGGCTACTGTAAGGGTCCTATACGGGTGTTGCGGCTCTTGGAGTGGGTTGTTGACCGTGTTGGGAGGTTTGGGGTTTTAGGGTTTGTAATCAAGCTTTTGTTGCTGGGGCTTTAGGGTTTGTGGGCTTCATGCTTGAAACAGGGGATCATGGCTTCACGGTCATGCGACTACCAGGCGCAATAAAATCTGCAGGACCGGGACAGAAAAGATTCAAAAGCGGCTACGGCTTCACATCCTAAGGCCGCCCGAACCCCTCCCTCTTCTATGAATCATCAGGGGTCTTGACGCACTGCTCTGGAGCTCGTGAATACCTCAACACCTAAACCGTTATCCGAAGGTCTGAACTTGCGGCAATGCCTGAAAACCTCCTCTCCAAAAGTCAACCATGCCCCAGACTTCGGGTCTCGTCGAGTACCAGGTGCCTTCAGCACGTCGACGTTGCCGGACTCCTACGGGGACGACAGGTCATCGCACCGAAACTTCATGCTGACTGAGATAAGATCCTCCTTAAACCCTTCTTCCGATACCCGTAGCTTTGAGTCCTATAAACAGACTTGCTACATTCAGAAATGTCAAACAACGTAAGCATGGACCAAAGCCGTTGTCGCTGTGCCCGCAGTCCTTGGCAGCCTGAAGCTTCTTCCGACCCTCCTGCTTTCGCTGCTCTGCAGCAAGCACCTGCGCCCGGCTGGGGGCTGACAAGTTTAGGGCATATAGGGTTTGGGGTTTTGTGTTTAGTGTTTGGATTGGGTTGGGAGAATCTTTACATGGATGCATATAGCATCTGGGTACCGTATGTAGGGTCTTGGTTTGGAGCAACCCAAACCTTAAACCCAAACCTCTAAGCAACTCTAGATACCGAACGCGCACTGACTTCAACAGTATGACCGATCTACGTTGAAAAGAAAACCACTCGCAAGTACCCAAAAGCAGGATCCCGATAGTAGTCCTTGTCAAAGACCGGAATGGTTTGACTCATGGCCTACATCAAACCATAAGCCGGCCATACGTCGATATGTCTTGCAAAACCCTATGAAAACCTACCTTATTCACCATGAACCCTGAACCCTACAAAACTGCATCAAACACCATACAAAGCGCCTTCACCGTTCTAGCCCTGCTTCGTACCCTACCCTACCGCCCGTTGAAGCCTTGCTCGCAGCTTCGATCTCCGCCCCGGAGACCTGCAAAGAGGCTTCGTCTTAGCGGGGCCGCGGGGGTGGGGGGGAGTAGGGTTTGGGATTTTAAGGCTGACTGTTTACGGTTTGTGGGATCCTGGATGAATGGGTTCAACGGTTCCTCGTTCAGGCTTTCAGGGTTTGCGGTGCGTGTTTAGAGCTCTCCAACAGCCTTTTATAGGGGTTTTCAAGTTGTTCTGGAGGTTTTTGTCCCTCAGAGGTCCCTTCGTTCTAAGGGTCCACAGAATGGAGAAATTTTACGGTGAGGGCAGCAAGCTCCCCGCATTCGATCAATATCGCTGGCATCGTAACATCGGCCCATGGGTTGGGGTTTACATGCTTGGGTGCGCGAGCTTATGGGTTCGGGAGTTTGGGCTAAGGCTTGCTGTGATTGCCATCTTAAGGCTTTGGGCTCAGGGCTTGAGACTTCGGAGAGAAACGGGTTTGAGGATTTAAGGCTCAGCGCGTGATGCTGATGATGACGACGATGATAATGCTGATGACAACGACGGTGGCGGCGATGGCATTGGTGACTGGTATAGTGGTCTGGTATTGTGAAACACCGATTTCCTGCACGCCCCTTGGCATCACCTTAGATCCTAAACCCTTATCCGGAAACAACCCCCCTAAACACTAAGAAAAGCCTCCTAAACCTTGAACCTCCAGAGTCAAAGAGCAGGTCCCTTGCATCGAGCCTCGACGCTGCGAGCTTTCTCCAGTGCTGCCTCCAGCCTCCCGTGCTTGGGATTGTTGATGATGTACGTGTAGATGTAGATGCATAGATGTAGATGCACATGCAGGTGTAGAGGTGGATGAGAAAGCATATGCATATGTATATGTAGGCGTATGTGTAGGTCTACATGTCTATGCAGATACATATTAACATGTACATGCTGCACATGCATATGTATCTGCCTCGTTGCTTGGCTGTTTGCTTTCTTTATCTGCTGTATCTATGTCTGCATGCACCAAGCTCTGATGCGTAGAGAAGCATTGGTTCATGAGTGTGTATGTTCAATGACATGCATGCATCCATGCAGGCATGTACGAATACCTACCTGTGCCCGCCTGCCTCCCTCCCTCACTTCCTCCATCCATCCCTCCCTACCTCCCTGCCGAATCGACATACACACCTACACATGTTCACACACATACGCATCAAAACACAAACACACGCACATGCACGAACACGTACATGCACTCATACACACAAACACGCATACACTCATACTCATACATACCTACACACACATGCACACATACACACACAGACACACACACACACACACACACACCCACCCACCCACCCACCCACCCACCCACCCACCCACCCACCCACCCACCCACCCACCCACGCACGCACGCACGCACGCACGCACGCACGCACGCACGCACGCACGCACGCACGCACGCACGCACGCACGCACGCACGCACGCACGCACGCACGCACGCACGCACGCACGCACGCACGCACGCACGCACGCACGCGCACGCATGATCTCTCCAGGAATTCAATAAGATTCAACCAGACTTGTCCGGATCCTGCGACAATTGTATCTATGTCTTCTGTCCTCTGAAGTTCATTCAGATTCCATCAGATTTGATAAGACTCGCTACGATTTCTCCAGGTCATGCCACAACTATACAATAAACGCAATCAAGTCTTCCAATAATCCATCAGGCTCCATCAGTAGAAATTTCTACAACAGGCAGACATCAAAACCCGCCAGCCTAAAGCCGAAAAACTCCAAATGATCTTTAACCGCAACAAACCAGACCCTAAACCCTTAACCCCTTAAACCCAACAGACCTCCGGAGAGCGCGCGCATGCCTCTTCACGTCTCCGGCCCTTAATGGGGGTTCCTATAAAGTACCCTTATACCAGTATAGGGCCCCAAATTAGGGGATCCTCGAGTTCGCGCGCGCGCCTCTTCACGTCTCCGGCCGCCGAGGCCTCGTTCAACTCTGCCGAGGCCTTCTCCTTGGCCTCGGGTCCCAGGGCGACGAATTTGGGAGTTTCCGAAAATTGGGGGGGTACCTTGAAAGGGAGCCCTTTAAGGGTTCCTAAAGGGATTTAGAAGGGTTCTATAAAGGTTTTAGGGTTTAGAGTTTCCGAAAATTGGGGGGTACCTTATTCTGGGGGCCTTATAATAATAATAATAATAAGGATCCTACTATTTAGGGTACTGTATTAAGGTCCCCCATTTTCGGAAACTCGAAATTGGGGCCTTTGGGGTTTAGAGCTTAGGGGTTTGGGGGTTTTAGGGGTTCAGGGGTTGAGGGTTTAGGCTTGCTGTAAGGTTGTTCTTGGAACTTTGGGTTGTTATGAAGCTGTTTATTGAAATCTTGGGTTGCTGTGAGGTTGTTTTGGAAGTTTTGGGTTTTGCTGCGAGGTTCTTCATGAAATTTGGGGGGTTCTCTTACGTCAATTTGGGATTGCTACAAGGCTCTTTTGGGCAATTTAAAGTGTTCGTTTTGGGTTTAGGGCCAGGGTGTGGGTTTAGCGGTTTGGTACCATAAGCAGAAGGAAAAGGCCTTGTATAGGGCTTCCCCTACCTGTGAGGGGTTCCTTCAGCGTTTCAAGGGTCTGGGGCTTGCGGTCTCAAAATTTGCGGAATTAGGGTTTAGGGTTCCTCCACTTTTGTCGAGGTTACTTAAGGTTCTTCAGAGAGGTTCCATGCGGCACAAGGCTTCACAGGGTTATTTGGCCTGCAACCCTACATCCTAAACCTAGCACCCCACTTCAAACCCAAAGACTTTCTTTGAAGAGCAAACAATGTAAACCCTAAACCCTTGAACCTTAAACCCTCAAACCCCTAACCCTTAAGCCCCAAACCCCCAACTTCCCTTGGATGCCTTCTTCATTTCGGCGGCTTTTGCAAGCTCCTCGTCACTGGGGCCAGCAGGCTGCACTACCTGCTGCAGAAATGTCCAGCGGACTTTCAGATTTACGGCTCAGGATTTAAGTTTGCACAGTTTGCAGCTTTATGGTTTGCGGGTGGGGTATTTCAATCTTGAAGGTCTTGAATATGAGTGCTGTATTGTGGGTTTTGTGGGTCTGTGCTAGGCTTTTAAGCTTTTTGGTTCGGGACGCAGGCTTCAGAGTCCAGGTGTTGGTGGTTTAAGGTTTCGGGTTCCAGGAGTTTAGGGCTAAGGGAACAGCGAGGGCTACACTGCTCTAGAAGTGCGCCTTCAGATTCAACCTTGAGCATTCTAGAAGCTTCATGCATCGACTGCCCGGCACCATCTCTTTGTACAGTGCAACACGACTCCAAGGAAGCTCACACAGATATGCCTGACCAGGATTACTATGCACTACTGCACTAGTCACTAGTAGCAATACCACCGCGGATCGACAAACGGACGGACGGACGGATGGACGGATGGATGGATAGATAGGTAGACCTGCAAGCATTTGCCCGAATAAGATCGAATCTCAGCAATAGATAGACGCAGTCTGCAGACATTAGGAGCACTCGGTTTGGCGATCATGTCCTCGCTGTGTTCCCTGCATTTCCTCACTATCGGAATACTAGTAAGACTACTGTCCCTTCTTGAAGACCTTCTCCGTGCTGGAACGAATCGTTTCAGGGACGTTGTGCTTAAAGTCTGCTGTGCTGTTTTTGGTGTTGGGGAGACCATGGGCCTGCAGGGCTGTAGGGTTGCGGGCCTTCAGGAGAGTGGCTTTAGTAGGGTCTGCAATTTACTGTACAATTTTGGGTCGTTTAGGGTGTGAGGTTTAAAGGGTACAGAGTTCGGAGCCGTCTTGGGAAACGTAAACTGTGCTGGCATGGCTCATCCCGACCCCTTGCACCTCTTCCTTCTTCTCCGACGGCTCCTGCGGCCGATCGCCGGTAGCGCCAGGCATCCCCCATACTGAAATCGAAATTGCAACCCCGGATCTGGAATTTCAGAGAGGCAGAATTCAGAACCAGCCAGGACCCTGTCCTAACAATAGGTCCAGTTCCTTCTCAACTAGGGCCGTTGGCATTCCTTCGTTTGTTCTTGTTGCAGTTGTGGTGGCCATTGCTTCACCTACGAACTGTTGCTACTGCTACTGCTGCTGCTGCGACTTCTACTGCTGCTACTGCTGCAGCAGCACCACGCTTTCAACTCCAAATTGGGATTGTGGGTGCTCGGTAGGATTCCAGCGTTGCTTGATGAGGATTTGCAGCCCGGAATCCCAAAATGAGCCACTCTACCCAAGTAAATCGGTGGGTTGATTTGGGTTTTCTGAATCTTAGCTGGCCTCAGAAACCCAAGGCAAAATGATGTGCAAAAGCTTGCCTGGACGGTGATTGGCGTGTCGACGTCAGCTGCCACGGCCTAGCGAATGCAAGGACTCGAGGACATTCCGTCACTCCAGACTATGGTTTAGGCCTTCGGGATTTGAGGAGCTGGGGCTTTAGGGTTTTGTGCGCTTTGAGGGCCAGGGCTATAGGGTATTAGGGCTTGGGGTTTCCCCGAGACTAGTGACAACCCTCCTAACGTCCGCAAGGATAGAACCCTGAATCCCGACAGTCTGTGTCCTAAACCCTTGTCACACCCTGCGAAACCCTTGCAAGAAACCCTACGAAACCTTCAAGTCCTAGATCCGTATGAAGACCCAAAACGCTTCACCTTAAGCCCTTACAGGAACGGGCTTAGGGACCCTCAGTCCCCGACCTCCATCATGCCCCTCTCGCCCAGTCCAGTGTCTGCCTTGGCCTGGCAAAAGAATCGAGCTTCTTCTCGCGCCGTAAGGGTTTCATGGGCCGAAAAGCCATTATGTTCTTACACAGAAAAAACACACATATGCATATACCCACAAATATCTGGATATATATATATATATATATTGCTCATACATTGCTCATACATATTTGTATCTATATAGATAGATGTGGGTGTGTGGGTGCAGATAGAGCTGTTTGCTTGTCTGCTTGTAATATCATCGCACCTCTACATATTTCTCTAGATAGGCAGATTGATTGATTGATATGTAGATGCGGGTGATTTGGCACCCGAGTGATTTAGCACCCGGTCTTGAAAGCTTGCAGCAAAATCTCGTGCAGGTGTCGGAGTTTGCCGCAGGCACCTTCTTCTTCTTTGTCGTGGTCTTCTCGCCCTTGGCGGCATCGCCGTCCTGTGAGCGTTGAAGGGTTCCAAGTGGTTGAGCATTCACCTTAGCAGTCTACACACTTAGTTTGGCAGCAACAGCAAGCGGTTGGATACGGGCATAGAGGCGGCATAGAGACTACTCGTCGAGGAAACACAGGAAATGCAAACACAGGAAATGCAGAAACTCGTACTACCAGTATTTAGGAACAAACCTTCTGCTGGTTATCGAGATGACCATAGTCATCAACCTGACCGCCATCACCACTGCGTCTGCTTCGTTTTTGCTGCAACACTCGTGGCCATCATCATCCTCATCACCATCACAGCCTCTTCCCATGGGATGGGTCAACAGCAGCGTCGCATCATCACCGCCACCATCTCCAGCCCCAGAAGCACCACCACTGTCGACATCATCATCAAGTCAATAACTAACATCAACACGATCGCCGTCGGGATCACCGTGAGCGGACGATCACGGCAGCGTCAACATGAGAAGCACTATCATCATCAGCAGCAGCATCACCACCAGCACTTGCCCCATCAACAGCACCGCCATCATCGGCACCGGCATCAACCGTTTAATCTGCTGCCTGCAGAGTTTCAAACTTTGTCACTCCTTACCGCAATGCAGCTAGTAGAAAGCCTGTTGATAAGCCAAGACCGCATCCTTCATCCTAAGCATCGGTAGCGCAATGATGGTACGGAAAAACATCTTGAAATTCTTTCGGAATCATGCTTTGCTTCCGATCTTACTTGTAACGTTACCAAACCCAATACCACTGACAGGCCGATTCAGCAACCGACCGTCCCTCAAAACCCCAGAACGAACCCTAAGCCCCAAACCCTGAACCGGAAAGATCCCAAACCCCAAAACTCCCTAAACCCTAAACCGCCCAAAGTACCGATCGGCAATGGCCTTCTTCTTCGTCTTCTTCGCGGCCTCGGCAAAGGCTTGATATAGAAGGTCCTTAGAATGCCTTCGATCCTACATCCGAGGATTTTGGGATTCAGGGCTTTAAGGTTTGAGGGTTCAGGGTCTTCAGGATAGGCGGTTTAGGGTCTTTCGGAACTTGGGGGTTTAAGGCGGCTTGCAGCTGGCGTTTGGCGTTGCAGGATTCCTCAGCCGCCCGAATGAACCGTCACATCCTCTAAACCTTTGAACTCAAAAATCTCAAGTTCAGGGCATTAGGTGCTTTCGGGCTTTAGGGTTTAGGGGGTTCGATCCCTTGGTGGGTACGATTGTGTTCCGCATCTCGAATCAGAACTTGAAGCATGTCAAAAACAACTCTCTAGCTGCGAAACAACCCGAAACCTAACAAACATGCAAGACTATGACCCCTAGCCCACCCTCCTAAAGAGAAAACGGTACGAAAACCCTGCAGCAAAGTCCTACACATCCATACACAAACTCCATATCAATCCAGCTGAAGCCGGGGGGGCCTTAAGTTCCAAATAAGACCCTGAGCCCGAAGCCCTTAACCCGAAACCCTAGACCCGAAACTCCTAAACCCTAAACCGCAAACCCGACACCTAAACCGTAAACCCCCAGGGGTTTAACTACAAAACCCTGGGCAGGAAGCCCTAAACCCGAAGCCCGGAGGCTCGCTGTGGCCCAAGCTCCGTCGCTGGGCGAGGCTTCGTCTCCCTCCTTCGGTTTTCCGCAGATCGGGGTAAGAAAAAGATGATCTTGGGTTTAGGGCTTAAGGGTTCTTTTAAGAGTTTACGGCTTTGCTTTTTTGGGGAGGGTTTAGGGTTTTGGGATTTGTTTAAGAGTTTAGGGTTTCGGGTTTGGGGTTTCGTGTTTATTGGGTGGTTTAGGGCTTTGCTTCTTTGGGTGGGATTTTGTGGAAGTGCAACGACGCTCCTTTATCCAGCGCACGCCTACCCAGAAAAGGGCATACACTAAATCAGCACGCCCCGCTTTGCTACGGGGAAAGTGGTTTAGGGCTTAGGGTTTGCTTTTTAGTAGTTTAAGGTTTACGGGTTTCGGGTTGAGGGCTTAGGGCTCTTTTTTACAATGGCCCTGTCCCCGCATGAGGACGCAATTGGGGTATGGGCTTACAAATACGGTTTCCTTCTGAACTTGACGGGCTTCGAGATTATGGAGTCAAAAAAACATTTAAAAATAACTGTTTAAGGCAATGTGCCGACAGGGGGGCAGGTGCTTGTCAGAATCAAAACAGGGTCTTCTGGAGGGGGTGATAGAGCTTCTTTAGAGGTTTATATGGCCTAGCAAAGGAGCCTTACTACTTCCTTCCAGGGTGCTAGGCTTCTTGGTTCTGGACAATGCACGCTGCACTCCTCGCACAGTCTCGCTGCGGCATGCTGCCTCAATATCCCTAAACCTCCCTTAAACCCTAAGGCCCTAAGAACTAACCCCTAAACCCGAAGCCCCAAAGCCTGAACCCATGTCTGTGTTGAAGAACTGGGAGTTAGGGTTTGGGGTCGAAGGAATAGGGTCTCTTCTGAAGCATAGTTGGACTAGGATTAGGGGGCATGGGGTATACTTCCGTATACTCATAAAGAAAGGAGCCTGAAGGGATAGAGTTGGTGCCCTACATCCATAAAGCTGAAACCACGCCCTGAACCTTCCTCCTGCTCAGTAGCCCTCGCCCCAACACTCGCTACGATATAGACTTGAACCCCGAGAACCCGCAGGCCCTCGGCATCCAAGCCCTCATGCGTTTGGAGGAAAGTCATGTACGGGTTCATGTCACTCCTTCGGCTTCTTTTTCGCAACCTTCTTCTTCGCGCCCGGCGTCTGCCACGGCGAGATGTGAGTTGAGAGTTGTTGGGTTCTGTTTGGGTTTCAGGCTTAGGGACTTGGGAGGGTTTATGGTTGAGGTTTGAAGTTTGGTATTCTCTGAGTTCGGAGCTCGGGGTGTAGCATTCTGCTCAAGCTTCGGTCGCGTCGTTGCATGCCGCAACTGTGGCTCAAGGCCTCATCAGAGTTATTCCGTTGAGTTCAGGGTTCGCTAGGCCCCAGGGCTAAGGATCTAAGGGCCTAAGGTTTAAGCCGGTAGGTTACGGGACGAGAAAATTCCAAGATTGCAAGGGTGTAGGGCGGACAGCGGGCTGCCACGTCAGAAACTTCTGGGACTAATGACAGGTGCTTAAAGTAGTGGAAGAACAGACTAGCGTCGGATCCATGAAGCTTTGTGCTCCGAAACATCAGAAAACGGGAGTCATCTGAAGCCGACACTCAGAGCCCTAGTATCCCGCTTCGGCTCCGGATCGGGAGCAACACCCCTCACGCGGCCTGATCTGCGTCAGCTGGGTATCCTGCAGTTGCCGCACCTCATCACGGTGGGAGGGCACTTCACAAGCTAGCAGTTCTCCTATCTCAGTTGCCGCGAAGGTCGGAGGTGATTGTGGCAGTGGTTTTAATATTGCCGTGCTCGTCGTCGTGGTCTCTAGTGGCCAACAAAAATAACACAGAAAGACTCAACATCATCATAACAATCATAAATTCCAAAGCTTCCCGAGGCCCCGGCTTAAGGCAGAGGCGGGTGACAAAGCACTCTCCTCAAGGAGCCGCAAGCTCCGAGACGGCCAAAAACAGCGTTTAGAGGTTCTGGGGCTTCGGGTTTAGGGTGTGAGGTTTCGGGTTAGGGTTTGAGAAGGTGTTACAAGTTTTCGGATCATTGTCTGGGGTTTGGGCTCAGAATTACAAGGGTGGATATTCGAGTCTTTGTTGGCACCGGGACTTCTGTGAGTTCGTATACGCGTGATATGCAGACTGCACTGGGGTCTACATGAAAGGTTCTGTTGTTAGCCTTTGTAGGGGCCGGCTGTGGGCTAACATCCTCTTCCGAGCCATCGAGTGGCTGTTGACGGAAATCGCACCTTTGCTGTTTCTGTTTCTGGGCTATGACTCGAATCCTTGCTGTTTGGCTTGTCGGGCCTGCAGGGGGTCACAGGGCTAAGGGATGCGTGTTTTGGTTGGTGATGCTTTGTCTGCTTGGCTCCAAGCAGGCATTCAGGGTCGTATGCATTGGGTTTCTTGCACAGGGAACTCCCAGCAAAGGCCATGTTGCCAAGGGGGCAGAGGAGGGCCCAGGGACCTTGCTTTGGCCAGACTGGAGTTCAACGATGCCAGCGGTAGGAGACGGGAAACAGCGGATGAAGCCCCCGCCGGAGAGACGGTGCAAGTTGGGCAACTCGAGCAAGCACTGCTCTTGTAGCTGCCTGCGCAGTCCCGGAGCCTAGTAGATGTGTCGAAGCAACATCCTCCTGCGTATAGTTCAGCAGATCTTGGTCGCATGAGGCTCGTAGAATAATAGAAAAGCTAAAGGTCGACGTTGCACCATTCTGCACTGCTCCTGGAGCGCTTCGATCGTCCCCTCGAGTTGCTGCACTCTGGTGTAGGGCGCCCTCACAATGCTCAACTGTATACCAATACTAGCACTTAAAACCTGACGGGGTAACTTTCTCAATAGACGTTCGGGGTCTGGCTGAAACAGCACAGTAGCGGGGAGAATCACAACCCTACTACCCAACCGAACCTCCAACCCTACATCTTAAAAACATGACACCCGAAAAGACCTGAACCCCCTGAGCCCTGATGAAAAAGCTCTCACGCACTCCAGGCCCCCCCATAAAGACACCGGTGAAACCCACAACAACTGGAAAAAAACACGCAGTAACCCTGAACCGCAACTCCTAAACCCTAAACTGTTGAAACAGTTCCGTTGGAATCCCATACCAAAAACCCCCCATAACCCCAAAACAGCCTAAACTTTATAGAACCCCACAGCACCGCGAGGAAAAGAAGTTGAAGCCTGCCCTGAGGGAGGCACAGCCGCCTCAGGACTCAGCCCCGGTGCCTGAACAAGCTCGTTCAAGGGGGCCCTTAATAGTTGGAAGAAGGTTCCTTGAGGAGTTCCTTCAAAGGGTTCCTTGAGGTTCTGTAAGGAGTCTGAAATTTATGGAGCTTAGTTCATGAAGCAATAGACCCAAACCCAAGCAAAAACAATGCAACCTCCAGAAACCCGAAACCCAGAACCTTGAAAACACGGTACAGAAGCCCTTGTGAGACCAGAAACCTTGCACACTGAAACCTTGCACAACCCTTCATGGTCCCGCCTAAGCGCGAAAGCCAAACAACTGCAACAACAAAAACATGGAGCCTCTACCCTGAGGCCCACTAAAGTGTGCAAGTCCTCGAAACCTGACCTCAAGCTACACTTAAACCCTGCAAGCCGTCTACAAGCCGGTCTAAACCCTCCGAAACCTCAGAAGCTTAAACCCTGTAACCCTGTAACTCTAAAGGAAAACCCTGTAACCCTGCAATCCTGCCTCTGTCGAAAGGGACTCGGCACCTGGATTCGCTTTTCGGGCTTCCGAAAAGCTGGGCTGAAGAGGGCACAGAGAAGGGTCTCGGGTACAGAGTTGAAGGTTTCAGGGCTTTTACGGCTTCAGGGGTCTATGGGGTAATGTTGATAGAACCATGTGTATCATGACCACCATCAGTAGTCTTATCCTTAGCTGTATAAGCAGCATAGCAATGCAATGCCCTCTCCTCATGAGTCCTGGCAATAGTCGCAACAGCAATAGCAGGCACAGTAGAATGAAGTGAACAGTAGATCCAGAATCTTCCAAACGAAGACTCAGCTGAGCGCATCATCTTATGCGCAGATCAGTTTGCCCGAGCTTGCGGATTAAGATCTCGTGAGGCTTTTCATGCACAGGGCGATATGCGATCCAGCATAGGGCCGCCGAGTGTTGCTTCTGCTTGGTCTGCGGCAATGCTCGGGAGGTCCCTGAAGTTCGAAAAGTCCCTCTACCCATTACTGGCTGGCACCCAGAACCACGAAAAACGTTTGATATTTCAGCAAAATCTCCACGTGTTCTGTGCAAGCGTTTCTGCTTGAGGGTCTGGGGCGCGGGACGCCAAACCCTGGATGATTGGCACCTCAGCAAACGACCACTGGAGCCAAAACTTCCTCCAAAACCTAAGCCTTATCAGGGTTTAAGCCTATACCCTGAACCTGAAATTTAAACAAAGGAGACCGAGCTCCCTGCAGGAAGTTGTCTCAATATCTGGGCTCGGCAACTTCAGCTTACCTCCCGACTCACAGCAGCGTCGGCGTTATAGAGCGCTTTCGGGTTCAGGCTTAGGAAAACCTGGGGCAGGCCCTGGTTCCGAGATGATCTAGGGTTACTCAAGGTTGAAGTTTCAACTGACGTTGCAGTGCAAGCGCTTCTGAGTTTGAGGTCGGTGTCACGTGTTCATGTGGCTTGGGGCTTAGGGTTCAAAATCAGGAGACGGCATACGGGCTAAACCCTTAGCCCTAAACCCGAAACCCCAAGCTCCTGAACCCCTCAACAACATGGCTGCCGAAACTCTTGGCCGGAAAAATTCTCAAGGAACTGTGAGGAATGCTCGCAGAATCCCCATGAGAAACAAAAGCGAAATATACACCCCACCAACATTCCTCAGGCAGCCCCCCAAAAACTGAAACGCTCAATAAACCCTAACGCTGAGTCCCTTGTGAAACCCTTGCAGCCCCTGACAGGACCCTTAAAGACAAAACCCAAAAAGAATCCCAATGCGAAGCCTCCGGAGGCCGGTGTGGTGCCTTCTGCCTCCTCTTCTTCCTCCTCCTGGCTGCCGCGACAGCTCTGAAGAGTCTGCTGAGGGCCTAACCCACTAGTAAACAGCAGTAAACATGCATCAACCTACCTCTCACCCAAAACTCTTGCACCCCAAAACCTCTACGGAATCCGGAAACCCCCACATGACCCCTAAACAAACATGCACCGCGGCATCGTCATCGAGGCTCAGCTTGTCGCGGGCACCGGCCCTCTTCAGCAGGCTCACCTCAGAGGCCCAACAGTATATGCATATATTTATTTGTTTATACACATAGATATATACACGGATATACACATATATATATATATATGTGGTGCCTTACAACTGCCGGGCTCAGGGTCTGTACAGAGGCTTCGACTTTTGTGGAAGGTTCAAGGTTTGGTGCTTGGAGGCTTTATGGTTTCGGGTGTGGGGTCACAATGGTCACATTGTCTAAACATTGTATATAGCTCATGACAGGTTCTCGGGCTTGCATGCTCCGGGGACTCAGGATTTAGTGTTTCAGGGTTCACGCCGCATGGCATCGAAAGGCTCAAGAGTTGGAGCCCGCAAAAACCCACCAACTCACCAACATCTGGCGACGGTCTGTGTGACTCATGCAAGTAATCAGGAACGCGACCACGGCTAAGCTGGTCCGCAACAAAATTGCGCTCGCCTGCAACATGAGAGATCTGGAAAAGAAAAGGTCAGCGACAGTCCCAATACCCCAGTGATCCCCAGTGCGTGCAATAAGGATCCGCTAGGTCCGTTCATGGACAACATTTTCACCGAGCATGCAACCACCCAGAGCATCCGATATTGATTTTTTTCAATCGAACGCTTGATTTTTTAAAAAATTCAAAACCCTATTGATTTTGGTGTTTTTCAATCGAATCGCATGCTGTTGTTGGGTCGGGTTCGATTGATTTCTGACATTGCATTCTATTGATTTTATCGTGGCCTAGTTTCAGGATTCTCGATTGATTTCACGACTGTCTCCTCGATTGATTTTAGAATGGATTTTCTATTGATTTTATTTGTGATTCTCTATTGATTTTATTTGTGATTTTCTATTGATTTTATTTGCGATTTTCTATTGATTTTATGGTCGATTTTCTCTTGAAATTATTGCTATTGAAATTACTGGATTGCATGATCTAGCTAAAGTTTAAAGCATATGTGCACATGCAGAGAAACACATGCAACACGTTTGTTCTAGTGCCCCGATTCATCACGGCTAGGTCGATGTTCGCTGTCTATGTGGGTTGGACAGCCCAGGATCTATGCTGGATTTTGTAGAACATGCAGGAAGGAAGCTTATTTGATTGTATGGTGTTTAAAGCATGTGCACATGCAGAGAAACACATGCAACACGTTTGTTATAGTTCCCCGATTCATCACGGCTAGGTCGATGTTCGCTGTCTATGTGGGTTGGACAGCCCAGGATCTATGCTGGATTTTGTAGAACATGCAGGAAGGAAGCTTATTTGATTGTATGGTTTTCTGTGCAGGTGTAGCTGTTCAAGCGAGAGGCAAACCTGTAGGAACCATGTCCCCCAAACGGGAGAATGGTCCGGGCCGAGGAGGTCCAAGGAACTTCCCAAAGGCGGATGTGTGTTCGCAGACATTGGGAGAAGCCTTGAAGGAGTATGTGAGGAACGCAGGGCTGGCAAGAAGCTTCGAGTTGTCGCCCTACGGGCACCTGCAACGAAGCGCTGCAGCGAGTGGTCGGGGGCTGGTCAAAGCCCTGGACTTGATCACCGCCTGCCACGAGGTTGAAGAGTCCCTTCAGTTCAAGTTCAATGATATAAAGGAAGCCCTGCAGCTTGTTATGTGTTATTTTGGAGATGATTTAGGAAAAGGAGAGTGGGCCAGGAAGACGAGCGAGACGCTGATGACAGTCTTCACCCATGCCCGCAGGATGAAAGACGAAGTGCGGTACCGTGAGGCTTCTTCCAAACTCACGAATCACGAGAAGGCCCTGCTCGCAAAGGTAAGGAACATGGTTGTAGGAAACGATGAAGGAAGTGTGACTTCCAAGGAGAAGGCAAAGGAGCAGGAGGAAAGGGAGGAGGAAGTGGAAGATGTCAAGAAAAAGAGAAAGAAAGTGGAGGAAGAGGATCCCATCCCGCAGACACCCAAGCGACGTGTCTCTGGGGTGGATTATTTGGACAAAATCAAGGCCTTGGAGATCCCGCAGACCCCGCAGACCCCGTCGACCGTGAAGGGCTCTTTCAGCCAGGCTGCCAACGACTGCTCGCCAGTTCCTGCAAAGAAAGCAGACTTGAAGGAGCTTGTGATGAAGAAGCCGAGCTCTAAGGACTGAAATAACCAGTTTGTTTGGTTTACAATGCTTGAAAACCCTGAATCCTAAACTTTCCAGGATCTGAAGACAAAAGGAAAGGCAGCCGCAAAGGAGGCCGAGCCCACGAAGAAGCAGGATTGACATAACAGTTTGTTTGGTTTACAACTAATGCTTGAAAACCCTGAATCCTAAACTTTCCAGGACCCGAAGAAAAAAGGAAAGGCAGCCGCAAAGGAAGTCGAGCCCACGAAGAAGAAGGAGGATGGAGATAGTTTAAGAAACATAAAACACTGTATCCTAAACTCGTAGAAGCTAGGATGGAGACAGTTTAAGAAACATAAAACACTGAATCCTAAACTCGTAGAAGCTAGATCTGGCAAGGCCAAGGATGGAAAGAAGAAGAGACGCCGGTATCCGCCCATGCAAAGCTTGACCAAGGACATCCCTGTCCGCGATAGGCATGTATAGCTGTTATGGTTAAACCAACATGTATCAGTACATGGCAGGAGCAGGTGAAGAAGTTGATCATCATGGATTACAAGGGCCGTGCTGCAAGTGCTTTGAGGATTGGACCTGATGGAAGACAGCGGCTGGGACTTGAGTGCATCTTTTTCATGTTCAGTTTGCCAGTCTGCCCTGTAGGATTTCTAGCTTGGAAAAGGGGCTTAGCACCACGATTGCTTCAAAACTACCGAGGGTCATTCAAGTCCAGACCAAGAAGCTCGAGGATGCCAGAACAATGATCGAGAAGTTGCTCAAGGAGCTCAGGAATGGCACAACCTTGGATGAGGTTAGGACCATGAAGAGACGCTTGCTGAGCAAGCTGTGATCGGACGGATGGCGGCATCCGTATTCATCGCCCTGCCGTGTGAAACAAACATTCGGATTCCGTGAGTTTCCATTAATTCATAATATATATCTAGCCCGAAATGTTTAAAGTAAATTGCTACCCCCGCCCACCCCCCCCCATGTACCGCAAAAAATCGTTACACCTTCAACCCTCAAACCCGAAACCATCATGGGTTGGACAGCCCAGGTCTGCATATGTGGGTTGGAAAGCCCAGCTTTTGCACGCTTATATAAGCCAAAGCATATTGGGTTGGACAGCCCGGGTCTGCACACATGTGGGTTGGAAAGCCCAGCTTTTTCACGCTTAAGGGGTTGGAAAGCCCATGGATGTGAATGATGCATCGAGCCGGCTGCTTAAGCGGCTCGAGCTGCAAGCATGTCTGGTAAAGGTCCCGGACGCCACGGGAAGGATAGCGGAGGTGTCCCGCAAAACATATGGCGGGAAAATGCCCGCCACCTGTGGTTTAGCTACGAGGAAGAGCCTCGAACGCCATGGGCCCAATGGTTGGAGGGCCTCTGCGATCCTGGACAGCATTTATTTGAAGGGTTGGACAGCCCAGATCTTGGAAGGTGTTTGAAGCATGTGGGTTGGAAAGCCCTTGGACTGCCACGCCATCACTAAACTGAGGTGTACCTCCGGGAGAGGACTGGGATCCCGAAAGGGAACTGCCAGTCCGCCAGGAACTACCTGGAGCTTGGATCGAGTTTAAAAGATGTTGATTTTTTCTTGCAGGATTTTGACAGTATGTGTAATAGAAAGAACTTTACCATGTAAGATGTATCGTCACCTGAGGACTTGGTCTATGCCAGGACCCAATCGGGCACGGACCTGGAGTACTGGAACTGGCTGGAATGGGCCATCGAAGAGTGGTACCAAACCCACCAGGCCCGCAGTGCTCCACCACCATGGTGGAACCAAGAGTTGCCACCACCACCGTCCGACAGGACCCGATGCATATAATGGGTTGGGAAGCCCAGTACAAGAACTTTTTGGGGTACTGTTGCAGGACATGGTCCCCGAGGAGTTCTACGGCCCACGGAGGTGGAGATGGAGGACCGTGACAATAATAGCCCCGATCTGAATATGTGGGTTCGGAAGCCCAGCTACATCTATGAAGAATCAAGGGTTGGACAGCCCGGCATTTTTTTGAACCATGAGATTATTAGAAGTTGGATGGCAGGACCCCCGGACCAGCAGCATCACCCTGGATTAACATTTACGCCTGAGACCCTTGAGAGGACCCATGGCCATGGACCAAGGAGCACAGCCGCCTCACGCAGAACCAGGACCCGGACGACCCTAAACCCTGAACCCTGACAGGACCCTAAACCTTAATTCCTGAACCCTGAAATCTTAAACCATAGAATGAGTAGGACAATGTATGTCTGATGACAGGACCCATGGACCAGCAAGCAGAGCAGCAGATGGACCAGCAAGGACGAGGTGACGGAGCCAGCCGAGGACCCGGATGACCTTAAACCCTGGGCCCTTAACCCTGAATCCTGAACCATAATGGGTAGGACGTATGTAGTGTATGTGGACAGGATCCATGGACCCGCCACCACCGCCGCCTCAAGCAGGACCCGGATGACCCTAAACCCTGAACCCTGAAATCTTATGTCTGATGACAGGACCCAGGAACAAGCATACACATCAAGGAGGAGGTGACGGAGCCGTGCGAGGACCCGGATGATCTTAAGCCCTAGGCCCTTAACCCTGAACCCTGAACCATAATGGGTAGGACATGTCGTTTATGCGGACAGGATCCACGGAGCAGCCAGCACAGCAGCCTCACGCAGGACCCGGATGACCCTAAACCCTGAACCCTGATATAAGTGTATGTCTGATGACAGGACCCATGGACCAGCAGGCACAGCAAGGAGGAAGTGACGGAGCCGGAGGACCCGGATGACTTTAAACCCTAGGCTGAACCATAATGGGTACAGTGCATGTGGACAGGAGCCATGGACCAGCCAGCACAGCAGCCTCACGCACACCCAGGACCCGGATGACCCTAAACCCTGAACCCTGAAGTGCATGTCTGATGACAGGACCCATGGGCCAGCAAGCGCCGGAGCCTCACGCAGCACCAGGACCATCCCGAAACCCCAAACCATGATGGGTTGGACAGCCCTATAATTTATGACTATGTGGGTTGGAAAGCCCAGATTTGCACAACAAAACCCCTAAACCCCTAATCCCCTAAACCCTAGACCCTCCCCTGACAGGACCCGTGGACCCAGGAGCACCCGCAGCACCAGGACCAGCAGGACCAACCCAGGTTTGCATATGTGTTTTTGTGGGTTGGAAAGCCCAAGCTTTGCACAACAAAACCCTAAACCCCTAATCCCTTAAACCCTATACCCTAAACCCTCCCCTGACAGGACCCGTGGACCCAGGAGCACCCGCAGCACCAGGACCAGCACCCAGGTTTGCAAAGGTGTTTTTGTGGGTTGGAAAGCCCAAGCTTTGCACAACAAAACCCCTAAACCCCTGATCCCTTAAACCCTATACCCTAAACCCTCCCCTGACAGGACCCGTGGACCCAGGAGCACCCGCAGCAGGACCAGCACCCAGGTTTGCAAAGGTGTTTTTGTGGGTTGGAAAGCCCAGCTTTGCACAACAAAACCCCTAAACCCCTAATCCCTTAAACCCTATACCCTAAACCCTCCCCTGACAGGACCCGTGGACCCAGGAGCACTCCCACCAGGACCACCCAGGTTTGCATATGTGTTTTTGTGGGTTGGAAAGCCCAGCTTTGCACAACAAAACCCCTAAACCCCTAATCCCTTAAACCCTAAACCCTAAACCCCCCCTGACAGGACACGTGGACCCAGGGGCAGGAGGACACGTGGACCCATGGGCAGAAGCACTCGCAGCAGGACCAGCACCCAGGTTTGCATATGTGTTTTTGTGGGTTGGAAAGCCCAGCTTTGCACAACTAAACCCCTAATCCCTTAAACCCTAAACCCTAAACTAGTAATCCCCACGGCCTTGCATAGGCAAGGTTTTCCAATATAATTAATTCCTGGAGACTGTCTGGGTGAAAGTATGGAAAAAAGTATTTCACAGGAATGGAAATATGAAAAGAAATGTGATTCAGAGAAATGATTGTAAAGCAAAATGTGGCAGAGAATGCGAGGTCTGTATACCAATATCAAATAAGATGTGAACCTGTGTTTCTCCATTGTATTCTGTACATAAAGAATGCACGATCTGACGGAGTTTTTGGCATGTGCAGAAGAAAACACTAACACGCAATCCGTGGACATTGTTGTGTTCCGGCGGGGCTATCGGAACTCGACTTCTTTCACCCCACCTAAACTTTGCTGATGTTGCCTTCTTGGATTGCATGAACGACCTAGAAGCGAGTCACCAACGTAGTCTAGATGCTAGATTGTACATGCATCGGTGTAAGCCTCGCCAAGCAAGAAGAACTGCGGCCAGAACAACCCAGCAGCTCAGCGGTGAACGCGTCGGGGCTGCTGTGCGTAGAGAGTCGAGCCCGGCAGGGGAAGGCCCAAAGGCCCAGGCAGCAGGGACAGGGGGGCACCACAAGCTTAAGTCCTGGCGCATTTGCCTCCGGGCGGAGTCACATTTCTCTGCGCGGGGTCCTTCCGGAGCCACGTTTCCCATCAGGTTTTTTTTCACATTTCCAGGCAGGCCGGCTCGGACCTGGCCCGGGTCTGGTTTTTTAGGAGAGCCTTAGGAAAAATAAGGAAAAAATAAGGAAAAAAACAGAAAAAAAAGAGAAATAAAATGAGAAAAAAAAAGAGAAATAAATGAGAAACAAAAAGAGAGAAAAAACAACAAAAGAGAACAACGAGTGGACAAAAGGCCTCGCCCAGGAGGCCGGGAGGCGAGACAACCTAAGGAAAAACGAGAGAGCCGAAACGCTCCCGGGGCCCTCCCCGGCCGCTCTTCCGCCCCCCCCCCCCCTACCTTCCCCTTTGAGATGTAACCTGGGCGGGAAGACGCTCGCAGAGGTACAAGCCTACACAAACAACGAAAGAGTCTCTTTCTTCTACAGGCTCACAGCTGTAGTCAATACTCTGCCAGAACCTTGATGAGCAGCAAGCATGCATCCGTGCATGTAACGCGTGAAACAGACAGGCACCTGGATGTGTCACATTCAGCGACCCCGTTTCATCCCTTACCCCCCACTTCCTTCCCTCGCCTTAGACTCATTGTAGTTATTGCTTGTAATTAGCAGTCCCAACCCACACTTTCTTTTACATCCCGAAACCCAAGCCAGACTTTGATTCACGTTGTTAAAACCCAACCACACTTTCCTGCATACTTTGTTTCATATCTTCCAAACCAAACCGTATTTGATTTCCTAAAGTTCCTCTGAAAATTAATTAGTCAGGGGGGCAAGGCCCTATGCAAAGGACGGTGGTTACTACCCTAAACCCTCCCCTGACAGGACACGTGGACCCAGCAGCACCCTGTGCAGGAATACCACCAGGACCATTCCGAAACCCCAAACCATCATGGGCTGTCCAACCCAGGTCTGCATATGTGGGTTGGAAAGCCCAGCTTTGCACGCTTAAACCCCTAAACCCCTAAACCCTAAACCCTACGAGGTTGGAAAGCCCGGCTACATCTTTAAAGCATCATGGGTTGGACAGCTTTTTCTTGTTGAACCACATGAGATAACTTATATCGTAGATGACAGGA
The DNA here is from genome assembly GCA_905221615.1 of Symbiodinium sp. CCMP2592. Lineage (NCBI taxonomy): Eukaryota > Dinophyceae > Suessiales > Symbiodiniaceae > Symbiodinium > Symbiodinium sp. CCMP2592. The sequence continues at coordinate 304,169 of CAJNDT010000076.1, forward strand.
CTCTCTTTGCAAACGACTTCGAAGGCTTCACCGCAGCCTCCACCAACGGGCACACAGCAAGGACCGGATGACATGTTTTTGAATGATCGCGGGAATGAAAAACAATGGCATGAATACCCCGCAACCGCAAACTTCCCTGGAGGAGCATGGCCGAGTGTGACCCAGATGGTCAATCAATGGGGTGGCTGGCCAGGGCAAGGACAAGGAGGCCTCCTGGGGGTTTTTGTTGTAGCATTTGAAGGGTTGGAGAGCCCAGGCCAGCAAGGGTTGGATAGCCTGGGTTGAATAGCACAAGGAGACCCTACACCAGGACCCACTTACGGTGGGAACTGGTGTGCCGACGACGGCTCGTATTGCTTGCTTTGCAACGCATACGTGACGGATGGCCACCTCATGTCGGAGAACCACACCAGGAGGATGAGGAACCATCGTTGGAGTCTCAAAATTTTGGGTTGGAGAGCCCTCTAATTCTGTAGGATTGTTTTGCTTGCATGGAAAGGTGCTTCGCTCGGGGTCTTCACCCCCGGCGGAAACGTGCCCAACATGACCCAAGGCCAGTTCGGTGGAGGAGGACCGGGAACACCGGGGTTGGAAAGCATTTTTTCACGCTTAAGGGGTTGGAAAGCCCGGCTGCATCTTAAAAACATCGTGGGTTGGTCAGCCCTTTTCTTGTTGAACCACATGGCATCCTAGATGACAGGACCCGTGGCCACGCCGGCTCCAACACAGCAAGCTCAGCAAGGACAGCAAGGACCGGATGAATTGTTTTGAAATCTCTTGGAATGTAAAAACTGACAGGACCCATGGACACGCAGCCTCCAACACAGCAAGCTCAGCAAGGACAGCAAGGACCGGATGAATTGTTTTGAAATCTCTTGGAATGTAAAAACTGACAGGACCCATGGACACGCAGCCTCCAACACAGCAAGATCAGCAAGGACCAGGACCCGATGAGATGTTTGGAAATCTAATGGGAAATATATTATATATTAAACTGACAGGACCCATGGACACGACGGATGCAGTACAGGGAGCTGACCAAGGACCAAATGACCGTTTTTTTTTTATAATTTCGTGGAAACTGCATGAAGTCTGTATTGAGGTTTACATATATCTGCAAACCACGAACACCCCTGGAGGAGATGACTGGAATAGCTGGTCGAATTACCGCGGAACCGCAGGATGGCAGTGATTATAGATCACATTTTTTTAATTGGGTTGGAAAGTAAAAACAACCGAATGGAGTCCCTGTCTAGCTATACATATATCCGCAAACCCCTGGAGGAGCTGGTCTGTCAAGCTGGAATAACTGGCATGGTGACGGCGGATCCAGCAGCGGATGGCAAGGACCAGATCACATGTTTTATTGAATTCGTTTGGAAATTAACAACAACCGAATGGAGCCCCTGTCTAGCTATACATTTATCCGCAAACCCCTGGAGGAGGTGGTGGGTCAAGCTGGAATAACTGGTATGATGACGGCGGATCCAGCGGATGGCAAGGACCAGATCACATGTTTTTTTGAATTGGGTTGGAAATTAAAAACAACCGAATGGAGCCCCTGTCTAGCTATACATATATCCGCAAACCCCTGGAGGAGGTGGTGGGCAGAGCTGGAATAACTGGCATTATGGTGACGGCGGATCCGCAGGATATGGATTCTTGGACCTATACGTACCCGAAACCCTAAACCACCCTAAACCCCTAAACCCCTAAACCCCTAAACCCTAAACCCCGAAACCCTATATTAAAGCCGCTTCGGGAACCCAATAGACAATTATATCATTTTCTAAGTACGGAGTATGTATACATATACATGCATGTGAACCGAGGACATGGATGGGGACAAGGATCGTACCAGCAGCAGGGAGGCGGAGGACATGGTTTCTAGGCTTGGTTTTTAAACCCTTTCTTCCGGGATTTGTTTGTCCTTATAAGCCCTTAATTTAAACCTTGAACCGTAAAACCTAAACCACAAACCCAAAAGCCTGCTATGCCTAAACCCCGGAACCTTTAGTTCTACTTATCTGATATGGATACTGAATACACATAGCCAAACCAAACCGAGGATGGACAGGATGGCCGAATGATGGGACCGGCGGATCCACAGGATCCACAGGAGATGGTTTCTAGGCATGGTTTTAATCTCATAACCTAATCTTGTGGAAGGGTTTGTCCTTAAACCCTAGTAGCCCTGAAGCTTAAAACACAAACCCGAAACCCAATTCTAGAACCCATACTTCTACTTATCTGAAAACAACCTAATGCATACCCAGAACACTCAGCCAAGGACAGGGCAACGCAGACGGTGGACAGGGTGCCACAGGCAACGGTGGAGATGGAGGAAAAGGATCCTAGGACTCATGGACTCTAGGATTGAAGCTTTTTGATTATACGCAGAATTCTAGTGCTTAAACCAACCTTGTGCACACCCAGAGCACTCAGCCGAGGAAGGGGTGCCAAAGGCAAGGGACCTGGAAAAGGAGCCTTGGTTTGAAGTGAACATTTGGTTTGTTTTAGGTACTGTGTGTGGTAAAGCCCCAAGCCCAAAACTAACACGCAGTAGGCTTGAAGTGAGCCTTTTTTACTTTTGTGTCTCGTCTTGCTGGAACCCCATGCCCAAAACCCGAAACCGCTGAACCCCATCCCAGGTGACGATGGCACTGGAGGACTCCAGTGACAACAAAATTGTAGCCTGGGTATTTGTTGATTGATTTGAAAGAGTGGGTTGGACAGCCCTGACAGTGGGTTGGAAAGCCCTGACAGTGGGTTGGAAAGCCCGGAGTATAGAATAGGAGAACATGAAAATCTCCAGGACCGAGCATCGTCGAGGCTGATGAGGGCCTGTCGCCCCGCACCGCGCAGGCCATCAACCGCGACTATCCGAGAGATTTCCTTTACCAATGCCGGCAATGTGGAAGGTACACGTACATAGGAAGACAGTCCTTCCTCCGAAGCGAGGACAGCAAGGGTTGTGTCGACAGTGCATGTGCTTCGTTTCGTGGCCGGTCGAAAACAAAGGGACTCTACCGGATGTTGAACCGGAATGGAGTGACACCCGAAAGTTTGGGTTTGTTGGATCCATAGGAAGTTTGTGTTTGGTGGATATAGGACTGGTAACCACTAGGACTCTTAGGAACAACTGCTATTCGGATATCTACTGCTACTGCAACTACGACTACTACTACTACTACTACTACTACGACAGCTACAGAAAACTTTCAGGTGTCACTCCATGAAAACCCTTTTTCTTCCGCACGTGGTGGTTGGATAGCCACGCTGCAGACGCCGTGGGTCTTCCGTGTGGAGAAAATGAAAGCCGAAAGAGGGGTTGGAAAGCCCGGAGCCAAATGTATAACCCTGAGCCCATAAAACATTGAAGCCAATAATACATAAGTCCCGGCAAGTAAAACCCGATAGATTCTGACCCCCAAAGTGTACCCCACCACAAAAGGGTTGGCAAGCCCGGCTGGATTGACAGCATAAAGCCTGAACTCAATATGAGTAGCGGCAACTCAAACCCGAGAGGTGGACGCCCATTGAAAACCAAAAGGGTTGGAAAGCCCTTCAGGAACCCTATTACTTAGGAATCCCAATAATGTCAACTAGACTAGATACACTAGTAATGAAGTACAGGAATCAAAAGTAATTGAAATAGTTAAAGTATTTGTATATGAAATAAACAAAATATTCAAAATAGATTATGACATTCTGTAAAAGGAATTCAAAGACGTCACTTAAAATAGATACTGGTTACACTATTAATGAAGTATATGAATCAAAGTAATTGAAGTAGTTAAAGGATTTGTATGGAATATATCAAATATTTTAAATACATTATGACATGTTGTAAATGGAATTCAGTGACGTCACTGGATACTGGGTACACTATTCATGAAGTATATGAATCAAAGGAATTGAAGTAATTAAAGTATTTGTATGGAATATATCAAATATTTTAAATACATTATGACATGTTGTAAATGGAATTCAGTGACGTCACTTAAATTAGATACACTATTAATGAAGTACATGAGTGAATGTAATTGAAAAAGTTAAAATATTTGCATGGAATAAATTAAATATATCCAATACATTATGACATCATGTAAACGGAAAACATCTATAATAATCAAAAAAGAAGAAAACACACACAAAATCATATGAAGAAATATAAATAACCATGAAGATCCATGAAATCATATGAAGGAACATGAAGAGCCATGAAGAGCCATGAAGAGCCATGAAGAGCCATGAAGACCCATGAAGAACCATGAAGAACCATGAAATCATATGAAGAAATATGAATATTTATGAAGTGGCATGAATTTAATGAATAAATTAAATATATTGAATTAAATTAATTAAATTAAATAAATAGAATCAATAAATTAAATAAATTAAATATATTGAATTAAATTAAATTAATTAAATTAAATAAATAGAATCAATAAATTAAATAAACTAAATAAACTAAATTAAATTAAATTAAATTAAGTTAATTAAACAAATTTAATACATCAAATAAACTTAATTCAATGAAATAAGTTGAATTGAATAAGTTAGATTAAATTAAATAAATAAATTAAATACATTAAATACACTTAATTAAATTAAATAAACTGAACTAACTAAATTAAATTAAATAAATTAAATAAATTAAATACATTAAATAAACTTAATTAAATTAAATAAATTGAACTAACTAAGTTAAATTAAATTAAATTAAATCAAATTAAATTAAATTAAATTAAATCAAATTAAATTAAATTACATTAAATAAACTTAATTAAATGAAATAAGTTGAATTAAATGAATTAAATTAAATTAAATAAATAAATTTAATACATTAAATACACTTAATTAAATTAAATACATTGAACTAACTAAATTAAATTACATAAATTAAATAAGTTACATACATTAAATAAACTTAGTCAAATTAAATAAATTGAATTAATTAAATTAAATTACATAAATTAAATAAGTTAAATACATTCAATAAACTTAATTATATTTAATAAATTAAAGTATTTAAATGAATTGAATTCAATAAATCAGTTAAGTTCAATTTCATAAATTATTTGAACGAAATTCATTAAATTAATTTAAATAAATAAATGACATGGATTGACTGAATCAAATGAAATTCAACCAATTACATAAAACTAATCAAACTCAATATGTATGCCACGGTATGGAATATGTGTTCTCCCAAACAAATTTAATTATCGAAGTGAACATCTATGCTGCTGCTGCTGCTGGGGCTTTCCAACCCGTCTGTTCTCCAAGAACTATAAATATAAACAAATCACAATCTATGCTGATGCCGAGGCTGGGGCTTTCCAACCCGTCTTTTTGTGCTGCCACCTCGTTGCCCTTTTTGGTGCTGCTGCTGGGGCTTTCCAACCCGTCTTTTTGTGCTGCCACCTCGTTGCCCTTTTTTCTGCTGCTGCCGGGGGCTGGGGCTTTCCAACCCGTCTTTGTGTGTACTGCCACCTCGTTGGTGTTTGTTGCTGCAATCTCAGCTTTGTTGCTGCTGCTGCTCGGGCTTTCCAACCCTTGCTATGTTTCGACGTACATATGCATTATTCGTGTATTCACACACACACACACACACAGCCCTGAACCCTCAAACCCGCAACCCCGAACCCAACCGAAAGCCCGGGCCCATGCATGTTTTTTTGAATGACCAAAGGGTTTAGGATCAAACTCTAGCTACAGATCCCCTCTAGGACCAGCAGTGCCATGCCGGTGATGAAGAAACCCGCCGCCAAAAGACCCGCCGCATGCACGGAAATCGTCCCCTACAAGAAGCCCAAAGCCGAATTGGATGAGGATGAGGAGGAAAAGGAGGAAGAACAGGAAATGGAGGAGGAAGATGAAAAGGAGCCATGTGACAATGAAGAGGAAGACCCTGAAGAGGAGCAGGAGGATGCAAAGGAGAAGGAAGGAAAAAAGAAAAAGAAGAACCCCAAGCTTAGCAAAGAGGCTTTGGAGAACCACCAGAAGTTTATGAAGGAATGTGGGAAGAAGGATATGACCGTTGAGCAAGTCGACGAAGCAATGAAGAATGCCAGCACCAAGACACAAATGAGTTTGTGGAAGGCCTTCGAGACCAGTAGGATTGCAGAAGGCCACCAGGATGAGTTCCTCAAAGCCTGTGGATCGGTGGGCTCCACGAAGAAGAAAAGGAAGATGCTGAGCTCGTGGATATTGGACGGGGGGAAGTTCACGAAGCACTACAAGCAAGCAATTCAGAACTATAGCACCGGAGCACCTAGGATGCTGAGGGTATGAACTTGTCTTTTTTTGGATAATGAAACCCTTGGATAATGAAAACCTTGCATAATGAAACCCTTGGATAATGAAACTTCATGGATCTTTTTATTTGGAATACAGAACTTAGGCCAAGCAGCAAGTAAAGTGGATTTGGCTTTCAAGGACGGAAGCGGAACGCCGCATAGGCGCTGAGGAACTCAAGGATCGTGTGCAGAGAAAGACGATTGTGTGGCGCCGCAATCCAGAAGACCAGAAATATTTCCAATTCAGGTGTCTGGACTTTTCATTGGTTTTTGATTTACTTTGAGGATATGTAGAGATATACAGTGTATACATATATATATATATCTATCTATCAGGTAAGAGCCAAGAAGTTGCAATATGATTATCCTTAACCCTTTATGGTAAATTAGGGTATCCTACCATGAAACCATATTCCAAATTTCTGGAGTGCACAGGTTTGCGAAAGAGTCCGACGAAGTCTGGACGGAGAAGTCGCAGCAGAGGAGAGGATTCTCCGAGGCAGGGGCAACTAAGGAGGACATGCTCGAATGGAAAAGGGGAATGAAAGAGGGGCCGGTCATGGTGGATGACTTCGACTTCGAAGAGGGGTCAGGCGACGAGGTCGACCCGGACGAGGACCCCCTGGGGTTGGCTACCACCAAGGGTAGGGGGAGGAAGGAGAAGGAGGAGGGAGGAAAAGAAGAAAAAAGAAACAAGTGGGAGAATGAAAGCCAGGCCAGCCGGTGTAAGCTAGCAGCTAGCACATGTTGCTGGGTTGGTAAGCCCTTAGCTGGGTTGGTAAGCCCTTGGCATCAAATCCCAAACCCCAGATGCTAAACTAAACCGTTTACCCGAACTCTAGAACTCATAAATACCCCTACTACGATCATAAATTCCACCTCTTTTGGAGAATGCCTTAAACTCTTCATACACCCTAAACCTTACAAAAGATCGTTACTTTCATATGGTTTTTGGAAAACCCCCCAATCCCTTCTTTTCACAAATTCCCCAGAAGCCCTTTCATTTCATGTTGCAAGCCCTTCAACACCAAACCCAAACAGGTTTCGAGCGCCACTACGAAGCTGGAGCTGGAGAAGAAGATCATCGTGTTCAAGACCGAGCTTGGGAAGGAGATCGGGAACCTGGAGAGCAGCATGCTTCAGATCAAGGAGTCAACCGTGGATGCGAAGACCAAGAAGGAGCTTTACAAGCTTGTCAAAGAGGCCGGGTTTTTCTGTCAGTGCACTTGATTAGTGAAATAACAACAACATCGCCAGGCAGTGACAAAGGCTGAGGAATCCAAGACTTGCTTGGAGAAGTTCAAAGGATCAGCGAAGATGAAAGCCGAGGATGTAGGATCTGCCTTGCAAGATGCAGTGGCTGCACTAGGACTTGCCAAGCAGGCGAAATCGCAGGCCAAAAAGATGGTCTAGGAACAACGAGCCGGCAGGACGATCCGAGAAGAAAAAAACGGACCCCCCGCTGCTGGGTTGGCTAAGCCCTGTTATGTGTACCCGGACTGGACAGTCCACGCTGCTGGGTTGGTGTAAGCCCGATAAATGAACCTTAAAGTTTGGATTAACTCTTTTCGTGTAATCGCTGCCTCAAGAAAAGATTGTAACTTCCATAGCTTTTTTGCAAATTCCCTAAAGCCTAGAACCTTGAAACAAGCACCAACATCATATGTCTTTTGGATAATCCGCCGAACCCACTAGCCCGAAAAATTAACCTTTAGCTCCGTGTAATCGCTGCCTCAAGAAAAGATTGTAACTTCCATATCTGTTTGGCAAATTCCGCAAAGAACTCAGCATGCTATGTCTTTTGTATAATCCCCGAACCCACTCTTGTACCCAGCCATGGCAAGCTCGAGGAAGAGGGCAGCGAGCCCCCCACCAAGGAAGGAGGAACTGAAATCCCCTTTGGCTATTCTGCTTTTGAAACGATGGAGCAGTGGAGATATCCCAGCAGTTCTGGTTCAGGAAGTGGCCAGTGCAGCCGTCATGTCTGGCTGCGATGCACCAGATGTCAATGCACTGAAGAGATTGGGGTGTGACGGCCTGCAACCTGGAACCTTGGACTTTTACAAATTGGATTATGTTTGGTGTTTCGTAGCTCTACCAACAATATATTGTAGATACAGTATATATGTATTTGTATAAGTACCTGGAACCATGGACTCTTACACACTGGATTTTTTTTGGTGTTCTTTAGCTCTATGAACAAAACTTAACTTAAGTATTTCGAACCATGGAAAATTGTAAGACTACACATAGGATATCTTTGGGGTTTCTTAGCTTTATGGAGACTTAATTAAGTGAATGTATACATGTATACATGTTTCTCTTGACAACCAGTATAAGGCAACATACAACGGGACCTCAAGAGAAACTTCTTCAAGGACATGGTGTTTCCGGAGTGCCGGATGATCAAGTCCACGCTGAAGGGCAAGAGTCCTACTGGAACGGAGACGGAATGCCCTGGAGAGGTACCTGTTGCTTTGCCGGAGGACTGGATCGGCTCCCTCAAGGACAGCAACTTCGAGGAGGTGTTGGGCATGGATGGAGTGGAAAACTTTTGGAAGGAGCAGTTGCAATGGGACAACCCCAGGATACAAGCTTCAAAATCGTTTTTCCGCAACCTCTCCAAAGACGCTGACAAGAATCACGTCGTGCCCTTTGCACTGCACCTTGGCCGCATCAATGGTTTTGGTACAGAAGGGCTGGACAGCCCAAGGATTGTTTTTGTTACAGAGAGGGTTGGACAGCCATGGGCTGACTGGCTCGAGAATTCTGGACTGCATTGAATGGGTTGGACAGCACATGGATGTGAAAGAGTTTGATGGGTTGGACAACCCAGAGGGAGAACAACCGCCACTTGTGGTTTAGCTACGAGGAAGAGCCTCGTGTGCCATGGGCTCAGTGGCTTGAGAATTCTGGACTGCTTTTAATGGGTTGGACAGCCCATGGATGTGAAAGAGTTTGAGGGGTTGGACAGACCGGGATCCCAAGAATATCTGGAGGGAGAACACCCGCCACTTATGGTTCTGGACTTCTTTGAATGGGTTGGACAGCCCATGGATGTGAAAGAGTTTGAGGGGTTGGACAGCCCAGATGTAAGGAAGGAAGGCAGTTTGGGGGGTCACAGAAGCAACAGCCAGCAAGGACGAGATGATCGGGTGGAACAAAGGCATGAAGGAGTGACTTTGAGGAGGGGACCCCGGATGAGGAATGGACTTGATGCAGAAGGGTTGAACAGCCCATGGATTGTTTTTGTTACAGAATGGATTGTGGGTGTAGAGGACCGAGGCCGAGCCACGCATAGGAGCCGACGAGCTGAAGGACCCTGTAAGGAGAAGAACAATATGGCGAAGGAATGAAGACACAGAAGGGTTGGACAGCCAAAGGGTTGGAAGGGCTGGACAGCCCGTGTAACGAGAAGAGCAATCGCTAAGGAGCCCATGAAGATCAGAAATACTTTCAGTTTCGGTGAATGGACTGGATTGAATGGGTTGGACAGCCCAAGGATATAGGCTTAGACTTCTTTTTGTTCTTGGATTGTTTTTGTTACAGAATGGTTGGACAGCCCATCAGGATGTTTTTTGCTGTCACGAAAAAAAAATCAGGCACGGTGATGCCGCACCGCACACCGAGACTGATTCGCTGCTGACGGTGAGTATGAGGAGTATGACCTCGAAACTACCGGTGAACCACAGCCAGCTGGTGCCTTGGATGTTTAATCGGCATGAAAGTCTAGAATACTTTTGTTTCCGAATGCATATTAAATAGTGGTTTCTTTTATAGCTAAAGTCCAAGCCTCACTGAGGTGTTGTTTACAATTCCAAAATGTATTGTCACGGAAAAGCTTTTGGCTGATCTGTGGGACGCCATCGTGGACAGTTTCAAACGGATGGCAAAGCATAGAATTGGGATGGTCTTTGCAATCATCGGTGACCTGGACTGGTTTTATTCTGATTTTGCTTTCCCGCGACACAACCAGCAGCATCCCTGCCCGTGGTGCTGGTGCAACCAGATGCTATGTGTGCATTCGTATGTTTTGTTATGCTATTTCCCACGTATATGTATATTTATATGTATATGTATATGTCTTTGTATATGTATATGTAAATGTATATGTATCTGTTTATGCATGTACATGTATAAACAGATATGCATATGTGTGTGTGTATGAGACAAGTATATGTGCTATGAAGCGAAGGACAGATGTACCATGGAACGACCTGAGAGCAAGTGCTGCTTGGAGAACGCAAGTGAAGACAGCAGAGGACTTTTGCAACGAGTTCGGCGGCCACAAGCTCTTCGCCATCCCTGGCCTCAACCCACTTGCAATTGCTTTGGACACTCTGCACACATGGGATCTGGGCATAAGCTGCCACCTCCTCGGATCGTTTTTGTGGGACTTGGTTGAGGATTCAGGCCATGGAAACAGGGACGACCGCTGGAAAGAGATTTATGAGGAAATACAGTCCATTTATGAAGGATTGCATGTGGCTGCCAGCCAGAGAATCGGAAGATTGAAATGGAGGGACGTGGCGAAGTCCAACCAAGTATTTCCGGTTCTCAAACATGTGAAAGGACGCCGAGTTAGGCACTTCGTGCCGGTTGCTCTGTCGCTTGCAGAACGGTACAAGGAAACCTGCCTGAGATATTATGTCATGCTGTAGTTGGTTGTTTTCACAGATGCTGCTACAGGATCCTTTTTTTTTGACCTTATCCGAGGACGAGGACCCAAAATCCCAGCATCGCTTCTTGGCCATTGAAGCTTTGGCGAAGATGTATGCACCTTGGATGTCTAGAATAATTGCCGAAGAGTTTGTTTCAAGTGTAGAGTTTCGCGAACTAGGTTTAAGAAGACTGTATGTATCAGGATTTGGTGGACCAGCCGGATGTGAGATGGAAGAAGGAGGACCAAATCGCATTCAGCAAGTCCGTGGAGAAATGTCTGAAACACTACCAATGGCTTGGAAAACATTGCTTTGAGAAAAAGCTCTTGAGATATTCTATGGTCCAGAAGTTCCACCTCACTGCCCACATGCCGCATGCCCTCCACGGCCATGTTTATGAACCCGCGGTTGTAGCTTGGACCGCATTTCAGATTTTCCCTTGTGTCCATAACACGTCTACGGGATTTGCAAGCACGCCTTCATGAGGACGTGGTGCTACGGTGCCGAGAGCTTCATGGGAACTATGGTTCATTTGGCCGGCAGCTGTGTGCATAGCACCGCCGCTGTCAAGCTTCCCGCTGCCATGATGGCCAAGTATAGGTTCCTGTGGGATCTTTTGCTCAGGAGGGTTGTGGACTTGGACTTGGATGACTGATCGAAGGCAAAATGTTATGCATGGGTTGGATAGCCCTACAGCACCGTTCATGTCTGTGGAATGATATAGGCCCGGGTTGGAGAGCCCGGTAGCTGCATGAACATGAAGATGTTTTTTTTGGCAGTTCGAGCTGTGGAACCCAAGGCTTAAGTAGCTAGTGCAAGCAATGGCCCTTCAGAAGAAGCCCGCCATAAAGGCGGGGTAGCAAACTTTTATGTAGATTACATCGTTTTTTTGCGCCACTGCCAGGACCAGAAGGTCAAGCGAAAGCCTGCACTGAAGAAGCCGGCCCAAAGCCACGAGAAGATCCCCAAGGTGGACGTGTTTCTTCTCGCGGGTGAAGTCATGCAATGAATACACTACTTAGGCAAAT